>JAWWEV010000043.1:61683668-61805315 GCA_035583235.1 Hafferia zeledoni | reverse complement strand
CCCATGGGGGTGTAAAGCCCTTCCCAAATCTTCATTTGTGAAGCCTAGCCATGATGATTTTTAAGCCTTCAGATGGGTGTAGCTCCTGTTCTTCCTTCACTCTTGGGGCTAGGAATTGCTGCGCTCTTGCGTTTTTCTGAAAGCTTCCTCTGCTTTGATACTCAAGGAATCATCTTTGAACAATATATCACTGTTGTTTTCTAACCTCCAAGTGACCTTCTGGTTAAGATGAGGGTAAGATCTCTATTCCTCACCTCTGTCTCAAACCCTCTGTCTGAGAGGAAAAGATTGTAGAGGCAGTTTGGGTGTACCTTTGTTGTACGATCAGATACTACAACACTGGGAACGAAAGGAAATATTTTAATGGACTTGCTAGTGTAGATGAGTTCAGCTGCACTTGCAGTTTTGCGTGTCTGTATTCATCTACTTGTCATAGCCCAGCACCACATTATCTTTTCTGAGTCAATGATCTCATTTTCATTATGGAGTTAACTCAAGGAGCAGTTTGAATGTTGAGTATAACTTGAATTTCTCCATGCACAGAATCCCTTGATGCTTTTAACTTCTGCACCTCCCATAATTACTGCACTCAGTAATTAAACAACTTCTGTCTGATGTTTGAGAATATACCTCTGTACTACTCAGTCAAGATAGGAGTGTTATGAATTCCTGCCAAACTTCAGCTACAGTGAGCTGCCACTATAAATTATGTGTAGTTTAGCTCCTTTTGGCACTACCTGCTCATGAGCTTTTTAAGTTTTTTTAATATATTTTTCTCCTGGTTTGTGAATTGTCTTCAGATTGTGCAAACTGGCATAGTCAAGAAGTCAAAAGTTCATGTAGATAGAACTACAGTAATTTCCAGTGACCTTCCATGGCTAAGTAATATGGAAGCACTTACCTTCTTAATATTAACAGTAGTAAGACAAAATCTGTTGCTAAATATTTGAAAGTTGATTAGAACAAACATTTAATATACTACTTTATATTTTTGCCATTTAAATTTCTTCCTTTCGTACCTACTATTGCCTTGTAAAGCTCTCAATAGGAGAAGCTTCTGAGAAGTCCTAAGGCTTCTCAGAGGTATGTGTTTTTATAAATAATGCACTTAGTCTAGTTTCATTCTTTGCGAAATCTTTTTTATCAAAAGGAAAAAAATCTCTGTGGAATCACTTTTGCTTTTTTATGCTATCCTGTGTGTTCTTTTTGATGCCTTGGGTGGGTTTTGCACTGAAATAATCGTTGGCAAATGTCCTCACCTCTAACAGTGGAATACTAACAAACTGTTATTTTTAAGAGCTGCCTATTATAGCAGCATGTTGAGTGGTGATGTAATACAACATTTTAAACAGAATTTGTCTATCTTGCTAAACTTAATTATTCAAACAGACCTGACTTTTGTTAGTTAAGAGTACCCAGAAACCATATGTATGTTTGCAAGTTATGGTATGGTAGTGCACTTCTCTAAGCTGTTTTCTTACTGTGTCTCATATTACAGCTCACAGATGTTCTCTTGCTGTGATGTAATCTACAGTAAATCAGGAGAGAGTCTAGTTAAATCTAACTTTGTAGTAATGTGTGCTTTAAAAATAAAATTCATGGCAATTATGGGTATAACTGCTGCTCACTTTAAATAGGAAATAAGTTTAACTCTAAAAGGAGGATTAAAACATATTTTCCCTCAATGTTTTCAGTTGCAACTGTGGTCTCTTGTTTCTTTGTTATTTCAAACACTGTGAGTTGTTGAAGTGGAAATAAAGGAGACAGGCTTGAACCCTGCCAAATGAAAAAAACTTTTGTCATTTTTTTCCTAGCAAAAGTCCTTACAGCAAGGTAGGAATAACCTAAAATTTCAAAGTTCTTTCCAGCTGGTCTCAGCATATTGCATCTGCAAGAGAATAATACCCTGTTATCTGAGTAAGAGTAATTTTTGTCAACTTCATCTAGTGGAAACCTTATGATACTTGGTTAAGATCTGTTATTCAGTGTTCCCTTGACTTGACTTGTTGCACTGGGGTGTGAAATAAAATAGTGTTGGCAGTGACTGGCTGCCAGGCCTCCTGGTGCCATTAAGTTCATGCCAACAGGAAAAAGGTTTTTGCCAGCCTCATTTGTGCTTAGAAATTTTATCATGCAGTACAGTGTACACCTCAGCCACTTTGTTGTTGTATTTAATGTGGGTTTGGGGGCGTGTCCTTAACCTGTTCGTTTCTATGATCTGAACTCAGTAAACTCTGCCTGTAGAGTGAGGAGTTCAGTTCATTGTTAGGCAGTTAAATAAATACTCCTTTCAGAGATGCCACCTTGTGGGCTTGCGCTGGCTTTGTCTCTGCTCACCTCTGCTGGAGTTCTGGCTGGTACCCCTGAGGTGTGAAAAACAATGAGAATTGTTGCCTTAGGATCTTGAAATGCCCAGAAGTAGAAGCTTTGTTTCATTTTTAAGACCTGTGAGCCTTTGTAGTCTGTGTTCAGGAAGTTAAACACCCTCTGCAGGTTCTTTATGTGATTCTTAATAAGGTGGTGGTGGTGAGGAAATCTGTTGTTTATGCTTTCTGTCAGATGTTTGCACAGAGTTATACAGTGCATTGTAGGCATGGATTTTGTTGTGGCAAAGGTGCATCTAATCAAGTATTTTAGCAGACATTGATCAATAGCAGATGCTTAGAGGACATGAAGGGACAGAGGAAGGATGCAGTGAAGTTTTTCCTAAATACTCCTCTAGCCTCTAGTAAATTGAGGTTTGAAAACTTTCTGTACTGGCAGCATTCTCTTCTGTGAGGGTAGCTTGGAATGAGGTAAGCTGTATCCTGGAAACAGCAGACAGTTTGGTTAGATATTGCACTCTGGAGAAGGGGTAGCTTAATTTTAGGTGTTGTGAGGGTTCTCTGCTCCTACTGAAGGTTCCTGCATTTGGCTGTGGAAATGACTTCAATGTGCACATGGGATTTTGTATGTTTCTCTGACTTTCTGGCCCAAAGTGTGAAGGTAAAAAATTTGTACTTGTGTAATATAATAAATCTGTGCTTGTGTAGTTTAATAGGTGTCACTCTAAAATGTGAATGTTTCAGCTGCCTGGTTTGTTTGCATCTAGCTGTCCTGGCAGCAGAGTCGAAACTTCCAAGAGAGGGTTGGATGGACAGCTGGGTTTGTGAACCATTAGAGCTGTGCCAAGAGCTCTCATTCATGAACAACGAATTGAGGGTCGTGAGCTGTGCTCATCTATCCTAGGTGACTTTGTAGACATCTCTGTGAATTAGCTCGTAGGCTGGCATGGATCTGTTATTTCTGTCATATGAATTAGATTGTGGAGAGATAACTCTAGATGACCCTGTAATATCTCAAGCAGAAATAGCTATTGTTTTGACTTGTTGTTGTTCTAATCTGCCTGCCTCAGAATTACAGTTAGAAGTGGGGATATTTTGTTGTCCGTTCTGGAGCTGCTGCCACTTTTTTGCTGCAGTGAAGTACAAAACAGTGTTAGCTGTTAAGCTGGAAAAGTTAATGCAAAATTCCAGGGTGTCTATGGTGCAGCCAGTCAGAGATGGAGGCAGTTGAGTTAGTTATCAGAGCCTTGCTTTTGTGTCTGAAATACCTAACTGGTGCATAAGCATGTGCTGGCTGCACTAGGCCTCTCTTCCTGTGCATATATTCCTTCAGAAATCACCAGCAAATTGTCACTGAGATTTGTAATTCTAATTCCTCTTTTTCTTGTCTTTTAAGCAGTCTCGTTTGCAAGTAATGGGCAACTTCTTTTGGCATGTGTTCCCCACTATAACTGCTGTTTCCATTTGATGAACTGAAGCTACAGAGATTATTTCATCATGAGATAAAAGAATAAAATTTCAGATAAAGAGGAACTGAAAAGAGCTGTGCGCATTATTCATATCAAACAAATTTGAGTTGTATGGGTCTAAATCCATGTAAAATAAAAGCTAGATGTTGCATATATTTGTGGGCTAAGGAGGAAGAAAGGCATAATGAGCAGCATAGATTATTTTTCTCATTTCCTTCTGCTGCTGGGGTAGTTTCTTCTGGTGAAGATGAGTCCTCTGAAATGCATGCTTTTTAGAGAACAGGAAGGAGCTGCTTGCTGTCTCATCTAAACAGCAGTTGCCATAAGTTTACACTGCAGCAGGAATACCAGTCAGGAACATGTGGGTCACAATTTAAGCAGCACTGTGCTCTCTGTAAGGCTGATCCTGAAGCTGAAGGTATCTAACATATCCCTTCATCAGCACAGCATCTGCAAGGTGATAGCATCTCTTCATCTAAGAGGTTCATATTTATTAGAAACTTCAAGTCTCTACTTAAGCTTATTTATCTGTGAGGCCATCATGTTGGACATTCAAAATATTTTGAAATGTGACTGCCTTAGGCAAATACAGCAAACTAGGGGAGTAAATCAAAGAAGAAGAAAATAATGCTAGGGAAACAGGTGTTCATGGTATTGAGAGAGTTTCTCTGAGGGAAGGAAGACTCTGCAGTATGTTTATATAAATAAACCCCTTCAGTTTCTTGTTACTTAGATGACTGAGAAATGGTGAAAAATAGTGTCTGCATGGAAACATTCACCTAGGTTTGTATTTAACATACAATCTTACTTCTCTTACATGATGTCTAGGGCTCCTCAGGGTTTTTAAGAAGACTCAAAGTCAGGACACGAATTGGAAGAGGAAAATTTTAATTGTGGTAACTGCGTTGAAATAAGCAGATAGAAGTGTTCCCTGGAAGAAAGAGTTCTTGAGTGTAAAAATTATATCCATAAAACATAGTTTGTGTGCTTTACTCCTTGTGTGTCATGTGTGAATGGTATAGGATGTATTCAGTATGCATTATGTGACTGAAATGCAGAAGTTATGCAGGCAGTTCAGGAAATAAACAGAAATTTTGTATGGAAAATGTTATGTACGCATGGGGAATGCAGGCGAGGGAGTGCTACTATGTGGAGATGTGATAAATCAAGAAGCATTGAGATTGGTATGTTGTACTGAAGAGATTCTAGTAGTTGTACCTAACACAGGGGAGTTGCCTGTGATGCAGTGGAGCAGAGGCTGCAAGGCACAGCACTAACAGTGTGTGTGCTGCTGCTGCTCTTTGAAAAGTAAAGATTGCGGTTTCCTACCTTTTGATGATGTGGCTTTGAACTGCCTGAGACTATGTAGGTCTGAAGTGTTGCCAAATTTAACATTCAAGATTTTTTCAAATTTCTGATTTTTTTTTAATTTTTTTTTTTTTGTAGGTTTATAAAATTTCCCCTAAATTTGCTTTCTTGGTGACATCAGGTCCTTTTGTTTACACGGCAATAGCTGTCATCAATGTGCTTGTGAACAGCAGTCTTCTTCGTGGTGAGGCCCCTATGATCCTCTCACTGCATCCATCTTTCACTGTGCCAGACAACAGGTTTCAAGTTCAGACAGGTGAGTTGTTCCTGACACAAAGAGAGGGAAAGGTAGTTTCATGTTGATTCACACTCCTTCACTTGAGATTAAGTATGCAAGATTGAGTCAAAACTCTGTATTCTTCTGTTGTGAATCTTAATTCCACATTTTTAGTGACAGACTTGGCAGATCTGTGGTTGAGAGATGATAAATTGTAAACTGCTAACCCCATGATTTCATGAATTTTTTTTCAGGATTTTTTTTTAAGTTTTTTTTCAGTATAGGTGTGCTCTTGCTTCAAAAGGTGACAAGAGAAAAAAATTCTGTGAAGTATTTATTCATAAAATCACAGCATAGCTACTTTTTAATGCCTGTGTCAAGTTTCAAATTAAGTTCATGTTAAATGCTACTCTTTTGTGTTGTTAGGACAAACGAGAATTGGTGAGCAGAAGGATTGATTGCTCATGTATAATGTGAGCAGGAGGATTCCTTAAATAATACTCAGCTTTTCATGGCTGCTGTATTGCAGCAGGTTACATGAAGTTCATGACTACTAATGATCTAAAGCAAAATAGTACCCGTGTAACAGATTTTGAGAATCAGTGGTGTCATTTAAAATCTTCCAAGTCCTATTTGCATGATAAAACCTCCTGCCTGCTTGGTTGACTGTGTAATGAGGTAGTGACAGGGATTGAGCAAACAGGCAGAGAGTTAATAAATGTCAACATGGTTCTGTTACTCGAGTATGTTCCATTTGTTGTTTTTGCTTTGTTAATAATTATATGGCAAGACATCACTTCTTTGATTGTGCAGGTGTGATGTCTTTTTCTACAGCTTAACATTGTTACATAGATAGACAATGGACATATTTTCTGTTCTTGAACCTGGTATAACATTACTGTTAGGGTCTGTAACCTAATCATGGCATTTCTTTGGGTAAAACTATATCTGGCAATCCACAGATGTGCATGTAGTTAAGCGCTGTGTGCCTGATCACATTCCTCTGTGCTCAGTGTTTCTCTCTTGTGCTCTTTCTTTCTCTCCTCTGAAAGACTTTAAGATGTATGTATCTAAATTGAAAAGATTGTTTGCTAATTTAGTATTTGAAAGTGTTAGAGTGATACTAATGTGCATTAATGGACCCAATATGTGGTCTTTTAGACAAGCTAAACACTTGTATTTCAGGCTACAAGAAAAAGATACTTGTTGCTTTTCTTCCTGAACATTTTCATGGACCTGTTGGGTACTAAGGACTTCAGTGTGGCCAGTTTAGTGTTCAAGTCATGTGAAGGTAGCCACATGTATAAAGTGCAGGTCTTTAAGTATACAGGAGGAAACAGCAGGCATTTTGTCGCTAATATCTTTGAGTAATCTAATTACTGCTGCAAGACATATTAGTGAGTAGAGAATTTACTGAAGCAACCCAAAATGTATTTCTACTGTATTCTTACCCAGTGTTTCACTGCGTAAGTCCTGAGCTCCATGAAAAAAAAGTAATAGCCCTGTGGATTCTGTTGCTTGTTTTGTCCTCTCTCATGGAAATACTTATCTGCAGGAGTAATGTGTGTTCTTTGTCTTCAGTGCTTCAGTTTGTACCTCGAAACATGGATATTGGGTTCTGCAACTTCAGCCAGCGCATTGAGAAAGGGCTGACAATGGCATTCCTGGAGGTAAACAAACACCAGGAGTTCTACAACTTCACTGTGCAGGTAAGAAGATAAGCATGTTTTGTGTCTGTCACTTTTTTCCTCACCTTTTGTTGTCTTGTGTTTCATCCAGACTGCAAAATGAGTTAGGTGTTCACTGACTGCCACTTGCAATCTAGAGCATGTAGAAGTATGAGGATTTGTCATGAGGTCAGTGGGTTTTTTTCCCCTGTAAAATGACATGGCACCATATATCCCTCTGGTTTCAAGCTTTTTGAAAGATTTATTGAATATGATAGAGTTTAGTTTTTCAAAATAAAAACTGTCCCAACCCTTATCAAAATCATTCCCATCAGATTTTACTATAACAGAGTTGGGTTTACTTAGAAGGTTTTTGTTGGAAGACAACTTTCAGGTTTCATTGCCGTGCAGGAGATCCTTTAAGGAATGTAGGAGTTACATGCACTCTGCCATCATGTGACTAAACATGCTAGTTGTTTCTGAGGTCTAGAAATACCTACAGTATATGATATCTGTGACAGCTGCTGCTGGAACTTCATACATGAGAGATGTTGCATATGTGCTGTGTGCTGAATCACATATCAGAGGTTGAAACTCCCTGGGAAGTCAGTAATTCAGTTTAATGAGACCAACTCCCTGTTCTCTCTGAGTTCTTACATGTAATCTAACTTTGTTGTAATACTGAAATCAGTAAAAATTCTCATGTTGTTTAACTGACACTATAAATGCCTATATGGAGTACCCTAAAGTAAAATCAGGAGGAATAATGGCATAAACTTTATAGTACATAAAGTACTGTATAGTACATATAGAAAAGGGCTCAGAACCGTACAAATGACTGACACAACGTGACTGCATAGACTGAAGACAGAACATGCAGAACCATTTCTTGGACTATTAGCTTAGAAAACGTATTTTAAATACTTCCTTACTGTCTGGCAGAGGTTTATCAACATGAACATAGCTGCTGTGTACATTGGTGCCAAAAAAAGGCTTCTAACCAGTGGTGGGGTTTGGGTGTTGTACATGGTACAGGAGGTTTTAACCAAGAGAACATCCATTTTCAGAGTGTTTCTTTACCATAACTCCTTCACATCCATTCCATGCAGTTTGGCATTCATCTAAGACTTTTTTTACAACTAGATCTGTTTTGCTGACTGTTTTGCTAGGTGGTTTTTTCATAATTTTCTGGACTGTAGCTTTTCAGATCATTCTGGATTATGAGTGACTTTCAATGCTAACTCTGAGAAGAGGAATTTACATGTAACTTTGCTTGTTCTGAGACTCAGCAGGCTGAATCAATCTGGAACAGATGTTTCTCTGTTTTGTTTTGGATTTGCCACTATTAGGTGGGGGAAAAAAGTTTGTTAAAGAATGAGTGAAAATGCCAGTGACTTGATTTTGCTGACCCTGCTTCAATCCTGTCTTTTCAGATCCTGAACATAACTCTGAGCAGGCCTGGGGTAGCATTTCGGCAAGGCCCCGTGAGCATTGTCTTTGCCATCCGAGATAGATACGGTTTTCTAAATGGGTCTGAAGTCAGTGAGCAGCTGAGAAACTTGTCTGTGGTGGAATTCAGCTTCTATCTGGGCTTTCCTGTGCAGCAAATTGCTGAACGTGAGTACTTGCTCTTAGCCAATACCACAAAATACTTTTTCCTAGTATCTTTCCTCTCTACAATTTTAAAGTAATTTTGTGCATAAGGGATAATGCAGCTTCAAGTACTTAACTTGTATCATGAATTCTGCAGAACAAATCCGTGTCCCTCTCTGCTCAAATATTGGTCATACAGCAGTTTGTTACTTTTGCCATAACACTTCCCTTTTGTGCTGGGCCAGTTCTGCTCAACCTGGCTTCATTAGTCCACTAGTCTTAGTCCAGATTTTAAAAAAAAAGAAAATCAATCAATAGTGGTGTGAAGTGCAATCCAAGGTGTGTCTTTGTGGTTATATCTACAGATGCCTTTGCTACTTCTCAACAGGGTTTACTACCTTGGGCTTTTTGTTGCACTTAACTGTGTCTCTGACTTTTAGAAAGCCTGGAACACTGGCCACATGAGCCTTTATTTGCTCATAAAACCTGTCTAAGTGATCTGTTATTCAGCAGCAGTGCTTTTTTTCAGTACTCCACTATGTTTTAAGGTATTACCTTTTAAGTGCATGTCTCACTTTTTATGTACAGTTTGCATTGCAAGTAATTTTTTTTCAGACCGTCATCGTCCTAAAGTTAGTTGAATAGGAACTGCCTGCATAGCAGAGCTTGCTTGACACTCAGTCTTGAGAACTAATATTTGGTTAGATTTTTTCAGATGACTCATGAATGTAAGCAAGATCATGAGAGAACAGTACTTGCCTTTCCCTCCTGGTGGGTGTTACTGTTAACTCAGTCCTTTAATTCCCTGTTTCTCCTATCTCACTGTGCTTTCCAATGCAGATTTTTAATTTTTGGAGTTATTTCTGTAAGCTGTGTAGGTGCATAACATCTAATACAGTGAGTTTTGCAATGCAGTTAAACATCTAGTGGAAAATCAGGCCTAATGGTAGCTGTTCAGTATGCAGCTGTGTATGTCAGTGAAGGCACTATAAAGAGAGTGACTGTCAGCAGAAGTTGCTCTCCTTAACACCTTTCAATCTGTGTAAGATGCATGGGATACTTCTCCATTTACTAAAGTAATTCAAAAGTACTAATTTTTAGAAGCTTTTTATTTAATGTTTCAGCACTTTTGATCCCTCTACTCTCATAATCAATTGAAAAATGTATGAGGTTGTTGACTCATTTTCTTTAAGCGTTTCTGCTCTCATTTGGTCTCACATAGAGTGTGTGCCTGCGCAGTGCTAGCTGTATTTAATGCAGCCAGGACCAAAAGTCTTGAGAATCCCTGTCCATAAATGACTAACATTTCCTTTGTTCTCGTGAGGCCACAGAATGTCTCAGGTTGTGTGTGGATTGTGGTCTTTTTTTTCCCCTCAGTGAATTTAAATTAAATGCTGCTCCTACCTTGATTGCTTGAAAGACACTTCTCTTTACTCTGTGTAATCTCTTTTACACATTTGACCTAGAGTTTATTTAGCTTTTGGTTTCTTTGGTAATATTTTTGACTGGGGGGCTTCTTTTCTCCTGCACTGTACTAGGTTATGCTACAGTTTTCAGTTTTGTCCACATGTTCTGAAATTATATTTGTAGTGGATTTGCAGGTTGCCCCTTGCTGAGAATCCATGTTATGGATTGTGCAATAGAGCTACAGAGCAATTAAGTAATAACAATTTCTACCAAGGCTGGTGTATCCTGAAAGAGAGGCTGGTCATAGGGGAAAAACTTCCCTGTTGAACATGCATGTACACTGTTCTCCTTGAGATTGGAACCAGATGACCTCTAAGATCCCTTCCAACCCAAACAATTCTATGTTTCTATTTTCCTTCTCTTAGGAAACTTGAAATTTCTTTAGTGCTCATAGAAGGAGCTCTCCCTGTGTTACCTGTGTGCATACAGTGACTGGTCAGTGGGGATGATTCCAGGCCTGTGCTAGTGGAGTCCTGTGGCAGCTCACATGTCAGTGATAAAGCCAAGTAAAGTAGAATGAGTGAAGAGGTCAGGATTTTTAGGAACAATGAGGTCTTCGCAAAGTGTGCAATGCAGAAAACATGTGGATTTGGTGGATATGGTATCCTAAATTAAGGAACATCTTGTCAGTATTAGACTTGCTTTTTGTTAGAGGAACTCAAACTTACTGCAGGCTGAGCCTGCTACAGGACAGCACATTTTGGTATGAACTGGTCTAGTTTGGTCACAGTGGTGCTTTGATGTGTTTGTAGTCACTGTTCTGGAACACCAGATATGGTGCTGTTTGATAAGCTGGCAAAGTGGGAACGCAATTTCTCAGATTATTAGAGCTATGGATCCATCTGTCAGGGAGCCCAGTATTTATGAATGTAGTTCAAACACTTTTATCAGCGAGGCAACCACACCCAGTTATTTTTAGCTGTTTCTATAGTTTTTTACACTGTTGCTGTGATTGTAATTTGAGCCTACGGATTTTAGATCTTGAGTATTCAGAGCCAGAAATCCTGTCCAAGGGCTCAGCAGCATTGGGCAGATCCTTCTTGAAACATCTTATTCAACAGTCTGTTGAGGGTGACCAACAGCCAGATCCTCAAAGCTACTTTGGCAGGAAGATGCTTCAATGTGTGTGTTTTCTAGGCCCCGAACTCTCTGCATTCATGCTCTGCCTGGTCTACAGAGCAGTTGTAGCAGGGAAAGTGTTGTGAAGGTCTTCCTTAGGCAGACAGCTGCTTTGATCTGTACAAATCAATATGCAGTTCTCTGCTTTCAGTGTGAATTTTTCTGGTAATCTTGGATATTTACATATAAACAATTTGCATATGTTATTGTTTATATGTAAATATGAAATGTTGCACACTATGCTGTTCTGTGCTATTTGTGCCTTAGTTATCAGACATGCTAACAGTTAATACTCTTGGTGGTGACTTTTTTCTTTTTCACCTTGAGGAATCTGTATATGATTTTATAGTGTGCATCTGAAGAAAAAGAAAATAATTTGTAGGTGAGCTGAGCTGTCAGGGTTCAACACTCAGCTTCAGGGGTTGCAGATTTGTACTGAGGAAAAGCTGCTTGTGCGTCTCCACACTGTTAAATGAGACCTTGACATCAATATCCTAAATATGAGCTGTGTTTGAAGGAATGTATTTTCTCCTTGCCTCTTTTTATTTTGCATTGCCTTTCACGCGCAGTCCTCTCACTGTTTTTATTCACATAAATAATGGTGTTGATACTTTCAACTGTGTGGGTTGTCCCAGTGCAGTGCATCATTAACACCAGGAATATTTTGTCAGCTTTTTTCCCACTCACTTCAAGTCAGGATCAGTAGTGAAAGTTGCTAGTTTGACAGAATTGGACTGTTCTGTGCAGTAATAAGGATGTTGAATTGGCCAAACCTGGAAACTTTCAGACTTTCTTTTTTCCTCACGAGACTTCTAGGTGACTTCAGCAACATACTTGTATTCAAATGTCAGGTTTACACCTTTCAGAATGTTTATTTTGCATTGTCCACCTTATGTTTCATGTTTCAGATTGTAAGTTGGTTAGATGGGCATGACCTACATGTCAGCAGAAAGAAAACCAAATCTAATCACAGGTTTTGGATGCCAGTTCATTAAAAATAATAGGAAATAATATACTTGGTACCTCTGTATGGCTGGAAGATTTCTCAGAGGAAAGGCAAGGGCTAGCTGTGGAGTAAATGGCCAACATTTGCCTTCATGAACTTGCCCTGAATAAATCTCTTTGTTTTTATTATGACTTTAAATAGAGAGAGTTGCCTTGGGACTTGCTACTTTTCAGTGCTAAGTAGCACTTTGATGCATGTCATCTATTTTGGCTGCCTTAGAGATATGGCAAGGCCAATAGGATAATACAAAATTGTATGATATGGTCCAAAGACTGCAGAAATGTTTGGCAATTTTTATTCTGAGTGGATTTTGGATGAGACTTCTAACAGACACAGTGTGTTACTATTGCCCACACCCCCTGTACTTGCATGGAATCTTATTAGTTAATGCCTTCGTTTTCGAAATGCTGTATCCCCTCCATGCTTTCTACTGCTGTTCCTCCTCTTATCAGAAATCAGAACTATCAACGTGATACTGGTTCTACCCTGCATGGTCCCAGACATCTCTGTAGGAGAGAGTCAGAGATCCTTGGAGCATCTGGCAAAGGCCACGCTGCCTGAGTGATGTCCTTCAGACTGCTGTCAATAGGTCTCTGGGTGACTGGGTGACCCTTTGCCTTTTCAGTCAGCATTGAATTGATGCTGTTACACAGTATGGTGCTTCAGGGCGGCCTGTTAGAATCTTCTAATGATCTACTTCATTACTGCATCTATAGTCATGAGCAGACCAGCTGCAATCCAACTAATAATTGCATTTTGTCTATCCAACTTCCCCCTCAGAATAACAATCAGTCTGTGCTGTTGATAATTGTTAGTTCCAGGGGACATTAGAAACCTTGCAAATAAGATCTTTCTGCAGTGCTGAGACTCCAGATGAGATGGAGATCTGGCCACATATGTGTTAGTGAGACACGTGACTGACCTGTGGAATAAGAGTTGGAACCTGGATTTGCTTCTGAGCACTTTTCAGTTGTCCATTATTTCATGCATTCTGTGTCAGGTTTTAGAACCCAGCCTTAGCTGCCAGTGATCACAGCACATCATCCTTTTCAATGTCAAGATTTTCTGCTCAAGTTGGTTTATTTTTAAATTGCATTAATTCTGTGAAAAGTTTAAGTGAATAGTTACCCAGCAATTTGCATGAATTAAATCATTTTCAAGTACTAATTAGAAAAAGTGTGAAGAGCACATTAAGTATTGAAGCAAAACATGGTTTTGGTTTAAAAGAAGATAAAGCTCCCAACTGCAAGCACTTCAAAGCATTGTGGTCACTGGAAGGTTTTTTATTTCCTTATCATGCCCTTTCCATGCTTCAGAAAACAACAGATTCTGTTTATTTTGTGATTTTTTGCTCATGTTGTATTTCTAAATTGAAGTAAACAATTGTGTGACCAGAGTAAATAAAATTCCAATCTAAAAGCTGCAATCAGAAGAATCGAGCAGCAGGATGCCAAAAATAAATGTGTGTGTTTAAATGGTCTGTGTGGTGCTTTTCGTGTGTCTGAGAGTTTTGGGAATTTAATGCATCCTGGTCATTTGTAGAGAGGGCCAGTGTTTCCTGTTCAGAAAAAACGGACCATGTTCTGATACCCTCCTGAATGCTGTCACAAAGTACCTCCCAGGTGCTCCTCTTGAAGCTAGTGGTGCTATTATTATAACCAGATTTTCTTTTTTTTTTTTTTTTCCCCAAAAAGAGTATTTATAAATCTGTGAAAAAAAAGGTAAAGTGTACCTAGTGATTCTTTTGCTTTTGCCTTAGCAAAAAATTCCTAGGTTTTTTAAGGGGCAAAAGAATCAGTTTCTAGGTGTACTGACAGAGGACAGCTTCTCTACAAATTATTGTATTGTTAAATTAGAAAAATCGTCATTTTCTACTCCTCTAAAATATGGAATAGTGACAAACTATTCTACAGCTGAAGACATCTTTACTCTAAATTGATCCAGCATGGGCCAGGTCATTTAGTTGTTATGTGCTGCATTCTTTCTATCCATGAAATGGCTTAAAAATTAACCTTTGTATAATACTTAGCAAACTGCATCTGGATTAAATATTTTGAGAAAGTTAAGACCATTCCTTTTCCTTATTGCCATAGTGAAGCTTAAGACTTCCCTTGAGGAAACTGTTGGCCCAGCCCCCATCTTCACTTCTTTCCCAACATGTCTTTACTGCTCTCCAGTGGAAACCTTGGGAAAAGTCTTACTCATACTGAAGTCAGTAGAAATAGACATTTTTACTTCACTGGACAAGGATTTCACTCTGGAGCTTTTTTGGAATAATTTAGAAATTAAGAAAGCTTGGAACCACCAAGCCAAACACAAAAGCCATGAGGTTGGTCTACAGCAATATTTCTATATGCAGTTATTTGTTGTTTTTGTAAAAAAAAATTGTCAAAGTGGTTGGTTTTTGTGAATGCTTCCCCCTGCACAAGTCTGGAACACAAATCATATATATTTAGTTCTTGGCTTTACGTCTAATGCTTTCATGTAGTTTCTGCCTCAGAGAAGGTCTTATTTTCATCCTGCAACACTCATGAGTTGCCTCATTGCCCTTTGAGCAAAACTCTGATCCTGCAGCTACCTCAGTAAGAGTCACAATTCAGGCAGTGAGCTTTTAAATGTCTGAGAGCAATGACCTCGGTGCAGCAGCTTGAAATCTTTCACGTAATAAATCTGACTGTTTCTGTTAGCTTCTTTTTGTTGGAGATGAACTGGGGAGTGTATGTTGGGAGCATTCTCTTACTGTCGTGTCTGCATTGCCTCAGGAGCAGTAATGCATCTGTGTAAATAAGATGCTTGCTGACAGTATAAATTATGAAGTGGCTTTTTTTTGTGTGTTATGTTGTTGAGAATACTGTTCTTATGGATGTTTTTCCTCCATTCTGTTTTTCCCTCAGCCTTTCATTATCCTAAGCTTAATGTGTCTCAGTTGATGAAGTCTTCCTGGGTGAGAACAGGTATGTACAGTCTCTGAGTAAGTAAGAGTGCAATTATTTTTGTTAATGGAATAACTAGCACACATAAATATTGTTGCTTAGGGGTGCTGCATTTTTATGAGGTAATAAATGTCTGAGCTGAAGACATTCTAAAACCAAAGGCCTAGTGACCTGGAATATCTCGAAAATGTAATTCCCTGGTCTAGAATTAACTTCTGCAATTTGTTGATAACAAATGCAAAGCAGTTTTTGTCTGTAAGGCAGTTCATTCTCAGAGAAACAACTCAGACTGTCAGGCATAAAGTGTCTACTCTGCATGCTGTCGATATCCCACATCGATTTTTAGGTTTCTATTTTATTTTAAGTGAAAATTAAAATTTTGCTTGTATGACACTTCCTACCAAAGCATGCCAGGAATAAAACAGAGTAAAAATAAGTGCATTCTGAGTACAAGAAAGGGTTTTACATTTCATTGATCTCTTCTGATTCATCCACAGAAGATCCCTCCCACTAAAGTCTTCAGAATGTTTTATTCTGTTAATCACAGATGTGGTTGAGCTGTCACATTTAGATGACCAAAGGCTGTTGAGGTTGCCTGCATGCTGTAGGTCCTGCCTGCTGCTTTTAAGCCTGAATGGTGACCAGGCTGTGCCCATCAAATTTGCTCTTAAGGGGCAGATGCCCCACTGGATATATTTTGTCTTCTTAGAACTTTTATCACCTGCAGTTCACCTGTTATATAGATTTACTCTTTTTCCAGGTATCTCTGTCCCCTCTCACAAGTGCCCACTTTACTTTTTAACTTAACCAAGTTGTAATTTAGCTTCTGAAGTCCCCACAGTTTTTTTTACAGAAGAAAGATTTAGAATTTAAGATAATGCTCATATGCATCCCTCAATATCCAGTGCTGTCCTTCCTTAGACATTTATGTTGGCTTTTTTAGTAACACTCCCTCCCCCTTTTGCTCAGCCTTAGGTATGTCCATCGCTGCTGAAAGTTCCCATAGGTCCTGCAGGAATAAAACTGTTCTTCCCTCTCAGAAATCATGTCCCCTTGGATTTTTAAAAACTTCCTGACTGTTAAGATTTTGAAAGCCAATTGCAGCAACTTTTTATTTTGCTACAGGAGAATTTTTTGAAATCCCAGTTCTTGCAGGCAGTCTGGGCAAAGCTAGTAGATTTTGGGTGGATCAGTCCTTTCAGTCAGTATATTGTATTGGAAGGGTAATGAATCATGACATAGGGAAATGATGGAATTTATGCATGTAAAGGATTTTTAATATCAAATTACCCAGATATATGTGCTTGTATCCCAATAGTCATAAAACACTGGGATATGCAATATTCTCTCTAGTTCTCCCTCTCAGCTGTAGAATACAATTCATGCTAATAAGCATAATTTACTGATTCTGAAATCCAATACATAGGCAAGAATAGTTTACTACTTGGTGTATAAAATAGCCTTAGGTCACTGTCTATCTATTTTGCAATTTAATTCTGAGATACTTAGTCTATGATTGAATTTAGAGGACAGATGCTGTTGATCTCTGTGAGAAATCTGAAAATGTTTCCTTTTTCTGACATATGCAGGGAAAAGCTTTAAATTGAAAAACTGGTTTTAATATTTTTGTTTCAAAAATGAAAAACATAAAATTATGTTTAATTGATCTTATCTAAGTAGGTGGCTTTTTATTAAGCACTACACTTGAAAAAATAAATGTGGAAACACTTACTGGAAAAGGGAATTCTAAAAAATATAAACCATTTTCAGGGAGAAGTACAGGAATTAAGTCTGAATTTGTGTTACTGCTGTCTGTGGTGAATTGGTTTACTATCCTGTGGGATTGCTCAGTTAGGTAATTTGAATGACTGTGACTCCATTCACTCCACTTTTCTTTAACTGGATGCCATGTTGCTGGTAAAGGTCCACTGGTTTTTTTTCATGTTTCCTCAGGGATTCCTCTCGGCATTAGCTGCCCGAGTGACCCAGGGTACCTGGGCGGGAAAGTGAAGTGGGCAGGGTTACTAACCATTTTTTTTCTGTACTGTGATTGGGATGCTTGTTAATCTTTCTCTTATCTAGGGAAGCTGCACTTGAATACACAGCTTCATTCACATGCTGCTGTTCTACTTTTTCTCCGTGGTTCTGGACCCTTGTCTGCCCCATCTCCAGCTCTGTATCGCTCCCAAACACTTTGACTGAAATGAGTTGCAGCAGACAATTTAGACAAAATTTTTTTCTCTTACTAGTTTTAAGCAATTCACTGAATGCTCAATAATGCTATGTATTTTTAAAATTGAAGTGGTTTCTTCAATATCCTGCATCTGTCTAGCCTAGTTGAGATTCCAAAAAAGTCCTCTGCCAATTTTTGTTTTTTTAAAAACTTACTTCTTTTAACTTTTTCCTACCCAGTGTCTTCCTTTCCAACATATAACCTCTGGCTGAATGGGACAGTATTGCCATATGAATTACGGCTGCTCTGGAATTGCCCATGAGCTGTCACAGGGCTGCTCAAAGCTTGCAATTGAAGTTGCAGAAAAGACACTGACAAGTTTTACTAATTAATTTGTTTTTCTTGGGTTACTTTCTGTGCAATGTAGTTCTCTTGGGTGTCGTCGACCAGCGAATTCAGGAGGAAGTGTTTCGGGCTGAGATGGAACGGAAACTTGCTCACCTGCTGAACGAGGCTTTGGTCAGAGGGCGGATATGGAGGAGAGCCAGTTTTGCAGGAAACAACATTGTGCAGGTATTAAGAGCTCAAAATCAGAGGAAGAAATATAAAGGGTAATAAATTACTGCATAAGCAGTAATATTGTCCAGGCTTTGAGTTGAGAAATATAACTCAAAATCATGTATCACATTTAGCTAGTATAGTTCTTACAAATACCTTGTTGTCTTTTAAGCTAAACATAACAAATGTAAATAGCTGATTATTGTAAGCACCTACTAAAAAATTTCTGATAACTTCTTAAAAACAAACTTGAAAAACATTTTATCAAAATCTTATTTTAAAAGCTTTCTATCTATTCTGACTTATGCGAGATGCCTCACAAAAGGAAACAGGATAATCATCTGAAAAAAACACTGTGCCGGAACAGCTACTTCATAGCTCTCTGTGATGTTTTGGTGGTGGTGTAGAAATAGGAAATAAAATTGTGTGCAGCTTGATGCAACAGTAGAGTAGTATATTCGACCCCTTGACTTCTTATTTGTCACAGTACTCCTGGTTGCAAGGTTGGCTTTCAGGTAACAGTGATTAATCATGTCAGGTTTTGCACACATGGCAATTTCTGCTCTCTGGATTCCAGTACTGCTTTTGAGTTCTGTTGCAGGTGGAGTTACTCACATAATGTCCAAGAAGACTTGGATATTTTAAGTTTTAAATTCTGACATGTGTTCTTTCTAGTCAGTACTATAAACTGAAAGCCAAAGTACTTTTTAATGGCTCATCTTCTTAAAAATTACCTTTTCCAGCTAATTCACTGATATTTGGTTTACCTCACAGATGCCCTTCTAGTCAGTCATTCAGACCTATTATCTTTAATTTAATTTAATCCTACAGTTTTCGCTACCACTTAAATATCCAGATGTTGGGATATTCTTACTTTTGTTTTCCTGTCTCTGAAACATCTGTTTCAGTAATAGAGATTTTACTTTATTTTTCTTTAGTACAGCTTTGAATTGCTGTAAATTGATGTCTGCTCCAGATCTTCTATTCCCAGCACTTCTTACTGCATTTTGTTCTTTATGCCTTAGTCCTCCCTTTGCATATAAATTAAAGAAATATTCCTTATGTTGCTAGCAAAAATACCACAGCCTATAAAATGTGTATGTTTAGATTACGGTTTTATGATTTTATGTAATAAAGCTCAGGTAGTTTATTTTTACTTGCACAAAATTATGGGCATATCCTTTTTAGCTAAAGAGTAGTATTTTGGAAAGTGAAAATACAGCATTTTTATTTTAACTTTACATTGCTTCCTGGGACATAAAATGAGGCCTGCAGCTCACGTTACAGTCAGCAGTGCTGCTCATTTATGCCACTTAATTAGTGGAAGGAGTCTGCCAACTGCTGTCCTTGGGCAGAGGAAGATTGTCTTCATTATGGTCAGCACATCTTGCCATCCCACATAACACTGGGCTTCTCTAGGTGCTCACAGTCCACACTTTTAAAGAGTGTTAGAACTGTAATAAAGGAGATCTGGAAGAAGGAAGGCTGAAGATATACCTTGCTGAAAGGTGTCTGTGATACGTGTCCTGCTTTCCTGTATGAGAACTGCAGGTACCCTCAGGTGCTGTAGCATCCTGGGAGCTTGCCTTGGCAGGATGTTCAGGTGTGTGGCAGGTGAGGCAGCCTTAGAGGCTGTTGTGTGCAACTGGACTGATGTACCTGGTAGTGGGCTCCTGAGTGAAGGACAGTGTCCTTCAAGGATGTTCCTCTGAGGGTCTAGTCCATAGTCATTTGCCATAAACCTTTTATTGCTGCTAGTTCTGCTCCTCATAGCTAAGTTTATAAGCTGTTTGAAGTGTGTTGTATTTGTGCATCTGTTTGTGTCTTCTGGGACAGCTCTTAATGTTTTTTGTGCTTTATATTCAGATTTTCCCATGCACATTTCTTGCACACCAAAGAGTGACTGCTATGATAGTAGAGCACAACAAAGTGAAAATAAGAACAGAATCTGACAGCAACACCCAAGTGTTGGGTAGTTTTATTAACAAGACATGCATATTCCTATTAAAGGCTAGACTCACATTTCGCTTGTGTTGTGACCCTATAGACCAGAGTTTTTCCTGGGGTGAAAAATACTTATAGTGTATTGAAATGTGACATTTCTAAGCTCTGTGGAAAATCAGGACTGTGGGTCAGAAGGTGGAACAATTATTTGTGAATGTTACTGCAGGCATATTAGTTTCCTTTCACATACTAAGGAAATAGAAGTGATGCCTTGTGAGGTTTAGATTTCATTTCCAATGGCATGTGTTAGTATCTAAGAATGTTAAAAATTACACTTTAAATCTGGGCACTCTGCGTAAGAGCTTCAGAGTGTGCTCAATTATCATGCTTTCCCATTCTGTTTGTCTATCTGTGCTATTAACAGGTGGCATTCCATGATAAAAAGAGAAAAAAGCCTATAACCATTATGTACAAAAAGACCTGAAGCCTGATTGTTATACATGAGATAGTTCCATTGATTTTTGTGTGATGTTCGTATTAATGTTTCACAAAGTAAGTCACGGAGTATATTTTCCATGTGCATCTGCTGCTGCTGCAAATGTGAAGGCACGTGCTTAATGTGGTTTGCATTGCATCTGCAGAGGTTAGGACCTGTGCTGTATTTTGTCAATAGCTCAATTCTCATTACTTTTTTTTTAGGAATTAAAGGACTTAATTGTCATTTGAAAAGACACCAGGAAATAATTAAAACAATACTAATTTTCCTTCATTTCAATGTGCTTGGCCTTTTGAACCTGATAGAAGGGGTAAAGATGATCCTAGTAAGTGACAAAAAGAGCAGTGTTCTGAGTTAAAGAACATGTTAGGCAGCATGTTGGTTGCAATGTGTAAAGTAGCAGCTATGAAGGGAGGTAATGACTGAATTGAGCTTTTCATTTAAGGCAGAGGTTCATTTTGTTGTTTTTCTAGTGACAGCTTATGTGTCTCTCCCAAGTGTGGAAGGTCTCAGTCTTGCTGCGAGTTTTTAAGTTTATAACTAAAGCCTTTGGGGACTGCTGCTGCTTCACCTTTTCCTCAGAGGCTTCTCACCCCTCCAGTGGCCACCCTGGGCAGCAACCAGCCCCTCTGTCAGGTTACCCATAGCCTGTTCCTACCTCTGTGTGCAGTTCAGACCACAACAAAACTTTATTTAATTACCCGGATACTAAAATCCTACTTTTAGTAAGACGGAAAGCAGAATCTGCTTTGATTATCTTTTCCCAAGGTGATGAATGCAGAAAAAAAGAAAATAATCCTTATGCATGCATTTTGGAGGTCGTGTGTGCATGATTGCTTGTGTCTGAGTAGCTCTCATGCCTTTAAAACCCTGAGATGGTTCACCCAGGGTTTCCTTGCTCCTGTGGGAGCTGCTGGCCAGGACATCCCAGTGCCTGCCTGACCTCTGCGAACACCTTGGGAGCTCCCGCGCCACTTGGATTTCCCTGCTTCACTCTGTGAACTAGATTTGGTTACCAAGGCAACTCTGTTCACTGACCTATGATATTCACTTGAAAACACTTTTTAAATTAAATTTGCTGACACCTGAACACAGTTAAGCCTTTTCTCTGTGGAGGTTAAATACAAATCTAGTATCAACAAAGGTGGTATCATTTATGTACACAGAAGTTGAATTGGTATTTTCCTTGCCCCCACCACTTTCTGCCTCCCATGTATTGAAATTCTTCATGTCCTCCCTCACTATGTCACCTCTCACTGCCAAAGTATAACTGTAAAGCGTTTAAATTCTTCCTTACACATGGGCTGCTTTGCTGGATGTCTGGAAAACAGGATTTCTGCTTGTATTCTTAATACTCTCAAGGATGGAGACAAAACCAGTCTGAAGCTGTGCAGAGAGTATAATTTGGAGCAATATGTCACAAAACCTGGTGTACAGAAACTGTATAAAATGTAGGCACAGTGACTGTGTAGCTCAGTTCTATGTCTGGACTTAAAACAGTTCAGATCCAGTATGCCATTTTCTGTGTTGAAGCTAACACAGAGGTTAGTTAAAACAATCAATAAATAAAATCTAGCGAGTCAGTGTGACAGAGACAAAAACTGAGGTACTGATATTATCACAGTTGTTGTGTTTTTGTTCAAGTCTGGCTGTCTTATGGTTGTCTTCAAAATACTCTGTTCAGTCATTGGCTTTCCCAGAAGTCCATAACCATCTCTCCTTGGTTTTAGAATTTTGTCCGCAGCTTCTCTCTATATGGTGTGGGCAGTCATAAACTACTGTGTGTTCAGAAGGCATTATTCAGATAAAACTTAGCTTAAATTAGTGAGCTTAGTTCATAAACACTAGTGTGTACCTCCACTGGATTTTTTGTTCCCATGTTCTCTATACTGAAATACCTGCAGCTACTTCTTCCTATCTCCACTCTGGTTGTTCTTTCCCATCCCTGTTCCTCAGCATAGGGAGCCATATGCTGTTGTTTTTGATTTTGTGTTAAAAATTGTATAGTTACAGCTGTGGCAACTTGCACTGGTATCTTGTCTTTTTTACCCTCTGCCCTTTCTAAAGGCAGCTGTGGCAAGTTTCTTGTTAGCCCATTCATTCAGCTTCTGATTGTTACCCAGTGCGTGTAACACACATAGTTATAGTGCTTCTTGTGTGCTTCACAGCACCATAAAATATATGACAATTCAGTTTAAGAATCTTCTAAATTTCTCGGATTCTGTAGCTTTGCTATGCACAGAGGGGTTTCATAAAATTAAAATGAACACATTGATTTGCCCTTGTGGCCTTTCAACTCCCATGTGAGTTAAGTGCTATTTAGGAAGGTTTCATCTGTGCTGGGAGCAGATAGCAGTGCATACACCCTGCTGCTCTGTGCACTGAAACTGGGCTGTGGCAACCCAGCTATAGCAGAAATAATACAAAGCCATGAACATTTGTTAACGAGATACATATTTGAGGTCCATGAAATCAGATTCAGCCTTACAGCTGCTGAATATGTGTTGAAACCTTATTTACTGATACTGTTTTGTTACCTTAAGTTGGGGATGGGTTGCCCCTTGGCTGGTTCAAGAGTGAATAGTATTCAGGATGAGCAGCAGCATTGGTTAAAGGGTCCTGTTAGTGAGTCTTACTGTGTTTCAGATTTGCACATTTTTCTCCTCTATTTGTAGATACTCTTTCTTACATCACATGTGACAGACGCTCAACAATATTCTTTGCCTTCAGTTGCTTTTCCTTGAAGACTTTTATTACAATTTTACTTCCTCTTTTTTCCTTTTTTTCACCCCCTTTTTTATACGTGTATACCTTACTGTAATTTTTAGAACATGTGGAACATCAAAACATCGTCCCTGTTGAGCTAGAACATGGCACTTCTTTCCTTCAACATGATTGTTAGTTAGAAACTAGGAAAGCAAACAATATAAAGCCTTGTTTCTGTAGGCCTCAGACATGCAAACATTTGTGTGTTTACTGTACTTTAAGCCTATGGGCAGTGTTTGAGATTGTCATTTATTAAATATGTGCTTCATACCAAAAGAGTAATTCTGAAGGAACCAAAATACATTGCTCTATTTGTTCCAATTCCTTCCAGAGTTCTTCAAACTCTGTTTTACATGATAGAATACCTCCAACTATTTGTTTGGCCTGATTCTTGTTTGAGCTCACCATTACATGTAAATGGTGAAACAGAGGAGAGTTGTTATATATAAAGATTTAATTTTACAGGAATTCAAAGTTATGTGATTCTCATATGCAACGTAGACATTTGGTGGTTAGAGAGTATCTACAGGGCTTCCTCATAGCGTGCATTCTTTTGATTATTAATGTCTTTAGAAGTAGGCAGGAAGAATTGCTTCCCACAGCGTCAAATACGTTCCTTCCTGAAGAAAGGTGGATGCCAGAGGGAGCTGTTTGGAGGATGAAGGTGACTGTGCAAGTGCTTTTGTTGAGGCAAAGCAAACTATTTGATGCTAACAGAATATTCGCCTGTGTAGCTGCTTAACATTTGGAAGAACTGGAACAAAAGAGGTGTGTGTTACGAATAACAAATCAAAGTCAAAGTAGGTATTTAGAGAAGGGAAAAGAGCAGCCACACTATTCTCTTCAGAAGTTCCTCCTAACTGACAGTTGCTAAAGGCAGTAGAGGCTTCCAGGGTGGCACAGTGCTGACATCTTTAGGGTGAAAGCAGTTCTCTTGCTTATCAGATGGGTACGTTGTTATGAAATAACATAATAACATCCAGATGGGGTGGGGGGATTGAAATTTCAGGTTTACCATAAAAATGTATTACATAAGGGATCACTTCCCTGAAAATTTTCCTTTCAGTTACAAAATAGGTATTTCTGTAAATTTCCCAGGGTTCTAGAGCACTTGAGTAATGCTTGTGTAATTAGACACTGATACATTATTCCAGCAATGTTGTCTTCCTCTGGATGACTTCCACTCTGAATCTTTTGTATAAGTATTAGGTGAAAATATCCTGAATTGTAGTTTGGAAGTAAATTATTATTACTGAATGTTAACTCTGTGTGTCCAACATTGACTTAAGCTCTTTTCAGGTGAGAGAACTAGCCAGTGTGCATGTTCCCTTTGCTGTATACAGTATTTTGTAGCACTACACTCAGCACATCCTCCCATCAGACTTCTCTGGATATTGACTATTTCCAAACTGTACTAGTTTGCAGCAGTTACATGGTTAGTATAATACCATATTACTTGTATGTATGGCCAGACGTCGCACACGAAGATTTGGGCAGGGCTCTCCCCACGTGGATGTGCCCTTCCAGCCTGTGCAGTGCATTTTTTAGGTGAGGCACAGTGTGTGCAGAACTGGCCCCACTGTTTCATTCCTAAGGTCCATCTGCCATGGCCGAGCGAGCTTGGACAGTGACAGTGAAGTCCTCGGGACTGTCACAGCACCCAGTACTAACCGGGGCTGACCCTGCTGAGCATCCGAGATGTGATGGGATGGGATGGCAGGGAGGCATTTACTGCCAGGGGACAGTCCCACTGGGACTCAAACTCACAACCTTGGGATTCAGAGTCTGCAGTGCTCTCCATTACATCACGGGACCGCCCCTCCATATTATTTGGTGTCACAGATAAAGGGTTTGTCTTAATAGTTGTATTGCTACAACATAACAACAAGGTGAAATCTTTTTATGCACTCAAGGTTGCACACTGTGACAATTAAGACAGATATTGGTGGCATCTTGGCAAAGCTGTTCCAAGTGTTTATTTTGAGGTAAGTGTCCCTAAGATGCAGGACCTGTGAAGGAGCAGGGGAGAGGGAGGAGTATGGACTGAAAGACCATGAGAGCCCCAAATAAATACAACTTAAAATGTGAAAGCTTTCCAATTTCTTTTCAGATTGTGAACGTGTCACGGTTAGTTGGTGTTGATAACCCTGTGGAGCTGATTTATTTTGTGGAGGACCAAGATGGAGAGAGACTGAGTGCTCTGAAGTGCTCAGACCTGATGAACAGAGTGGATATCCAGCGGGCTGCAATCATCCTTGGATACCGCATTGAAGGCACCGTTGCACAGCGTAAGCCCTGTCAAATCCACACTGATGCCGGCAAAGAGAAACAGGAAGGGTGACATTAGCTTTGTAGGTTATGGCATTGCATAGAGCCCACTGTTGTAGTGTTTTGTTCTTGGAATGCTGCAACCTTGACACTCTTAAATAAATTTTATAAGCATTGCCGTGAGGTGTGTGTGGTGTCGCTTTGCTTCTTGAACACTCTGCTGAGCTTGGGGTTGCAAGAGGGTCCTTAAGTCAAGCCTCACTGATTCACTTCAGTGCTTGTGCTAGAAAAGTACTGTGCTAACTAATTGGCTAACTAAATACCTTCTTGCCATTTTCATCTCATCCTGCTAGTCCAGTATTTCTGTACAGTTTACCTTGCTCAGGAGCTCGCATAAACTGCAGGATTGTGGAATGGGAGGGCATCTGTGTGAAATTGGTGTTTCCTTTGAGTAATAGGAGTGAAGTTTAACACAAGTCACTGGTTTTTGTTTGTCTGAATTACTCCTTCTGTGAGTGAAAAATATACACTAATACTAGTTGGGGCATTTCTTTCCTCCATGGCATATGCTAGACCTTATTTGTTTGTCCATCATTAATTTATAAGTAATGTGATCCTTTAATGAGTATAACACAAAAGTAATGTGAGCTTTTATTAGATACACATCAGAATAAATATGACAGGTTATATAGAGTTATGTAATTGCTTTATTCAGAAGGCTTGGTATATGAATAATTTTCAGTAAGTAGTGAGATAGAAGATTTACTCAAAATTCCATGTTATGGTTAGGAAAGAAACTTGAAGGTATGTTAAAACAGGAACAGATGGGTATGATCTGCAACATACCTCATTGATATGAATGCTTAATTACCTTTTTTTGTGCAATAGTAAGGCATGAGTTACATTCTACCACAGGGTATTTTGCCAACAGAGCAAGTGGTTGTCTGATTTTTAAAATTGTTTGCAGAAAGAAAAGAAAGAAAATAGTAATGATTGCACCATCTGGATGTGTTTATAAATTTTGTCCCTCATTAAAACAGTGCTGTGCAGATAGGTCAGTGGCTCATATACATCAGCTTAATATCCATTGATGGACTGTAATACTGGTTAGACAGAAATGTGAAATAAATTCTCTTTACAAAAATTATGTGTTGAGCAAACTTCATGATTTGTTTATTACAATACATGTTGAAACTTGTTGTCTTTGACATGTCTTTAGAAAGTTCTAAGAGTCATAGGATCATATAAGTCTTTAAATGCTTATTGGGAGAAACTAGATTAAAAAAGTTTATTTGTATAATAGAAAACATAATGTCATACATGAGCTGTGAGATGTATAAAATATAAGAATTATATATTCCTTTAAGGTCTGGGTTCATAATTAGAGGGGCTTTTAATAAAATACTATATAAAAATAAATGCATATAAATACTCCTTTTAACTTGAAAACATCTTACCAAGTGCATCAGTTTGATTAGAAATGTATTACCGCTCTGGTTTTTAGTCCCACATCTAACCACTATGCAAAACAGAGCAAATGAAAGTTGTGTCAGTTCTTTCAGTTTACTTTTGACAAGCATAATCTGCTTGATTACACTCCCCAGTAGTTTTATTTTCTGTTTGGGGTAAAGGATTTGACCCACTGACAACGAAACAGAGAAAATAAAAAAAAAAAAGTAATAACAAAATCCAGAACTATACACATGGGGGAGGAGGGTCTTACTAATTTAAAATTGATTGTGATTATTGATGGGGAAGGTAACAAAGTGTATAACTAAAGAGAACAGGCAGCTGATAATACTGCTGAAAGCAGAAAACAGGCAAAAATGTTGAAAAGTTCACCTTATTTTTGTTAGTGATAGTCTTTTTTTTTAAGATCCACTTCACTATTACAGAATGATGTGGCATAAGTGCATTTGCTTTAGTATTTTAAGCGCAGGTCTTCAGAAGGTAGGCCAGGACAATCGATCCACCCGCCCCATCTTCCTGAGGATGACATACGTTGACTTATAAGTGGAGTGGCATTTCCTGTGATGTGCAGCTGGTTTCTGATAAATTCCTTAACTAGCATTTATAAGAATGTAAAAATACACAACCTTGAAGTGCCCTCAGTTTAAACTGTAACCACATAATGTTGCCATCTTCCTTTTAACTTCACAGCTGTGGAGAAGCTGAAGGAGTCCACTGCAGAGTCACAGAATAGCAACCTCTGGATTATCGTCGGTGTGGCAGTCCCAGTTGCTGTGGTGCTCCTGATTGTTATTATTTTATACTGGAAACTTTGTCGAACAGACAAGCTGGAGTTTCAGCCAGATGCAATGAGCAACATTCAGCAACGACAGAAGGTAAAAGAGGAAGCTGTGCTGAGAGGAGCTTGAGTATTCTGAGCATAAATGAATGTGAGACTCTAGGGAACACCTAGCATCCTTAAATAGCATGTGTAAACACAGTCTCAGAGCATTCCAGGTTAGAGGGGGGAAAAAAAAGGGGAAGAAGTCCAATGATAGCTGAAGTCAAGAATCCTGTAGTGTTTTATTTATTCTCCTGGGTTTATGGTACTGCATTAGATAGATATATCCTTCTGAAAGGGCACTGAGGCTGAAAGGAACCTTTCTTTATCACTTCATTTCAAGGCTGTGGCTGGGACTGAGTAAGAGGAAATGTATTGAGTCTTGAATCGCTGACCTTGTTTTCACAGAAGGATGAATTTTTCTTTGGAGAGCTTCTGCTAACGGAATTTGACAGCTAAACTTCAATATCTGTTATACTTCGTGCTGTAACTAGAATTTGCTAGAACCTATCCTGACTGCTCCATATTCTGCTGGGGCTCTTGTGTGGCCGCTATGAGAGCCTGTTGCAGGACTAGAACATGAATTAGTGAATCTGCATGGGTGAGTGTTGGAGGACTGGGTAGGATGGTGAGAAATTCAGCACTCGGTCTTTTTCTTTCCCAAGATCGTAAATGTTAACATTTATGATCCAGGATATTCACAAAGGATGTGTTCAGTAAAAAGGGTGGAAAAGTTCCTGAAAGGATACTTTCTTTTTACAACCAAAGAGAGCCGGTCTGTGTGTCTGAAGTGCTTATTACTGACTACACCTTCAGAGGCATTATTAAAGGCAAAATAATCTGCCCGTGCTAATCCTGTGGTACTGCAGTCATGTTCTTGTACTGTCACCTCATGTTCAGTCATATGGTTTTCTCCATAACAAGCCTTGTCTGTACACCATGCTCTCTTTCAAGATAATTAATGATGTGAAAGATGAGAGAAACAGAAAGCGGTTGCACTTCCAAAGCAGTCAGAACAAATCAATAGTAACTTCCACGTGTCTTGCAACTACAGTTTGTGTGTCAGAATCGAGGTTGGCAACAAGTGATACCCTTTGATGAGCTTCACCCCCTGGTACCTTGTTTCACCTGTGATAATATATAACACAGTTTTTTGGTAGAAGAAGATCCCCATGGTAGTTTTGCCTAATTTGAGAAGGGTCATACAAAAAAGGCAGGACAGGTTCGTTACCCTTGGTATACTTTCATCACATACATTTTCAGTACCTCTCTGCTGTCACCTTTTTGCTGTAAAAAAGCGGTTGGGTTGGCTGTAAGGCCAGAAACATCTTTCATAGCATTGCTTTTTTAAGAAAATGGCTTGGTTGTTTTTCCCCACTGATTCCACAATATTCTTCATCTTAATCATTCATGAGTCAGAAGCCTTGAGCTTGTTTGTATGCGAGTCTCATTTTGGTTTGCCCAGGGAGCTGTCACTTTGCCTTCTTCAGGGAAGTTGCTGTAAGCAAACTAGAAAGAACCAGTAAGGACATCTAGTTCAAAACTTTGCACATCAAACAACTGGCAGAGTCTACTTTGCTAACCATTTCTTCCTGTACCCAGAAAAAAATAGTACTCTGGCTTCCTTAGTAGCAGGCTGTCTTTGGGATTTCTTTGTGTCTTTGAACAGTGGATTGGAATTGCAGGTTGGAACAGGGTACATTTAACAACCACTGAAGACTCCCAGTCACAGCAGCATATGAGTTATTAGGGACATTTGGTCTGATTCTGCCTCTAAAATTGTTGTGTATTCTGTACTTTTTATTAGCATAAATGCAAAGAAGTGTTCAAAGGATCATGTGGTCAGGGATTTAGGTCTGTAAATAATCTCAGTTTAAAAATGGACTCAGGCTCTCCCTTCCTCACCACACCCGCACTTATTTCCATTCACTATTTACAGCGCTTGACCTTGGTACTGAAGGATAGGGAAGGCCTGCACTGCATCTGTAAATGGAAAGATATTTAGATTAAAGATTTGGGGTTTTCTCTTAGAATCTATATTTCACTGGTAAAAACCATTAAGATGCATTTATGATGTGCTGGCTCTTCTGACTCCGTTAATATTTAAAAATATTAATGTAAATATAGAAATGGAATGTTTAAATATCAGAGTATTTCATTAACATATGTATGACATATCCATACTGGAAATAGAAGACAATACTTTTCAGCCTTGTAAGAAGTCTATCATGTGTGCTGATGGTAAGAAAAGAAACTGAGATGCTCTTTTCTTGTTCAGCTGCAATTGGATATCATGCCACACTGGTGGATCCCCAGAGCTATCACCAGTATTTCTTCAGTGTGTCTAATTAGCCATTTTAACATAGCAGATCAGTGGGCAGCATAGTAATCTGTTAGAATTCACAGCAGCAGCCAATAGCAAATTATGTCACCTGTGACTTAAAAGCCTGGAATGAGATTGGAAATGGGGTGAGGGGAAAGCTTGTTTGCTTCATGCTGCTGAGAAAAGACTAAAAGCTGGTTCCTTGAAACATCGAGAGAGAGAACCTCAGTTAGTGTGAGGTAAATGCAGGTTGCATAAGTAAGCCGTAAGTTTTGCAGGAGCTTTTTATTCATTGTTTAGAATTGCTCTTACAAAGTACTTTGCATTATTCTCTTTAGAAGAGATGCTTTAAAGACACTACAATTTTTTTCTAGATTCTAGAGCCCCATATGTCATTCACAGTCAAATGTTTTCTTTCTTCTTTCGCTTAATTGTTTCTTTCTGGGTTTGAAATTCCTGCACTTTCCTGAAATATTTGGTATGTACTCAGTCAGTGTAAGTTTTAATTTTCTCTGTGTAAAGGTTTACTTTTACAGAGTAGGTATGATTTCTGTGTTCGTATGGCCACTGTTAAAAGTAGGTCATAAGCTGCATACCCTTACAGTCTACCTTCTGATGAAGGAAACCAGTTCTGTTCTCTACTGGCAGTAAGACCCTGCATACCTTTGGGCACACTCTGAGGGTATGACTGCTTGGGTACACCTTGGTGGAGTAAAGATCACCAGGTAGTTGTGTTACACAGCAGTTCAGTCATACTGGCCAGCATGTCATGCCAGCACAGCTATCTTGTATTTGGTCCCTTACCTGCTCTGTGGGCGCCCCTTTAGAATATTTGGGTCACAGTCCCTCCCTTGTGATGGGCAGTGATAGCACATGTCTTGAGTGGATTTAGGTCCGCAGATAAATACTTGGAGCCTGCGGTGACAAGTCCATAAAAGATTGCATCAATATTTACGTGCTGTAGCAGCCCTGAAGCTGGGCTTGAGTTCATATTTGCTGCTTGTCCCCACCCTCAAAGCCTGGTCATTCTCAAAGGTAATATGGATAATAGCAAAGGTAATGTTTCTTCTAAGGTGGTGACAGGGCCAAGGTAGACCATATAAGGCAAAGGCTTGTTCTCCTGGTTGGATGTACCAACCTGCCAGTTTCTGTTCTCCATCTGGCCTTCAGTTTCATTACAGATTCAGTATCTTGCAGACAGGATGGCACAAGAATCCTCCTTTGAAAGGCTCGTAATCTTATCTTCTGCAAAGAATATAGAGAGGGAACCTGAACTCAGACAATATTAAGGGATATTTTACTTCAGGATAGTTTCAGAATTCTGCTGCTTCAGTGAATATAAACATAAATATATAGGAGAGAAAATCTTTGTGGGAACTGATGCTGGAAAAAACAGGTTTGATCAGGAAGTAATAAAAAATAAAGGATTTTGAAGGGAGACTGATTTGCTAATCCATCCCTCTGCGTCAAAGCAGGATTAACAATACCTGAAGGACATCAGGTTTCCTTTTTCATTCTGGAGATTGGATGGGAAAACATGCTTAGATCAAAGTTATTCGTATGATTTTTAAAATGGGAGTTAAGGAAAAAGGAGAGAAGTGAATTTCTGTGCAAGATTCATTGGTCTGTGCAAGGATAGTTCTTTTAAAGAGATGGCACTAAGATATTTAAAGGGCACATCAAATATTCATGACTTGTTCTGTAAGACATAGTATCCTCCTGGAAATTCACCTTGATGTGATCTGGGTTGTTGCACTGGATAAAGATGTCTTTGCCTTAGGAAGTGAAAAGATGCACAAGTGGCATTTTTAAATAAGAGAATTTTCTCTCTTGCCATTCCCTTTATAACACCACAACATTGTCCCAGCCTGAGCTTTTTCCCCGCAAAGAACCTGTGGCTTTTGTGGGCAACTGAATTTTTGCCATTGGTTATTTTTCTTCAGGAAAAACTGGATAAATTTCTTTATTGCCAGTGTTCTGCTTTGTGCTGGGCCTCTAATGTTTGTGTACAAAAACACTTTCCTCTTCCCCAGAGACCAAAAAAAACCATTTTGCATGTCATCTGTAATGGAAACAATATTTTTTTTATTGACAATATTATAGTCAGCAATATTATTTCTTTCTCTGTGGACATCCAGAAATTAACATGGAGCCTAGTTCACTAGGGATTTGGGTTTCCCTGCTGTGTGCAAGCATTCGAACAAAAATGTCAAATCCCTTCCTAGGACTCCATAGAGGTAGTTTCAGTTACTCAGGGAAAGGCTCCTGGCCCTAATGGCAAGAGCTTGACACATGTGGACAAGCTAATTGGCAGTTTCTGTAGAAAGTCTTGGATGTTCTTCTGCAAATGCTGGGCATGCTGAAGTCATTGCCTTTGCAGTGCCAGCTTTGAGTGGCTTGCTCTGTTCCATGTTTTTCCAAGGCCACATCCTAAAACCCTAGGGGGAAAATGCCTACTTCTCCAGTCAGAAATCACTCCTCTCTAGAGCCCTCTGCGTGCCACTGTGGGTTTAGAGGCTGGACATGCCTTTCTGGCTCAGTGTCTTTTCTGTGTGGGAGAGGGTCACCCAGCACCACACCTTCTCCTTCAGTGGTAGCACAGGTCCTGCCAGAGCTGAAGGGCTGCTGGGTTGCACTGTGTGCCAGGAAACCTCAGCTAAGGTGTCATCATCACCTGGGGACTGTTACCAGCCCTTGTGTGTCTGCTCTAATCCACACTGCTCCTGGCAGGCAGCCAGCCCTCTGTGTGCTGCACACAGTTACAGGTAATGAGTTGTGCCTTCTGCAAGGTGTCTCACAGGCACTTGTGTGGATTTTTATTTCTCCCCCCCAAGCAAGAATATCTCCTATCGAAATGTCATGTGTCAGGTGTAACTTTACACCTCTGAATTGAGAGTTTTGCTTATTATTGTGTATTCAGTCGACTGTCTCTTGGATGTTCCCAGGATCAGAGGCCAGCCCTGCTGGAGGCTAAGTACTAGGCTTCTGCTCCTGATACAAAGAATTCTTGTGATGTTTTGACATCCTGTAATGCTTTTGTTCATCTGTATAATGTTGAGGCAACAGTTCTGCATTGCAGAAAAATTCCAGTCAAAAGAGACTCATGTTAAAAAAGGCAGCTGACACCAATCTTACAAAAACTACTTGAAAACTGACATGAGTTTATGCAAGAGATTCATGTCTGCCTACTGTTTGCATAACAAATATCATTCATTTCTAATAGCAACCTTGACTAACTATCCAAACTGTTGTCTATTTTGAGATGGCATACAGGTTCTGCTTCAGAGTCAATAGCTGGATTCTAACAAGGAATGCAGTATTCAACATCCTAATTACATCTCAACAATACATTCTCTTGTGGCAATTCCTCTGAAAGAGCTCTTTTGTAGTAACTCTTCTTCTGCAATGGGGATTAACTATTCACAAATGGTAGAAATAAAATACCACACTTAGATACACTGCTTATACCAATAGGTATAAAAAGTAAAATGTCTCCATCTGCTTTCTTACAAAGATTTCAGTATCTGTCTTGAGATCAGACCAAAAGGCCAGCTAGCCCAGGTGCCAAAAGAAGAAGCTCATAGAAGGGGAGAAGGATAGGGCAAGTACATGTGATGCCTTCACATGAGTAACTCTTCAGCCTCCAGTTATTTTTGTCTCAAGGACTTTCTCTGCGAGTTATGGTATCATAGTAATGGTATCAAGTAATCCTCAACAGATTTCTTTTCCATGAACTTATTTGGTCTTTCTGAACACATTTGAGCTGCTGACAGAGATTTCCACAGCATGTTACATGAAGAACCAGATCATCTTGGTTCATCTTGCTTTTGTCCTGCCGCATCTTTGTCTTCTGTGATGCTCCCTGGTCCTTGTATTGGAGGGTGAACAGTGAACAGCTGATTCCTAGGCACTTGATCGTTGCCAATCCTGACTTTACAGATCTCTGTCATATTCCCACCTCCATTATCTCTTTTTCTAATCAGAAGGGTCCCAGTGTTCTTGTCCCTTCTTTTGAACCTTTGAAAAATCCGAACACTTTCTAATTATTTTCCATCCTTTTTGAAAGGGGAAGAGTAGAACTGAATATGCTATTGAAAATGTTGGTGACCCATTGATTTATAGTGGCATTTATATAGTGGTTCCTTTTAAAAAGAAGTTAAACAAAAATAATCCATTTTCAAGATATGGATAAACTTTATACCATCCTAAACATAATTAACCTCTGAGACCTGCTTAATACTGGGAAAATAAATTCTGTCTCTCCTGATAAAAGATGATTAAGAGACTCTACCGTAGAATTTAGCTGGTTTGAGGACAAGGAAATGCACGAACATTAAATCATTGTTGCCTAAGGTTTTGATATTGCTCCTCACTTGTAGTTTCATTTCAATGAGCAAAATGTTTTTGCAGTACATGTGAATGTACTTTCTCTCTGTGTGCATTAAACCTTTTTTCAGGCATATAAATGTGTTTGAGTCATTGAGCCCAACAAAATACCAGCATAAAAAAATAAGCTAAAATCGCTGACCTATGCTCTGTGTTGGAAGTCTGTTAGCACTTTTCTCACTTATTTGCAGAGAGGATGTGTTTCTAGACTGTTATAAATATATGAATGTATTATTTTGCTTTGCACGTTTAGAAAAGAGTTCCCTTAATTTATAACTTTTTTATATGTTGTGCTGCCTTTCTTAGAGGTTGCAGCTGGTGTTGGAGTTGTGTACATGGCCTTAGAGGAGGAATTGTTTAACATAACTTATGGACACAAGACTGGTGAAACTGAGGCACAGCAGGGACCTTTCTATCCTACAAAGTTGCCAGGCTTTTTCTAACTTACTCCTGACACTTTCATCCAACCAGTGTGCAAAGGAACCTCACCAAACCATGATTAAGATAGTATCCACCCAGCGGCGTTTCTGTCTGAGAAGGAAAGCTGTGTGTGATTCAGAAACAAAATTCTGCCTGTTAGAGCAGTTATCTCAGCAGCCTGTGGGCATATATGTACTCGGAGTTATGGGCTTTCAACAACATGATCCCTCTTGTATTTTGTGAAATTTACTGAGCTGTCGTGGTGATATTAGTGTGCCAGGAAGAAATGCACAAAGGAGAAGAAGAGGGATGATGAAAATCCGTGAGAAGAATCTGTCTTAAGAAGAACAGGTGTCTTGAGAATTTCAGGCTTTATAAAGTTCTGTAAGTTTGGGAGTTTCTTTATTTGTTTTTAATCCTTCTCCAGAAGCAAAATTCCTGAGGTGGTATTTTTTGTGGGATTCCTGCTTTAGTTACTGTTTGTTTGGTGGTAAGCAGTAGCACACAGTTTTGACTTTGCAGAGAAGAGAAGGAGAACCAAGGGCTGTACATGAGCTGGTTCTGGTTTTCTGTGCCAGTGCTGTCTATACAGTGTGCTGCTTTTTGCCAGCTTGGTGGGAGAAAACAGAAACTCTAAGCATATTCCTTCTCCACCAGGACATGTTTGCTCAACTACTTCACCTGTTCCCAGAAATGGTGACACTTGACTGAAGTGCTGTTGTGATGACAAATGAGACATAATTTGTATAGGAGGTACTTGGTCCAAGACAAAAAAATAGGCATCATTTTGTACGTGCAACTTCTTTTTTGGCTCTCAGAACTCAAAATTCTGCTTCTGTTTGAGCTGGGACTTGTCACAGGAGGCACAGGCAGTAATGGGAGGGTGATGGTGTCCTAAGGTTACCTAAGAGTAACTTGCCATTGCAGATGTACTTCTTTTTACATGGATACACTGTTCTCGAGTGAAGGTATTTAAATTAAAGATGCTTTGGTTTTGGTCCTTAGAAGTATTTCCTAAACCAGTAGCAGTGAAGGACCGTTCTGCACATTTCTCAGTGGGACTTAGTGGGGTTTTTTTAAAGTACACTAGGAAAGAGTTTATGCTTATGGCATAAGTGGGTTGTATCATATCCCACTTCCTAAATAGACAGTGCATGAAAAGACCTTGAGAGATACAAGTGAGTCTTTTTTCAGTATTTTGAGGGTGCCTGTGGTGTCTGAACTGTCCTATGTGATCTTCTAAAAGGCTTTTTTCATGAACGAAGGTTTTTTGAGTCTTTAATTCAGATATGCATTATTGTTACTGAATCATGTGTATAATTTGTATGCATACTTTACAGGCAGTCCCAGGCTGTGATCACAAAGGGGTTTATGCTGAACAAATGTAAACAAAACCACAGAGGTTATACTTACGTGCATAAGGAAGGAGATGCAGGAATGAGAATAGAAGAATGAGCTGAATAGGAAAATGAGACCATGAAAGGTGAATGTGCCTTAGTACTTCTAAATTCTTATTTATTGGTAGGTCTTTTAACTACCTCACGGGCTGGTGACTGCAAACAATATGGATGAATGATCCTTGTGGGAGAAAGATGCAGGTGACTTTTTGGATGAGATAGATAGACACTGCATGAAAAAAAGAGTTACAATTAAGAAGACCCTACCAAGCATACAAGCAGCTGCAAATAATTGTCCTTTCTGATGCATCATGAGAGTAATGCAATGGATTCACACTACCCCATGCTATGATGCCCTGGGAAAATGGAGAAGGGTTTGGTGATGTGAACCTCTGGCTGTGAACACAGTTGGCAATGTTAAATAGGTTTAAGCTGTCCTAAATCACACTGACTTATATCTTTAACCCACATTAATATTAAGAACAGTGATTTTCATTGTCTTGCTGTGTTGAAGGCTAGTAGACTTGAAAACATTTTTTTCTTTGCTATAAAGTTTCTTCATCCTGTAACGTTCTAGCATGATAGTCAGGTCATAAGTCAGCAGGACTTCTTTACAGGGTTTCCTGTCCTGTTCACAGCTTACGTACCAACACTGAAGTACGTGCTTAGCTCCTTTACTTCCTTTGAAATGTATTTTAGCAGCCTCTGCTCGATGCATCTGGCTCTACAAGGAACAGGGCAAGGCCATGTTATAAAAATCAGTAGAAAATTGTCTTAATACATTATTCTTCGTATTATGTCCAAATTCAAATGCTGCTTGTAGGAACTACAGGAAGAATACTGAATAAGTGTATTTCTTCTCTTCTGCTTTCTGCTGAAATTATTCACTGACCTGTATGTGCAGTATTTGCTTTCTAGAGAAAACAGATTGTTTGCATTCCTGGTGTGTCTGTGCATCTAGCAAAACAATATATTGGCAACTATTTTGTATTTCTGTGACTTGAACAGCACTGACATTGTTATCAGCTTTTATAGAATAAGTCTTGACTGAGTGCACAGATTTTGTAGGCTTCTGCAGAAATTATTTGACTTTTCTATGAATTGAGCTTCAAATACTGGTTTGGTTGTGGGTTTTGGGTTTTTTTTCATTCAGTGTATAACAGTAGAATTAGAACACTGTCTTGACTTACCAGTTTGAAATCATTTTCCTCTTGGATTTTGGCAGATTCTGCATTTGTATAATAGTAATTCCGCATGAATGCAGTAATTTAGACATGTTCATTTTGGTGGTAAGCTTCAGAGTAGTTTGTCTTTTCCCTTTCACAAGTATATAAAGATAAATGAAAACCTCTAACAGCTTACATTTAAAACAAGGAATCTTCACCAAGACTGGTTTTGTGTAGTCTTGGGTAAAGGCACTTGAGGCTGATGAAAAGATGCTCATTTCCCACACCTGGCCAGGTAACAGTATCAGTATAACTCTGCTCTTAAAAAGATACTTCATTCTTTTCTTGGTGGTGATTAATTTATGAGTAGTAGATGACTGATCCACACATGGTATGAGTACTGGTCCCAAGACGAACAAGGGTAATACAACCTGTTACACTTACATAACTTGATATAAAGAAAAGAAAGAATGCAGCATGTAGCAATTAAAATTTATAATGAAATGTAGATAATAACTTCAGTCTGTAATATCATTATTTATTCATTTCACTGAGTCTTGAAGGTCTGACCGTTTAGTCTTTCAGAAAGCAGAGTTGTGTTTCAATGTCCTTTCGGCACTTTTTACTGAAAATGGGGATTTTGGATGATATCAGTTCTCAGTTAAAAGCCATGATGTTGTCATGGTCTATGAGGAGAGGTGTCAGGAGTGTAGATTTTTTGCTTTAAGCATATAAAGTAAGTCTGTCAACATTGTTTCTACAGTAATAATTCTATTAGGATTTATATTTCTCAAATCATAGATTTTTTTAATAAGTGATTTTATCAGGTTTTTTGTTGAGAACTTTTTTCATATGCGGTCGTGTGTCATGTTTTCTATGTATAGTCGCATTTTTCTATCATGTTTTTTAGTTCATAAGCTCAAACATGTATGTACACATGTGCACACAGTCTCTCATACTGTTTTACATATTAGCTGGAGCTGGTAGTGCCAGCTTACAGGTTTTTTAGCAGGAAATACCTAGAAATGTTATTTGGTTGTACAGAACTCTGCATGACTTGAATCATTCAGGCCAAAGTCTTCCATTCAAGGGTCAGTTTCGTACTGAAACTTTTTTAAGATGATAAGAAGAGTTTGGTTTTCAAAGAACAAGGTTAAAAGAAAATAAAGTGCTTTGTCCAAATTTTTAAAATTGTCTTGGAGAAGCTCTAGTGCATATTCTCAGCCTTAGGGGGATATATTCTCAGCAGGGTGGGGAAGGAAAGAGGACCAGAAGGTTGTTTAGTGTGAGGGAAATGCTTTTGTCGATTCTACAGGGAATTGCCTGTTTCTGACTTCAGTTTTAAACCTTTAGAAAATTGTTTACATGGGGTTGACAGAGACTTATGAGAGATTTGCAGTTAAATTCTCATAGGATTACACCTGTTCTGTGCATGTAAGGTCTGTAGAGCTGTACCAAAAGCTGGGAGGTTTTTTCCTCTGCTGCTGTAGACAGAGATTGTCATGACACCAGGTATTAAAACAATAAGCAGTGTTGAGCCTCAGGTACTTCGATACTGTAAACTGGAATGGGGAGCCGGCAGAGGTAGAGAGGGCCAAGAGAGTGGGGTAGAGAGAATGCTTCTGCCTGGCAAGGAAGAGTAGGATCAGATGAGGGGTTTACCTGGCTGCAACTTTAGGAGAATACAGCCATATGTTCTATAAAGGCTGGGATGGTGATATCTGAGACTGGTGAGTCCTCTGTTGCCCAGCAAGTGTCCATGAAACCCATTGGCAAAATCTCAACCATCCGAGCTGCAAACATGCATAAAAGAATTACATCCCTTCTTGTCTTGCATCCCCTCCTCCTTTCACTATATTTGCCAGCTACTGCGTGAAAGGAGATGGGTATCCTGGTCTTGCAAATAACATTCTTACATCTGTCCAACCTTGCCTAATAGCAGAAGACAGCCTATGCCAAGGATCCCACAGGGTGAGAGAGAGCAAGAGGGTTCCTGTGGAGGAACTGAATTTATAGTTTTGTGACTCAAGGCTCTTGCAATGCCTTGCATGAGAGGATCCAGTTGTGATTGTTCAGATGAACTTAACTGCCATTCGTTATAGTCTGATTGCTGGTCTTTACAATACTGTCAGCCTCTTAATTCAGCTTCTGTGTGGTCTGTCTGCACATAAACATTTGTTGCATGCATATGCTGTGGTATACGTACATGTGCATATAAATATATCTGTTCCCATAACTGTGCTTCAATGAAAGGTTATGCTAGACTGCAGCTAGGAATAAGACTATTTAAAGTTAAAAGATTTAAATTTTATTATTTTTGTATGTTGCTTTACTCCCCTACATGTTTACAAACTCAGTATGCTGGAGTTGAAATGCTTGCTTCAGATATGCAACAATCTTAGTAAAACAGTATTAGTAATTCCAGTATTACTACCATGTTTGTCTCTTTAGTTGTCCTTGCTCACCCCACCTGTCACACTATTCAAAAAGCAGTGGTAACTTCACAGGTGAGGTCATGGATGCTTCAGAAAGGGTAAAGCACCGCCAAAATGTTTTGTGGAAGAATCGTGCCCAGCACATGGTGAAGATTCTCATCATCTTTGGAGCTAAGGGAGCTGGAGGCAGTGGAGGGGAATGTAGTGAAGCAGACGAAGTGATCATCATGGATCAGCAGCAGGGCTGTGTTAGCATGGGGGGCAGTATGAAAGGGTTAGAAGAAGGGAAGCCACTGAAGGGTGCAAAGGAAGTGTCACACTGGGGTCGAACAGTGGAGGTAGGATAACTAAGAGAAGTTGCAGTAATTAAAGTGCTGCAAACTGGCATGATAATTCTGACAGAGGAAGTGAAAAATTTCTCCTCAGAACTAATTTTAGGGGAGTGGGGATTTTTGAAGATTTTTTTTAAGTAAGAAAGATCCTGAAGACAAATGTTTAATGTCTGAAGGGGGGGAAATTTCAGGAAGGCTTCACTAGGTGACAGTGACAAAAAGATGGAGACACGGTTACACTTTCGCCTAGTGCAGCTCCACAGTGCCTTCTTGAATCAGTGATTGCAGTCATTTGCATAAATCCAATAACTGAATCCCCCATAATGCTCATTCAAGGGACTGTTGTAAAGACCAAGACAAATGGAGTATAGTGAAAGATATCCAGATCTGTTCAAATAATAAGCTTACTCATTTTGTGAGAAATGAACTCCAAAACCTCAACCATTCAGATGACTGTTGGATTTTATAGAAGAGCTTGTATTGCCATCTACTGGTTTAAATAGGCAGTTTGCTCGACTGCATCACCCTTTCTTAGAACCATTTGGAAAATGTTTGCTTACTGAGAAAATATTTTGAAGAGATTGTTTCAGAATATTCCTTAGGCAAGCTTATCTTTGGCATACTATCAGACGAGTCTGTTTGCAGTTAGTTATGTTGGCATGCCAAGCTTTATGAAAGGGGGTTCATTTAAACATCTGGAACCTGACACACCCATATAAACTCACTCCAGCACGTTTCTCTTTGCAGGAAATCAGCTCTAGGAACACACACAGGGTTTTATGTGTGTGCCGTGCACTGGGGATGTGTGCATGCACTTTGAAAACTGGAGCTGTCAGTGTTTCTTTCTACTTTTAAACTATATGCAGTTGAGTGAGATTTGAAGGAAAACTTTCTCCAAATTAGTTATTCAGAATTTCTAATTACTCTAAAGCCCCCAAAAAATCAACAGAGAGCTTGAAACTTGGAGCCTTGATTAAATTAACTCTGAATCAAGTCACTGACAAGGTGAGATCAGATTTTTAATAAATACAGTAAAGAAAATAAAAGGCCCAGTTCGGTGTCTTTCTCAAGCAAGATGCATGTTGAATCCATAACTACTCAGTAAGACCTCTAGGATAATTTCTCTAAATTCCAAAGCCTTTTATGTATTTTTCTGTCTGTTCAGTGAAAATCCTAAGAGCTAGATTTTCAGTTCTTATCTGGAGACATCCAGGCTACTGTATAACTGAGATCTGCAGAGTGTTTATCTTTCATCAGATGAACTAGATGTTTGTACAAGCACTCCCAAACTTCTGCAGATTTGGAGAGCTCAAAATGAGGAAGATCAGCAGTGACATTAATCAAATTATTTAAAATCTTTCATCCATTTCCAGTGAAAGAAATGGAAAGATGACCTGGCAGTGGCAACCATTTCAGTCAGTACTCAGATGTCTACAGCCTTGCACCCGCTAGTACACAAAAAACTCCTCATGCATTGATGAAATCTGAAGAAATAGCTGCAAAAAAATGTAGCAGCATCCAAAGGCTGTTTCTTAACTAGATTTATTGATTGGGAGTTTTAAACTGTGTATCATACACTGATGTAAGAGGACAGAATTGTGGAGAGTTTATTTTTCTTTTCCCTACAGCTCTCATGTCATAAGACTACCATAGCCTGACCATCCTCCTAGTGGCCATTGCTTGCAGATCTGAGCCAAAGCCTTTGTACTCATTGTCACTCACAGTTCCTGTTTTTTGTCTTTGTTCTTTTCTCACAGCTACAAGCTCCCAGTGTGAAAGGCTTTGATTTTGCTAAACAGCATCTGGGCCAGCACAATAAAGACGATGTCCTGATTATCCATGAGCCAGCTCCTTTACCAGGGCCTATTAAGGACACTACCCCATCTGAAAATGGAGATGTGCCCAGCCCCAAGTCCAAGACTTCCACAAAGCCTTCAAAGACTGTTCGACACAGAGGGAGGTCAGTTCACAGAGATAAAACAAATTGTGGTAGACAACAGTGTATTAATGGCTAGTGATTATAGTATTTTAGAGCAATTTCAGTGTAAATAACTGTTACAGAGCTCTGGAAATTGGTGTTTTCAGTGAGCTGTCAGTTACACCTCACTACTCACCTGTGCAAGGTTGTGAGAATTTAGGGTTTATTTTTCTTTTAAAGGGAGCATGCCAAGTTAAGAGGGGTATTTAAAACATTGCTGAGTTGACTGGAGTCAAGTCATTGCTTGTTTAATGGAAACACCAAGTGTGTGTTTCCCAGTGCAATCCCTTCAATGTGATCTCCAGCTACTAAGACAACAGATGGTTAAAAGAAATGAAAACCATCGACAAATGGTAATGTGTTTCGTTAACATTAATAGTGACCAATACATGTATGAAGAGTTGGGATTTCCAATAATAAGCCATGTCTCCAAAATTCAGGGAGGATGCATGAATGTTTTTATTTATGATAATCTTGTTATTCTCACAGCAAACCAGCTTTAGTCAGAAAAAGGAGTGATAATTTACAGCTATGCAAGTGGAGTAGTGTTTGTCAACCTTCAGCACAAATGTCCTAACCTTTTCCAGTAATAAAATGATGGATGTGAATGTGTTTTGCTGAAGAGAATGCTATAAGATACATGCTGTAACAAAGCTATACAGTAAAGAAGGCTTTATGCACAAAAAAGGGGGTGAGAAGGTAACAGCTGGAGGAAAAATGGAACTCTGAGGAGATGAGCTCCTCTGTGCTCCACTTTCCAGTAATTCTTCCTCTCCTCTCATATGTGCACTCCTCTGTCTCCAGCTCTATATCCCCTGTGCTTATACCTACCTCATACTGCATGGTGGGAGAAAAAAAAAGGCAATCAGTCAAGGGCAGAGTAGGAAGAGCTTAGAAAGAAACTAATGGTGAGTCTAACTGAGCTGCAGGTCTCTGCAACGCAGCTTGCTCCTCTGTTCTAATGTGCTCTTTCTAATGCCCCAGTTGTCTTAAGATCCTTGCTTCATCTTCCCCATGTGGGCTTCATAAAGCTTAGTTTCCCCCTTCCAGATGCTAAGCTTTGTCTTCCTAACTCCCTATAGGCCTTGTAAGTAGTAGACTATCAGTGGTATAGTGGAAGGTAGACAAAATTGGAAAATAATGGAAGAAAAATGAGCTACCTCATTTTGGTGGCACTTACATAAATTAAAACAAAGTAATATAAATTGGATTGACAGATGTTTCTGTGTTTCTTTTAACAAGTTCAAAAGTAGCCTAAAACAGAGATGATACTTGGGGGTATGGAAGGTGTCTATTTATATGCATATCAGCATAAGAAATAAATTTGAGGTTGTTACTGTATTTCATGTAAAATAATTCAGAAAATGAAGCAGGAAAAATTTCAGAAGCCAACATTTTAATGATTCTCCTGAAGATAATAGTGAATCATTGATCAAATTTAAGAACAGATATTTCTTTTTTTAATAGCATTCAATTAAGTATAGAATCATAGAATGGTTTGGGTTGGAAGGCACCTTAAATGTCATTTAGTTCAAACCTCCCTGCCCTTGGCAGGAATACATTTTCACTAGACCAGGTTGCTCAGAGCCCCATCCAACCTGGGCTTAAACACTTCCAGGGATGGCGCATCCCAGCTTCTCTGGGTGACCTGTTCCAGTGCCTCACCACCCTCACAGTAAAGAATTTTTCTAATACCTAATATAAACGTACCCTCTTTCACTTTAAATTTGTTCCCCCTTGTCCTATCACTGCATGCCCTTGTAAAAAGTCCCTCTCCACCTTGCTTGCAGGCTCACTTCAGGTGCTGGAAGGCTGTGATAAGGGCTCCCTGGAGCCTTCTCTGTTCCCAGCTGGACAGCCCTAACTCTCAGCCTTTCCTCATAGCAGAGGTGCTCCAGCCCCCTAATCATCTTCATGACTTTCCTTTGAACTCACTCCAACAGGTCCGTGTCCTCCTTATACTGGGCCTCAGAGCTGGATGTAGTACTCCAGGTGTGTTCTCACAAGAGTGGAGCAGAAGGGCAGAATCCTGCCCCTCAGCCTGCTGGCCACATTCCTTTTAATGCAGCCCAGGATATGGTTGGCTCTCTGGGCTGCAATTGCACATTTCTGGCTCACACTGAGCTTCTCATCCACCAATAGCCCTGAGTTCTTCTCTTCAGGGCTGCTCTTGATCCATTCTCTGCCCAGCCTGTATTTGTGCTTGGGATTGTCCTGAGTCAGGTGCAGGACCTTGCACTTGGCTTTGTTGAACTTCATGGGTTTCACATGGCCCCACCTCTCAAGCCTGTCACGGTCCCTCTGGATGGTCCCTTCCCTCCAGTGTGATGACCATATGACAGAACTTGGTGTTGTCAGTGAACTTGCTGAGGGTGCACTCAATCCCACCATCCACATTTCTGACCAAGATACTAAACAGCACCAGTCCCAGTACCGACCCCTGAGGAATGTCACTCATCAGGGCTCTCCACTTGAACATCAAGGCATTGACCACAACTCCTTGAGTGTGACCATCCAGCAAATTTCTTACCCACCAAGTTTTCCATTTGTAGCATCCATGCGTCTCCAGTTTAGGAACAAGGGTGTTGTGTGTCAAATGCTTTGCACAGGTCCAGGTAGCTGATGTCAGTTGTTCTTCTCTTTTCCACCAATGCCATGATCCCATTGTAGGAGGTCTCCAAGTATGTCAGGCGTGATTTGCCCTTAGTGAAGCCATGTTGGCTGTCTGCAAATCTCTCCTTATTTTTCATAAGCCTTAGTGTAGTTTCCATAGTTAGCGTAGGAGGATCTGCTCCATGATTTTCCTAGGCACAGAGATGAGTGACCAACCTGTAGTTCAAACACTTGAAATGTTTTCAAAAGAGATTTTCCCTCTTCTCCCTCATATTCCCTTAAGATCAAATCTTCCTTTAGGCTTAACTGTGGAAATGTTACCATCATCTCCCTACCATGCTGACATGCCCATGTCAGCTTGTGATTTAGAACATTTATTCCCTGAGGCAGAAGTTGAAATACGAAATGATATCATACTGTGTTATGTTGGGTTTTGCTGTTTGCTGTTTTGTGAGGAAATACAGAACTCAGTTCATCACAGTACAATTCAGGATTGTAGGTTACATGCCAGGAAATATAGTGGTGATGTGAGTACATGTCCTGTATCTGTGAAAAACAACAAACAAGAGCAGCTGAGTTCAGAAAGCACAGTATCCCTGGGCTCCAGCTGGGAGTTGGACCTGTTGTTTTGGCTTGAGAGGATACAACTACATATTCCTTAGCACTTATAAGGAATGACTGATGTTGATTCAGCACTATTTATGTTCCTATAACTTAATGATAATTTAGGTAGACTGAGGAAAGAATATGAAGGAATGCAAAGCACAGTGAGGTGAAACAAAGTCAGTAGGAAGTCTGGAAACAGAACTCCAGCGTTATAGTCTGCTGAACCAAGACAAAGGTGATGGAGATGATAGCTTTGCACACCTTCCACCTTAGAAAAAAGAAAAGACACAATGATGCAGGTCTGTAAGCTCATTGAGGACCATTTATCCTCTTTTCCTGCTACTACTTTTTAAATTGGGCTGTGATGTTCGTATTACGATCCTGCAGATCAGTGCATTGTTCAGGGAGGAAAAAAAAAGGAAGTCAATTCAGAGCATTGCCTGCTGCAAGGAATAGATTTAACTTGCAATGGACTTGTCAGGCTGGATATAGTTATCTTAGTCTGTGGGCTCTGGGCAGGTTGATGTTTAGCCAAGAGCCTCAGTAACTGCTTTGGATATCCATCTAGGCCAAGCGAATCCTGCACTAATGAAGTTAATGCACAGACATGTGCACACTTTCAGTGATTAACTCCCTGCTAGAATAGAATATGAGTATTCTCAAGACAAAATTATCATTAGAGACACTGTCACAAAGGCTGATCCCATATGAAAGGACAGGCTTTGGTCTCTGCTAGGCAATAGTATATGCCCTATATTTTTTCTATTTTAAACTATGTGAAGAATTTTACAATTGAAGTATTTTGTTGGGTACAATCATGGTATTTTCTTATTTTTCTGTATCACCCACAAAAGCTGTGACCACTGGGATTGTAATTTTTAGGTAACAAGTGTTTTCAAGAATTTGATGATTGCACAGGATAATTGCATAAAATAAGCATTTTTGAGTGGCCCTACATTTGCCTAGCTAGGAAAATATTCACATGGACTTGTTAGCAAGAGAACACCAAGTTAGCAAGGCTAAATGTTAGACTAGTTACCTATAGGGGTTTCTTATTTGTAATATAATTATTTTATGTCTGAAGAGTAAACTGCTACTTAAAAATGCAGAGGTTTTTTTCTTGTAGTGTATGTTAAAGGAAAGATTACTTAATTTTGGCATGTGTGAATCCAGTTGCAGTTTTCATATGCAATGACAATAACATTATGGCAATGAATATTTAGCTATGATAATATATTACAAATTTGCTTATAAACAGAGGGAAATTTTAGCAGTCTTCACAAGATATTTTAGCACAGGATTCCTTACGTGTGAGAATTGTGCCCCTTTGCAAACTTGTGTCACATATTGCTTTGTTTGTGGCAGAATTTCTCCATCAGATGCTGACTCCACAGCGAGTGAACAATCCAGCGGGAGGGAGACAGGAGAGGAAACTGCAAGACCATCAGCTGTTGCAAGTGAGGGCAAACCACGCCGAGCAGTGAAGAAGGGTTTGTTACTTTTTTTGCCCTTGTGTTCACTAGCAGTGCTTCACTCGGGTTCAGGAGTTACTGTGGTGCTGTAACTTTTCTAAACTCATCTTTGGCTGTTGAGTTTTCTGGTTTTAGTTGCAGAGAATCCTTTCCTTTTTGATTTAATTTTTTCTGGTGAGGCTGAAGAACTACATGTTCCTCTCATTCCAGCAAGCTTCTGAAACTAACGGCTTAGCAGGAATGATTCTTCCATCCTTTTGTCCCACACAGCCCCAGCACTGCTCTTTCCATTTAGGCCTAATTCTGGCTCTCCTGGTGGTGAAATTGCAAGCAGTTACATGGGCAGTAGAGGTCACAGCAGGACTTCATACTGCGTGGGTGTGTGCCTGTAACTGTGACTTTGAAAAAGTCAGGTTAAAAAAAAAGAGAGTAGCGAGGTAAGAGTTTTACAAATAAGTTCTAATTCAGACGTCAAAATGCCTTGCATGACTGTGCTTTAGAAAGATGAAAATTCAGTGCTAATGTGTTAATAACAGTGGTATTTTTTTGTAAAGGACCATCTTCCTTCCAGTTAAAATGCCACCATTTGTCTGGGAGACACCCTAAAATACGTTTCTCACTGAAAAGTTGATAAAACACTGAAAATGCGCTTTTATTTTTTAATTAAGACTTTCTTCTAAATTCTTTTCCTGTTTAAAAGTGTGTGGTTGACTGTGGCTAAACAAGCACTTAAGTGTTTTTTGTGAGAGCCTTTTGGTTTAGATGTCTTGTTCCTTGCCTGTGGTTTTAGTTTAGCTCCCAGATCTTTGTCTCAAATCACAATACTCTTCCTAGAGAAAATTCTGATACTGAATATCTAGTAAAGGAGTTTGTGATATCCCCATCAGTTTTTAATACTCATGGCCTTGATGGCAATAGAGACTGAAGAGAAGAAAATATTGACCACATTGTGAGCAGTCTCTTTGGTGTGTTGAGTGTTTTTCCACACACTCTGTGAAATACCCACTGAGATGTAAAGATGACTTCTGAGGAATGCAGTGAAATTAAGATCATAGAAGACAATCTTCAGTTTTGTTTTTCTCTTTATGTTGGAGAAATGAGGACTATGTAAGGTAGTTTATTATATGATATAAACAACTAACTTTTGGGTGGCTAAACATCAACTTGAATGATGTATGAGTCTTAAACTTTCATAATGTGGAGTACTTCTGGAAGAGCAAGGGTGATGGAGCAGGCTTTCCTGTGTAATGAACATGTAAGAAAGCGAAGCACAGGGTCTGCTGATATGACTAAAATGTTATACTTTGTAGTAATTCAGCAGACAGTGTATGCTGTATGTACTTTGCAAAGTTTACAAAAAGAAGATACTGTATTGATGCTACATGTTTTCAATGCCTTAGGTTTGCTCTAAGGACCAGAAATCATGCTCAAGTAAATATGTAGAGGATAACAATTATGCTGTGACAGAACTCAAAATGGTTTGAGTTTCTCCAACATATCTGACTTCAATTCTGTTGCCCGGTTTTAGTGTTCTCCCGTTTCTTCTTACCTGGGAACTCCATTTCCATCTCTTAATTTTCTATCTGACTTAAAACTTTATGTAATGTTTAAGATTTTTTTTTTGGTGTAGAAATGTTATGTGTTGCTGCATCTGAATTACCTGATAAAGGCAGCAAGGATACTGTGTAAAATGTGTCCTCTCTACTTATGATGCCCTTACTGAATCAAATACACTATTTTTTCAGCATTTGATGTCTCTAGTTTGGTAATCATAGAGACTATTTTTAGCATTCAGAATTGGAGGCACTGTCTGGAGAGAGCTCTCTGCTGAATGGGAGATTTAGCTCCCTTTTTGTGCAGTTTAGGCTTAGCAGTTTGATCCAAGTTCATGCATTTCTTTCAAAAGTAAATGCAATCATCTTACTGCTGTGGATTTTTTTCCAGTTGCCATTCCAGCTGAATTATTTGTCATAATTACTCTTGTTGTCTCTTCTTTTTCTTTTATGTTGTCAGGAGCAAACAGAGTGGGTAAGTAACCAGAGCTGGTAGTTGACTACAAATATGAATAGAGGTACTGGGATAGCTGTGATTATATCTTAAGGATGGAAGGGTTTGTCTTCTGAGTCTAAAAAAAGAAAAATTGCCTTTGAGCTATTGAAGTATAAAAAAAAAAATCTTAGTAACACAAATTGTTTTTTTCCAATTATTGAGGAAAACGTGACTGTGAAAAAAGCAAAACTAAGGCAGCTGTTGGTCCTGAAACTAGCTTTGTATAAACAAGTTAGTGATATTGTTAGAATTAGTTTCTTTACTGGAAACCCAAGACAAACACAAGCTACCTGCAAAGAAGCACAAAATATTTTCTCCTACAGGCCAGGATTGAGACATAGCAAACATAGGGCAGGAGAAAGCTGACACTGTCTTTGATAATGCATGACATACCTAATGATAAAGTAAGGACTGTGTCCTCTGATAGCAGTGTCCATCTTACAATTGTAAAGAAGGATGGATAGAAGGTTGGCTATGCTGATGCATTCCATTTTTTTGGGACATAACCTCCTGAGATACAAAGAAACTGTATGCAATTTGTCTGAAATTGCATACTCTGGTTTATCCAGGTACCAGTGGAAGAATCCCATTGACTTAATCTGATTTTGCATGAGGCCTTACGCCCTTTGGTTGCTGTGTCTCTTGTTTTTACTTCAAGAAGGTGCAGGAAGCCTTTTTCTATCTTCAACTGTATTGGTTTTCATATGAAATCATGGCTTCCTGCAGATCAATTAATTTCCCTGACATTTCAATTCAATTAGTAGTTTCAACTCAGGGAACAGTGATGAGCATTGATCCTGATGTGTGACCTGTATGGACTAGTTGTTTACATGTGATCTGCCCATTATTGGGGTATTCATTTCTCTCCATTATTTTTTAGCCTCAACTGACTAGTAGTCTTGAGATCAAAAATTCATTCATGTAGTGACATCTGATAGCTTTATAAGGGAGATTTTCTAGGCATGAACAATAGCATAATGTAAGAACTTTGAAATGAGAAGTTATTCTCCCTGTCAAAACTTTTATGCTTATTTATGTGTCGAGTTAGAAACCCTCTCTCCCTCTGCTACATGTATATAGTGCTGTGCAGTTCCTGACTGTATCTACTATGCTTCTGTCATGGTTTGTATTTATGGACACATTCAGTGTATGCACACACAGGGGATTTAAAGGGCAGATGCAGCTTATGAGGGGGGTTTTTTTGTATGTATGTGTGTACCTTTTCTACAAAAGGGAGTAACATACAGTGTTACTGTAGAGCCTTACCACAATTTGTCAGTGAGACTTTTGGACAGTTTTACAAAATGAGTATAAGCCTGTTTCTGCTAAGAGGCCTCTGTCAAGCATTTGTTTGTGTGTGTAAAAGGGGAAGTTATGGATGAAATTTTTTAAAGATTCAGAGTGAATTCTTCGTGTAATTGAATATGTTGGACCTTGCTAACCAAGTAATATAAAAATAATCTTAAAATTTTATGTTGGAAGTCAGTGAGCTGGAGAACAGCTGTTAGGGTGAAAAAGTTGGAAAAAAACTAATGTGTGGGGAGAGATGGATGCAGAAGTTCAGATTTCTATTGACTACAAAATCACTCTGAGGGATTCACAATAACTGTTTAATATATCTTGTGTCCCTCTCTGTGAGCGGCAATGCTTGCACACTGCTGAGAAATGCATGAAGATGGGGCTGTGAAGGTGACAGTTGGTACAGATTATATAAATAGCTACAGAAGGGGGATGGATATATTTCATTTAGTCTCTATGTCTTGCAAAACATTTGGGACACAGAGGTCTTGAATGGAACTGCTTACCTTCTTTTTAACAAAACTTATACAGAAAAGTCACATTTATAAATGATACATACCATTTATAAATAGGTATGTTTGACAATCCATTGATCAAGTTTGAGAAATATGAAAAAATAAGGATTTTGCTCCATTTGTGGCCATTGCTTTCCAGCCCAAAAAGAATGTACTGTGAGTTTAAGTGTACTATTCCTTCCTTCTCCTGCTCCCTTTTTGTGCTAGAAGAGGGAAGCAAAGGAGCAAGTGATCTACTGTGGTCTTCTAAAGAGGATCGATAGCATTCCCTCCTCTTGCCGCATTCCTAGCACATGTTGCAAATGGATCAGAGCAGTGACTATTTTATTTTCCTCCTTGTCTGCTGATCAGCAGTTGATTCTGTATCATAATCAAATGAGTTTTTCCTCCTGATTTGAATCTTGAGAACCACATCCCCTTATTAGAAGCCTGTATAAGTATGTGGGGCTGTGTCCCTTCACACTGTTGTGTTCCTTCATAAGGAAAGTCAGAAATCTTGATCTCTCATTGTTTATATTTCATGATGAAAAGCAGTTTGAGAATTTGTGGCTTTACCACATGGACAAAACAAAAGGTTATTTTGCAAGCCTTATCCGCATGACAGTTCGTATTTTAGGTCTAACTGAGAAAAAAATTAATTAAATCTGTGTTTAACTGCAAACCACTACAGATTTCAAGTCTTTTGAGGGAGGTGACCCCTTTCTAATGAAGTGATTAACTGCTGGCAGGACCTGAGGTGCAACTTCCACACGTATTGGTTTGTGTCTTCTGCTGACTGTATTTGAGTTGGTTTGACCTCTTCAACAAATTACATGGCAATATTTGTGCAGCTTGCTTATTACTAAATGAACTATTTATCCTGTCACAGAGAAGAAGACTGCTTTGAAATCTTTAATCAGTAAAATGTCTGTAAAATTCTTTGTGGTTTGTGTGGATTTCTAAGGATTTTTTTTAGTTCCTATATAACTCCTATCCCTTAAGAAATGCATTTTGCATTCAGGCATCTTTCATTGCTCTTTGAACCTCCATTTGCATCTCCTTAAGTACTGATAAGAGAAACCATTATCAGTACGTGCTTGAACAGCTTTTTACAGAGTAAAGTAGATTGAGAGTTTAGGAGTTTGCAAATGCCCGGAGCTTGATTTACAGAAATAAAGAATGACAGCTCACCTTCTGGAAATATAATGGAAAAATGTTTATAGTTTGCAAACCACGGGGTAAACTTGTTGTACACTAAATGTGAGTCAGCTGGAAGGCCTGTAGGGCAAATGAAACACAGATGGAAAACATGGCATAGTGTTGTAGCATAGCATCTGTAGAGCTTAACATGTGACTGAGATAACCCTGGCAGCACTACTTTACTCTGTATTGATTCTGGTGATTTAGGACCCCCTCAGACCAGCAGTGGAAACGACCAGCACTCCTCAGCCTCTATCTTTGAACATGTGGATAGGATGTCACGTTCCTCAGATGCCAGCAGACGGGTCCCAAGCAAGATCCAGCTGATTGCTATGCAGCCCATGGCAGCACCTCCGGTTCAGAACTCGGTGCTTTCTGATCGAGTGGCAGAGACCAACAAAATTAATAAAGAGGTATTTTTAAAGTGCTTTGAATGTTTTTGCAAGGACTGTATGCCCAGCCAGGAGGGAATTGAAAAGTATCCAGTTTCTTGATATCAGGAGTTGCTTGTTAGTTCCTGAGGGGTTAAATATTGACAATAGCCTTGTTTCTGTCCAGAGAAATAATCTGACCTGTTTTTAAGAGGTATCTAAACCAAAATGTAAACACTGAGAGGAGCAAATTTGATGGTCAGGATACTTGGTGTTAGTAACTTTGTGCTAGTCACCAGGATGTGACTTCAGGAGAGTTGTGTTAATTGATGTGTGAGAATTGGAACATGTGGCCCACCTTGGTTTTCATTTTACACTATTCTGAATCTTCAGCATCTCAGGATGTGGGTTATTCAAAGAAGTTACCTCAAAACATTCTGGGGAGTGAGTTTGCAACTTATTCATTGCTTTCAACTTCTGATGTGTTTATCTGACAAAAACATACAGAAACTTCCCACTTTCTCTGAGTCCTCCCGTTGCTGTAAGCAGACTATGAGCATGGCTGGGGCATGAGGAGAGAAAGTGATGCACTGTAAAACCACATCATACACTGCCTGACTGTCCCACATTCCTGCATCCTGGTTTTGTGCTGGGTATAAGACATCTTCTCATAATTCAGAGTGGAAGATTACTGAAACCTGTAATTTAACTTTGTTAAGATTCTGTGTTTCTGAGTACCCTATGGAAGAGAGGTAAATACATATATCTACAATACATAGGCAAGAGGAGCCACAAAACAGAAATCTGATTACACGGGCAGAAGACATATCATTGTAACTATAAATGTAAAGAGAAAGTCTGACTTCTGTCTCTTATATGCTTTTTAGGGATTTTCATGAAAGAGTACACAAAAATCAATTTTTATTTGCTTCTTAGTTTGCCGATGCAAATGTGTTCCAGAACTGGTCCTGTACAGGCAGAGCAGTTGTTGCTACTTGACCTAGTGCTCGAGTGTTTTCCACTGATAGGAATTATTTCAGTGAGTGTTGGGCCGGGACTTAAAAATTTGGTGTTACAATAGCTTTCCTAGATAATGAGATGCACTCCAGGAAATTTGAAAAAAGGTGGAAGAGAGGCACAAAAAGTCTGCATGCAAGAAGATGTAGAGCTGCTAGTGACATGTTCATCCAGGGACTGGGCCCTTGTGTTGGTCCTACATTCCTGCAGAGCTTGTGGTGGCCTCTCATGCTCAGCAGAGGCACTGAGTTAGGAGCTCAGTTAGTTCTTTAAGTTCTTTCTTCATAGGTGATGATGGTCATTAAAGGGAATGGGTGATAGATTTCAGCACTATTGATTAAGTGTACCTCTGTTTGACAGGCAAAGCTAACTACAGACTGGTTAATCTTATTTTTTCAGAGCAGTGTCACTTGTGTCAGACAGCAGGAGTTTTTTGTTAACAAAGTGCCACCTCCCTCTAATTGCGCCTGCTGTGCTGGCAATTGTGTTGTGTATAATAGTACATCTACCTGGGGAGACAATGAGGGTACTGCAAAATATCAGAGAAAGAAAGTGTGTTTGTAAATTGTGTGACTTACTGTAGTCCTTCAGAGATCTGGGGCAGGGAGGGGGATGAGAGAGGTAGGGAGGAAGAGCACCAAAATTCAGTTTGCAAAATATACAAATGAAAAATGCAATTCCCTTTTTCTTTTCTTTTTTTCTTTTTTTCTGCCTTCCTTCTTTAAGATACAAACAGCCCTGAGGCATAAATCTGAGATTGAGCATCACCGCAATAAGATTCGTCTTCGTGCCAAGCGTAAAGGGCACTATGAGTTCCCGGTGGTGGATGATGTGGTGGTGCTTGACTCCAAAGAGCAGCACAGAATATATCGCAAGGCACAGATGCAGATTGACAAGATCTTGGACCCTGGAGGCAGTGTGCCTACTGTCTTCATAGAGCCCAGGAAGAGGTATGGATTTCAAAGATGGAAAGAACAGTTTTCTTCTAGAGTCAGTGCCCAAAGTACATCAAAACTGTAATTCTTGACTTTCAGAGCTTAAAATAATTTTGATCACTGGTTGAATCTGGGTTATCTAGGTGAGAAGGTTTGTGTTGTTCTAAGCATTTTGATTTATTTCACTATATGCCAGTATGTTTTGTTTTCAAATTACTCTTTTACAAGTTCTCAGCAGTGAATTCTTGAAAAATAAGCCCAAGTGTATGAAACTGTCTTAAAACAATTTAGTATTTTCTCAGCCATTTCCTTGAATAATTCTGTTCAGGGCTGATAAATATTGGCACTTTGTTCCTGGAGCACTAGTACCCTGTGGCTGCTTTGGCACTGATAGAAGGTAGCTTTTCTCCAGCTGTGTGGATTCTTTAGCTGGTTTGCCTGGTGGGGTTAAATCCAGTTTGCCAAGCACAGAGCCTTCTTGGCAGTGTGGTCTGTTCTGCTGCTGCAGATGTATCAGACATTGGTCAGGGAGGCCTAGAGAGGCACTGGGGGCTGGGGCTGGAGCACAGGCAACTTTGACAGATGAATACAGAAGGGAGGTGACACTGTAGGCTTTGAGGGAGGAATTGGACATTTTGGAGAGTTACTGAGGAGAATATTATTAGGAGAGGCTTGAGGAAAGAGATTTGAGGCTACTTAATGGGACTGGCATGAAAAACTGGGAAAGGGATGAGAAGCAGGGCTGAGCCAAGGATGACTTGGAGGGAATTGGCTGAGTTCAACCTTGAGTGGGATGAGAGTAAAAATTGCTAAAAGAAATGTGATTACCTTTGTCTCTCTCTCTGCTTCTTGTTTTCTTCCTGTTAAGTTCTCGTGCAAAACGTTCTCCCAAGCAGCGCCGACGCCATCAGATAAATGGAAGTCCAATTGATGCTGAAAAGGACAGGTTAATCACAACTGACAGTGATGGGACATACAAAAGGCCTCCAGGAGTCAATAATTCTGCATATATTGTATGTATGTCTTTTGAAAGGCAGGAATGTTCTGATAATCATGATGGTTATGACACTGGGAGATTTTTGGCCTTCTGACTATGGTCTATATGGCTAGTTTTAGTGACATGTAGTTAGTGTGTAAATCAAAGTGAAATAAGGGTTTCATTGACAGTCTGTCACTATTAAGCAGTAAAATTTTGCCAAGTATTTATTGATATTAGAGGCCAAGAAAACCTTGTTTTTGTTAATGCCACTGTGTTGTGCACATGAAAGTGTGCTTGGCATGTTCCACAATATCTTAAACATAGTTTCATTCTAGTCCAATTTGCTGGGTGTTATATATTCATATGTAACAGAAAATTTCATCCTTTGCTCTCACAGATTGGAAGACTCAGTTCATTTTGTGAGAAATTTTCTCATCTTTAAAATGTGGGAATTAATTATTAATGAAAGAGGAACATGTCTTTGTACTACAGTAACTTGAAACAATTCTAGTGCAATGTCTTGAAAATTAATTTTGTTTCCTGTCTAAAAAAAGCAGGCCCTGGAGAATACTTCTGTTCAATCATATCTATGTCACAAACTGTATTTAGGCGTCTTTAACCACTTCTAAGCAGACTTCACTAAGCCTAATGTTAATATTGGAAACCCCTGGACAGTTTTCATCTTGAAAGATGGTTTAATGATTTTAAGAATTTCACAATTAGCTGCATATGCAGTCAAGTGACTACTGTGTCGATGTCTGCAGTTTCCTTCTGCCTTCAAACATGAGTGTGATGATTTTAATGTCATGCTGCAGCAGAATGAATTATCATCTGAAGCTGTTTAATTAAGACATGTCACACAGCAGGCTCAGCCCCTTTGGCATCTGTAGTGAGACAGTGCTCAGAATGCCAAGTTCCTAGTAAAGTAGAGGCTTGTGCCTCTTGACAACTGATTTTGCAGTCTGCATGCAGTGGTAAGAATGAGCTTTGATAATAAGTCTGCTGCTGCAAAGCTCGTTTAATTTCCTCTTGCTGATGAACAATAAGCCCATGTGGTAAGATCCCAGGTAGTAATTATGATGCATGCCTCAGGCTTTGCTGTTATGAAGCACTTACACGAATCCCATTCAGGTGATGCACCCAAGTTCAAGTTCCATGCAGGTAACCACTTAGTTCCTTAACAGCTTCCTTTACGTGTTTTTCTAGGAGGTAATAATTGTTTAATGTTACTGCTGATGTGGTCAGTTATAAGCTAAAGACTGAATTAATTTCTTGAAACTGCAAAAGCTTCAGAGAAGTCAACATGTAGAAGGAGCTGATTGTCTCTTTCTGAGTGGAGATGTGCATGACTTCACTATGTGCTTGCAAACAGTGAGATTTCTATAGCTGAGTAACTCCTACAGTAACTGCTGCCTTATCTGAGATCACACTGAATGAAGTATTTGAACAGCTGGTGTTATGTATGTGAATACATATGTGCATGCAGAAGTGAGGAGGGTGAGGGGCAAGTGTTGTCCAGCACCAGCACTTGTGCCATTTATCTCACTACGGTTCTGGCAAAGCCAGTGTTGCTCAGACTTTGGAAGCTGGCTGGTTAGATCATCTCTGTGGCTGCCCTTCACCTTCTTTCCATTTCCTCCAGTCTGATCCAGACTTGCCTCCTGAACCTCAGACATCATCTTCAGCTGACCTGGGGAAGTTCCCTGGCTTGCCTTCCCACCCGGTCTCACAGTACGTGCCCCCACAGCCGTCCATTGAGGAGGCTCGGCAGACCATGCACTCGCTGCTGGACGACGCCTTCGCGCTGGTGGCTCCCAGCAGCCAAGCAGCCAACTCCGCAGCCGTGGCTCCACCCGGGGTCTCTGCAGGACAGCCGGTAAACAGCACTCCTGCTCCAGCAGGGAGGGCAACCACATGCACCCACTGGGGATCACCTTATTGTCCAACTCAGGCAGTAAACAACCCGTTTAATGTGAGTGATGCGATTTAAAAGGCTTTTCTGGGCAGGCAGTTGGCACCAGTTGAGCCACAGTCACTGTTACTGTGCCCTTGCTGTCAGAACTTACCACAAATGTGAAACAGTGCCTGGAATCAGGAGAATTCAGAAATGACCGTCACAAGATACTGAATTTGCTTTTGAAGCTATTTGGGTTCTTTTCCCTTATCTCAACCACAAGAGAAGATTGGAGTTCTCCTTTAGGATAACTTTTCTGTTCTCAGGATTTTTCACACAACAGTCTTGCTATGTCCAAAAGTAAAACTTTATTTTTTTTAAAATATATGTAGTGCTTCCTATTTTAACAATGGAAAAACAACGTATTTGGCTTAGATCATGTTTTTCATCAGGGTATCCAAATGCTTTCAGGAGGTGAGGGATAGGGAAGCAGTATTTCTGTGTATGATTTTTTGCATTTAATGGAGCACTGAGACACATGGATAATCCTTTAGATCATCTCTAGTTCTGTTGAGTCTGAGCCCTGTGGTCTCTCTCCTGCAGTCTAATGCTGGTTGAGGTCTAAAGAGATTTCCAAATGCAAAGCTTGATTTGCTGAAAGTTTTCACTGAAGTAGACATTGGAGCAGCCCTTGATCTTCTGCATGTGAGAAAAGTGTTTCTTGAAGATTTTTAAGTTAAGACTTTCATCAAGACAGTGGCTCACTGTAGTAGTAATTCCCAGATCATCTTGTGTTTCTGTGTTTGTAAAACTAAGCTCTTATGGCTGCCATCAAGTCACAGGTACAGGCCTGGTGATCTCTGCCATTCATCACTTAGAACGCTGACAGTGGACTTCCCAAGGTGTGCATTTTGATTTTAATTTCAGTTTTTCTGTTCATTCTGACAGAGATATATGGAATTTGGAATGACTCCGCCAACAGCACCAGGTCTCATACCAAGGTAGCCTTTCACCTATAAAATTATCATTTATTTTTTACCTTGTGATTATTCCAGATTTCTTACTGTCACTGGCATATTTTTATGCAAAGTACTGTATAAATGAGTCATAACAAAAGTCCAGATCTGGCCTGTGTAATTTATTTATGTACTATGAATGACATATGCATGCTATATGGAATGTGTTTAAAAGAAATGTGTTTCTATCCCCTTGGCTGTAGAGATATCCTTCCAAATATTCAGCAAACCACTGAGTTTCAGCTTTTGGAAAGCCTGAGACTGGTACTCACATGCATGTAATTCTCCCAGTGCTCCGACTTTCATCTTGTTTCTGTGTCCTCAGGGCAACACTTGCAAAAGCTTTCATATGAATAACAGATTCATTCTATTTTTAACCAAGCTGAGAACAAATGACAAAGCATGGTGACCCTCATAGAGCCCTATTATTATAAAATCGGGGAAAGAACAATTTTTCCATCTTCTCCTGCCCTTGCTGTGGGAGAATTGTGTCAAGAGAAGAAAATGGTTATCCAGTTGACTGTTAATTTCACACTTGGTGTCTATTTTGACTACATGTGACGGTGGACTCTTGAGTCATGGTACCCATTGTGGTCAGACTTGTCTCACCCCCTCCAAGCTGCTGCAGCCAAGGTGGTAAAGGGTGACCTTGTGCTGCTCTCTCATTACCTTCTTAGAGCTCACCATATGCGATGATGTCCCATCAGTATTCATGGCATTCATTAGATTTAACCTGAAGTCTTCACTGCCTTTGAAACTTGATGGAAAAATGGATATGAAGAACTTTCCTTTACTTACTCTTCTGCAATCTGATTTTGAAAGGGCCAAGTAGAAAAGGGATTTCTAAGCACATTTTCTTACTTAGGCCTTCACTTCACTAGAGGTGGCAGTTTCAGTGTGAGCGGAGTGTGCATGAAGTGGAACACACTATGACATGCAGTGTGTTTTTTTATAGTTTAGGTTACCTTGAAGATTGTGAACTTTGAGACTGCCAGTACAAAGCAGAACCAATTGTTATTGAGGATTTTCTCTTTGTTGGCCCGTTACACATTCAGGGAAAATGTGACAATTAGCCTCAAAGTGCTGTAGCCCATATTAATACACCTGAGCAGGATAGTGTCTTTGCAATATATGTTTTGGGGGGGTTTTTTTCAAAAGTTTATCACCTTTTGACATAGGCACTCTGAATTTATGTAAATCACAAAATAATTGCATCATGATTGAACGTTTAAATGCCAGCTTTGGCCAGTGCCCGCAGATTAAGTTAACAATCTGCAAGGTTGTTGACCTTAACAGAAAGAATTCCTTTAAATTTTCATTGAATAGAAAGTTTCCTAAAACTTGGTCAGTAGAGAGCAAGGAAAGAGTTGTCATGGTTGTGCAGTAGGAGTTATTCTGAATTTCTGAAGATAATGATAAACAAATTGATAGAATCACTGCACCAATTAGAGGAAGGAAAAATAACCTGAGGTCAGTGTGATTAGGTGACATGTATCAATGTCATAGTCCATTGGCTTAAATATCCAGTGCATGGAATAATAGTTGGGTGAGCGTACTGTTCTCTTCTCTGTACTAATGCAGTCAGCATCTTTAATGGGGTGGAACCAACCTAGGGGAAAAAATAAATGTAAAGACCTAGGTCACATAACAGTTAGGCAAACATAAAGGCACAGTGAACAGTTTTTGCCAGAAAATGGATATTGCATCATGCAACAGAGATAGAGCTACTTAGCCATAGTGGATTAGTGGTGTAAAATTGATTTTTGGGATGGTATCTCCCCACTTAATTAAATGACTGGAGATTAATTTTCTTTTTTTGGATGTGCAAAAATCAAAAGCTGAGTTTCAGTCTGGAAGGAGCACTAGAAAGCCTGTATGATACAGATGTAGAGCTGTATCCTGGTTTTATACTCTTCTGTTGATCTCTGAAGAGAAGCTGTATCTATCTATTATAAAAAGATTGAGAAGAGAGGGTGAAGGTTTATTAAAATGTACCTTTCAAGTACAAACACATCACCAATAAAGGATATATTTCCTGTCCTATGAAAAATTAGCACAATAATAATACATTTGCAATATTGTTGAAAAAAACATTTTCTTTAGAAAACATCGAAAAATTGTAGTATTTCATCAACTTCAAAATTCCAGCTCAACACTGCAGGCATAAAAAGCCAGATGATCACATACTTTACTGATTACAGTGATTAACATAACAGAAGTGATATTGTTAAACATTACCTACCCATTGAAGCATTTATTTTTAACTAGTTCATAGTTGTGGTTGGAAATGGTTTTCTTTGGATCTGCTGAGTGGGCAGGTGGGATTGTATGTAAGGGAGCTGGGAAAATTCTAGCACTTTGACAATGGGACTGTTAAAGCTTAAAGTCCTTACAGCTCCTCCATTTAGTAATACTATATTCCACGTAGCTGGTACTTCAATTTATAATTACTCATTTGTGCCTTAATAGACTCTTACTTGGTTTTATTAGGCAATTTACTGTTATGTCAGCTGGATTTTCTCTCTGGCTGTCATACAAAGGTGTGTAGTTTTCCAAATAAAGCACAAATCAAGAATAGTTTGAATTAGATGCAGTCTTAGGATTTTCCTGTAAAGCAGAGGAATGTAAAATTGAGGTCTTGAGGAACAGGATACATTGTAGTCTGTAGTCTTAGAAGGCCTTAGATGCCATTGTGGTAAAGGCATATAAAATTCATCCCTAGTCCTCCCTTTTGTAATTTTCATGTGCCTATGTTAGGATGTTTGTCTCACTCATTTATACTCACCAGTGAGAGGCTGCTGCAGAAAGTGGTTTAGTGAAGGTCTTTTGCTTTAAATACCTCTTGAGGAGCATCTCTGATCATACCTGGAGTCTGAGAGGCAAGCCGAGTAAGCACCTGTATCTTGGGCATCCACACTTCCACCATATTGATAGGAATCGATAACCCCTGAAAAGTCAGATGCCATCAGTCTTTTAAAATATAATCTCGCCTTGGCAGGGTTAAGATATGATAATAAGAAGCATAGGAAAAGCAGCATTTCCATCTCCCTCTCTGTTCTTGTTGTGAGTGAATTATAGGGTTTCTTTTACAAGTGCAATTACCTTGGCACAGTTAGTGAAGTTAGATTGATTACAGTTTCTGTTGTTAACTCTTTCAGTCAATATGTAACAGTTACTACCAGCACCAGCCTGATTTATAGGAAACATTAATTTTGGTATATATTGCATCGCTTCATAGTGTGCTAATTACAGCTTTGAGTAGTTTGATGAATCCTTAAGAGCAAAATATTTGAAAAATTCCTGAAAAATTATCAGAATGCTTGATGAAGTAATAATTGTTCATGAAATACACATGTAATGGCATTTTGTATGGTTTGTTTTAGACCAAAACTGTGTGCCCAGAAAGTCAAGAGTAGTTAGGCTTTGTTGCTGAGGTAAGCAACTACACTACTGAAGTCCCATTTTTCTGTTTGGAAGATGCTTTTTTTCCCCAAGGGAAAACAAGATCTCCAGATCTGTGGACTTTTTTCTCTACATCAAGGAGACTGCAGCATGTGAAAAAACACTTCTGTAAACTTCTGTTACACTATTCCTCTGCAATGCAGATCATAAAGGAGGAGTACAATCTTCAGGTGTAAATATTTTCTTGAACATTTAAGGTTACAGTATACATTAAAAGACATCATGAAAAGCTGTTGTATGAGGTACACCTATGTTATTGTTTCTAATTAGGAAATTCACTAATTTTAATATTGAGTGCTTTTCCACAGGCAGAACTTTGGGCCAGGATTTCTCCAACCTGCAGAGTTAATGCACACGGAGCAGCCGCCACCTGAGGTTCAGTATTCCTCCAGAGGGATGTACTCAGAGGAAATGCCATCAGTGGCACGGCCACGACCAGTTGGAAGCACTGCAGGTACGCTTGATTTAGGTTGAATATGTACTAAAATAACTAATCCTTTTCTGTATCTACTCTCATGCCGAGGTCACCATTAAGACATCTTTCTCCTTCAGCTACTACATGTGATATGTGGTCCTTGTCTTCATTGCCCAAAAGAAAAGGATCACAAAGTGAGATTAACTTCACATCCTCAGGACCTTGCAGAAAAAGGCAGTGCTTTGCCACCTTTTTAGTATCTTACAGGCATTGATCATCACAAAGCATATTTTCACAAAACTCCATTCTCTAAGAATGAAAAATTACTTGTTTTAGAGAGTACAGTGTGTGCTGACTTTCCACTGCCAGCTACTTCTTTTGTAGCTAAATGAGCTAATAGATGCATCTCAAATCAGCATGCTAAAAATAGCAAAATTTTTTGCTTTCCTATGTCTGTGTTTCTCATTTCTCTTCCTCAAATTGCATAAAAGTAGCATCTCTTAGTTTTAGGTATATTATCCATTGCTGCTGTCCCATGTGAAATCACCTTCTCTGATTTGGTTGTGAGATAATTTCCATAGCACTCATCAATGCTATCATGAATAAGGTGCTAACATCACATGGCAATTAAGTAGCAAACACTGATTTTTAAGAATAAAAGATTGTATTGTTATGCAAATGTAACAGTTAGTTTTCTCCCAGATAGCTGTTTCCTTCCTGGAGAGTTAAATAAGGCTGGAAATACGCTCATATGCTCATGTCAGAAGCCTGGTTTTGATAATTACTATTCTCTCCCTTTAAATGAATGAAAATGGTAGGAATGTAGTGACTATTACAGTTTAATGATGGTTGTTTTGTTCTATGATTCACACTATTATGTAAATGTTCATATGTATTCTGCTTTAAAGTTTGGAGGTAATTCATATATTTAGTTTCTGTTCTTCAGCATAATTATGTGTGAATATCAAACTTCTCAAATATTGGGGCTTTTTTATAGGAAAATATAAGTGATCTAACTGTCTGTCACTTAAATCACACTGTTCTTTTTGTCTTTTTCTCCCTTTTTGTGCATACACACAGTTTTATGTCTCTCTGGATTAAATGTGTTTAATTTCAAATTAATAATAAATCATTATTTGAATAATTAAAATAATTAAAAAATAAATTATGTTTCTCTGTGGGAGGAAATTCAGGAAGTAGGAAAGCTGGCATGTTGTTACATGTCTCTTGCAATTAATGGTGGCAGCTATCCTTCCATGTGTTTGAAAGCAGCAGGAGAGGAGGGAAAGGAAGGAAAAGGAGAAAGGAGGAGATTAGCTTTCAGTCTGGAAGGAGATACAGTGTGTTCTGACCTTCCTGTCAGTCAATGACAGCATCGTTTAATATTTAACCACAAAGCAAAGCTCAAAGAACCACACTCTTACATAGTCATGTATTTTATTCTTCTGAGCTATGGAACAGAAGGCAGAGAGTTCGGGTCTTGCTAGTGTGATGCAATTAAGGTGTGCCACAGGAGCAAATGTCTTCTCTTTGCTGCTGAGTAATTTACGTGAAAGCATTGCCAGAGCTTTCAGTAAACACTGTTTGGATAGAGCTGGCATGTTTCTGGAATGAAGAGTAGTCCATGTCTGAGATGCATGTATCTCAACCTCATCTTCCAGTGCAGTGAAATGAAATGCATCACACTCAAATGAACTGCACAAAATGCACATAATTTTCCGTCTTTGTTCTATACTGACAACCTTCTTTCTGCTGATTTTTATTAATTGCACAGAAACAGAGCTCCATTTTCTTCTTGTTTCCTGCTTCCAACAAAGTTTTATGTTGTCATTTGTCTGCCCTGCGAACTTGACTGTGTATAAAGATGAAAAAAACAATATTTGCTTTTAAGGTTCTCAGATACAGCACCTCACTCAGGTGGGAATTGCTAGCAGGATCGGAGGTCAACAAGTGGAGATCCCCTCAGGCAGAGCAGGGCATGGCCAGCCGGGGGGGCCAGGGTGGCCCCAGTACCGTGGAGAGGATGAATGTGCTAGGCGAGATGCAGTGAGTACTGTGTTACACATTTGCATAGTTTCCAAAGTAGTGATATGTTGGGTATTTTTTCCTGCATTACTGTTTGGAACTTTTTACCCCCTGGAACACTTTCAGTTGCTTCTCTGACATTCTTTGCTTTGCTCTTCAAACCCTTGTTAGTTCTTCTAACTTCTGCTTGCTATTCTTTCACCTTTGCTTCTCTCTAACTGCTTTTTCTCATTTTACCCTAACCTTTTTTTTTTCTCACTTGAGGCCTTCACCCATTAATTGCAGTTCATCCAGTTCTGCTTCTGAGCTCCAGCAGAGACGGATACTGCTTTCCATTTCTTCTTTGAAATATGCCTCTGTATTTCAAGATCATTGTAAGTAGGAAACATTGAATTAAATTGTCCCAGACTACCATCCTACTTTGTGGATACAGTTCTTTTGTCTTCTGTATCAGTGCACGACAGCAGGAGTCAGGGCAAAAGAATAAGCTACTTACTTGCATGTAACATTAGAGGTGTTTCTGCACAAGTTATTTTCCTAGCCTCAGTCAGCAGGATGTGGTAAATTAATATGTATTCATTTACCAGTGTTGCCTCGGCAGCCATGGTGATTTCCTGTTCTTGGCAGTGGAACTTCTAGAGGTTGGTGTTTCTGATTCAACCAGATGTGTGAAGTTAAAGATGGTATGTGGCCTCTCCTGGAGAAAGAAACAGTGGCCTGATACCTGTCCCTCCTTGATGTACTTGCATTCTGGAGCAGACTGACCTGTGACAGCTTTGTTGTAGTACTCTAGAGAGCAACAACTTTATGCCTCTTTTGCTTCTTTGTTTAAACAATCATTTTCTGGTTTCCTCCTTGAGGGACGAAGACAGGATCACCTCTTTTGCATGCTTAGAGCAGTGTGTGTTCACATTACTTGAATTTGCTTTGCAGTATTTCATGATCTTGAAACAGCTTTGCAGAAAGGAAATGCAACAGGATGGTCTTACCTTGAAATTTTGGTGGAATTGAGCTGTCTCCACTCCAAATGAACTTGGGAGGAGCAGCATACAGCTTTTGACAACTGGGTGCACTAGAAACAAACTCTGTTGATACCATTCAAAAACTTTAACTGTCAAACCTGAAAGATGTATTTGCCTGATTTAGTGTGCTCTCTGTGCTTGAAACTGTGGTATTTGAGTGCAAGATCATCACAATTTCAGTTTACATCGAAAAGAACACTTAGATGAGAAATCTCCTGTTCCATATTCAGAAACATCTCTGGATTACCAGTCACTGACCCTTCTTAACATGTCTCTCTTTTCTAAAAGTGACTTTTCTAGATTTGTGGGCCTGTCCTTTCAGTTCCCCACATACACATTTAGCTGCTACTTTCTTAGTGTTTTGTTTACTTGAATTGCTAACATATCACTGAAAGTTCATTATCTGAGACTCAAAGAGTTGGTTTTGACATCAGTTACCTGCACAGCTTTCAAATATTTATGGCTCAATACGATATGATTTGGTTGCAGTTAGAACCTTCAGTCACAGTTTCACATGTGTTCAGGTCATTTCAATCCAGGTTGACTTTCTTTTCATTCATCTCAGTTTGAAGATTTCCTTGCCTTTGATGGAACTTTTTGCTCACTGGCTGCTGCAGTTCATGTATTACTGCAATGTGATTTTTTTTTTTTTTTTTAGTTATTTAAAAAAGGCAAAAGGAGGAGATCATGGACTAAAACTTACCTGAGTAGGATGTCATTCACTTGTAGGGGAGCACACCTATTGCCCACTCTTTTCTTTTCCTATGAGCAATTTTTTCTTTTTTTTTTTTTTTGCCAAGGATCCTTCCCCTCCATTAAAAAAAGCCTTATTCTTGTAGCTTTCTGTATTTAAATAATTACCTTCAAAGTTTGGTTTTGTTCACTAGCACAGAGCTCTAAATTTGTCTTTCCTCCTTTTGGAAATGAGGCTTTACTTAATAACAGTCATGTTCCTTATGGTGCACTATTCAGCTGATCCTTTGCAAACAGCCTTACTATTCCGTTATTCCGAGCAAGTTTCTAAAATTAAACTATGCATTTAGGAAGATTAGAATCTAGATCATTCTTCTCACATGGAAACAGGAGAGGGATCTGCATTTGTCTTCCTGCAATAGCCCATTTCCTTACAGTATCTTCACCCATTATTCCTGAAGTCAATACCTGGTTTTCTGCTGGAATAGGACCTCTAACTTGTACCTCCTGACCCAAAGCCAGTGTGCAGGATACCATCAGTTCACCTTAATTCTTCATCCAGAAGACCTAGGCAACCAGGAGAATTACAACATTTCCTTAGCTGACACAAAATACGATACTGAGCCACTGCTCATTTCAGCAGCAGAAAAGATTTCTTACAATGGGTAGAGTTTCTTGCATCACAACCTCCCTTCCACCACCTGGCATCACCACCTACCCATTTACAGTCCCTTATAGCTCTCCACTGTTGTGCCACGTCTTCTCCAAATTTGCAGTTTCCCCAAAGCTACTCTTACCCTTTCACTCTATTTTTCTATATCCAGCTGCCCACTGCAGTGTCTCTAAACAATCTGACCATACTTTGAACTGTCTCTCACGTACCCTGGGTAGCCCCTATGAGATACGTGCTGGCTGACAGGTCCACCTGAGCACAGCGTAACTTGACCTTTCTGCTACTCAGAAGCAGATTCCATGATAGCACAAATCAGGTTATGTCTAATTAGCTATCTGGTTTTGTGGATTTTATGTATCTGTTCACGTATGTATACATGTATGTCTCTGTATATATTTATACCTCCAATGCAGTTAAAATTGCCCAGAGTTCAACAGTTATTAAATGGAGATTAACAAATTTACAATATGATCTCGTAAGTCTTCATTTATTAAGAGGGAAGATTCGATAAAGATGCTTTTATCATTTTATACTGCTGTTAATTATACAGGATTTTCTAGATAAAAACCAAAAATTTATTGATGTTATATAAAGCTACATGTTTTTATATATATAATAATGTTATATAATATACCAATGTGTATTTCTGTTGGTAAAGAAATTTAAAAGTAGGAAAATCAGCAAACTGCAAAAACCTTTCAGGGTGTTGCTCTCCCTATTTTGCTGATGTAGTTTAGAAGAGATTAGGTTTCTGAACCAGCATGGTATTGAAAGTTCTCAGGCCTGTTTAATTCCTCTGTTTCATGTGAAATCACAGAAACACATACTTTCTTAGATATTTAAAAAAACCTTAATGTAAAAAACAGCCACTGTGGTCATCAAATGTTCTTCCTAACTTCCCATATAATTCCCTTACAACCATTCTTATGGTAGAAATGCACTCAGTGTGAGGTAGGAGCTGAATCATGTCATGCTTTTGAATGTGAAGTAACCTGAACATAATTTAGGTTGCTGTTAAGACTCCTGTATCAAGGAATGTTTGCTTTTAATATTTTTTATGTCATCTCTTCTCTATAAACCCTCAAAGTACTTGTCAGGTTTCCCAGCTCGACACTGTACATATGAATTAGTTTCAGGTTTTGCTGCCAGGTGAATAATTCTGAACAATCAAGAGGCCCATTCATTCCTTTCTGATACTGAAATCACGTATCTTTTGTTAGAAATGACAGGATGTTACTCGGAAAGCCTTTACCTATCATTCTTCTATTAAAGCCTCTTTTCCTCTTAATCTCTCTCCCCAAATTAACTGTGTAAATGATGAGTGCTGTACCTGAGCTGCACAGGAGAGTTGGAATCTATTGTTAGTTCTACTCTACGTAAAATGGCTTAAATTTTTGTTCATTTATATTATGAGATATATTAAGGAACTTAGACCCATGCATTTTTGTGTTTCTGCACACTGCTGCCACAGTTGTTCTAGATTCCCCATGCCCTTCCTGGACCCTGCTTTGTAATCCCTTCATTTCCCTCTCCCTCACTCCCAAATCCTCTTCTAGCCGACCTTGCTGTCCTTTCTTCCCCCATCAGGTTGCTCTCTCTGCTCCTGCTTGAGGCTTATCTACAGAGAAGGGTGGTGCTCACTGAATTGTGATGACTGTGATCTGAATTTGCTGCAGGTGGCAGTTCCCCATCCCCAGTGCAGACCCTCTGAAAGGGGATTACACTGCATTGCTCACATCTGTGTGTTCAAGTCCTTTGTGTCCAGTGTTTTCTTCTGGCTGTCTCTCAGCCTCCAGCAAGATGAGGCAAGAGGAAACACTTGCTTCAGGGGTGTCAGCTGGAATTTAGATTTTTGAAATGTACCTTGTTTGTGTCTATATTGGGAGTTGGTGCAGTCACCCAGTGTACTGTAAATTCATACTTTGTTTTAGTGTAAGCAGATTTTCTTTCAAATAGAGGAGCCATAAGCTCAGGCTTCTGTTTTGTTTCTTTCTTGTTTTGTTAGAAAATGCATGTTACTGAACAAACACAGAATTAACCCCTTTCTATCCTGAAAAAATGATTGTCCCTAAACTGGGGATAGTGTTTCTCAGATATGTAAAACAGATGTTGACTATGGAAAAATCTAATCTTCAAAAATCTGAGTAGCTTTCTCCTTCTGCTTTTTCTGTTGACCGTGTTTTCCTGGGCCCTGGTCAGTCACAGAGTCTTCACCAGTGCACAGTCTGTACAGGCACACTAGAAATGTCAAAGTAGTCGTTTCTGTGCTTTTAAATAGTGTGGAGAAATGACAGCCAGGAAGAAAGTGATTAGCCTGTTATCTTTTAGAAAGTTGATAGAAATAGAAGGAAAGAAAAGCCAATTTTGTTGATTTCCAGTTCTCTGGCTTTTCTCCCCACTTCCTTCCACTCTAGTTTCTAAACTTGCCATAGATTGCAAAGGTTGTCAAGGCTTTCTAACAGATAGTGGAAGAGATTTTGAAAATCCCTGGACTTGAGGCAGTCCAACAATTTTGTGTACACTTGTTGTTTTGTGCTCCATAAGAGGAATCACTCATTCATGTAACAGAAGAACAGTTGCAGCAGATAGAAGCATCTCCATATTGCTTTCCCCTCTGTTCTTCGCCTTTTTGCTTTCTTGTCTTTTCTGGGATAATTGTGTTTATTCAGAAAGTACAATAACGCTTTCTGCCTTTTTCCAGACCCATATGCATGGACACCAAGAATATTCCTCCTCACCAGTATTCCAGATGCCGAGGACTTCAGCCAGGCAGCCCTCAGCACCTCCTGCTCAGCTTCCACACAACAGCCTTCAGGGCCAGGGCCTTTGCTACACCACCAGTTCCACTGAGGACCTCCAGCCAGGTCACTCATCAGCCTCTCTTATCAAAGCAATTAGAGAAGAACTTCTACGACTGTCTCAGAAACAGACAACAGTGCAGAACTTCCATAGTTGATTTAGCATTCCATTGCAAATCTGCCAGGTATCTGCTTCCTATGGAAGCAAAGACTTAGAGGAAATCAGCAATGTTGTTCTCTCAAAGGAAGGAACTTTCACAGCTCTGTTGACAACACTCTGGAAAAACTGAAGAAGGCAACAAAATTAGGGTCGTAAGGAGAGAGAGAGATGGGGGACAAACAGGGAAAATCAGTGTCATCACAAGTAATATTAATTAATCTACTAATATTACGGTGCTCCTTCTCTCTCCTTACCTTCATTCAGCCTAACACATAAATAAAACCATAGGTCAAGAACTCAATACTCCAGCAACAAAACAAAACAAAAAGACAGGAACAAACTCTAAGTATGATGGACTCCTTTTTCTAAGGAAGTAGGTGAAGTTTTGAATAAACTGAGATGACATTTTGCAAGAAGTTACAAATATTCTTATCTCTCCAGTGCTTATGGGGAACTGATTTGTGTTACTGTTCTGCAGGATTACAAACTGTATCAGCTCAAGGGTCTTGAAGGTCAGATCCGACATAAGAATCACTTTGGTTGTCAGGAACAATGGGACTACTTAGAATAAAATACTTTTTTAGTTACTTGTATCAAACTGGAACGATAATTGTCATAGATCTGTGGTTCCAAATGCAGGAACCCTCTGCACTCTTCCTTGTTTTCCTTCTGGTGCTGAAGCTTCAAGTGTTCCTTCATCTTCAATGTTTGCAAAGTGAAACATTGGCCTTGTATAAATAAGAAAATATCTGTAGACTCATTCAGGCTGGAAAAAGAAAACAAAGCATCCAAACAGAAAGGGCTTGTTATCTAATTTGTTTAAAAATTATTGAAAACTGGGAGAGGAATACTCAGCCACCGTTGAATTTGGGGAAATGTGTGTATATCTTTAAAAAATGTATTTACATACTAAATGCTCTTGCAGGACCAGCGATAAAATATTGCCACTCTGTAGTTTGCTTTGTGGACAGAAACCAATCCAGCCTGACTGGTACAGGGTCACCAGCATTACATTATAAATTGATGTCCTAAATCATTGCTTATGTTTGGATCTGAATAATTTTAGTGAAAGTCAGTGACAGTTTAGAGCATTAACATAGGCTTAGATTTGAAGTTTTGAGACAGTTTCTATATTTATAATACTTGTTTCCACTGTCCCTTTGGACATTATCCCCATGGTAAAAACGGTACGTGCCATGGAACTGTTTGTCGCTGTTTTTTCAGAGTTTTAATTTAATATTAGCTATAAATTTACTAATATTGGCCATTGCATAACTGTAACTGACATAATACATACGGAAATTTTACTTAAGTCATGATTTGTTGGAGTGTTTTCATTTTCAGATCAGACTGAACTAAAGTTAACAACCTGGCACAGAGATAAGAGGGTAAGCTCAGTGTTTGTGAGGATGGCAAAACTATTATTTGCTACAGTGTAAGTATTTCAAATAATAGCAGACTGTAGTCATAAAAGGTCTCAGGAACAGGGTCTGCCAGAGAGAACCTCGGGCAGTTGATCTGGGTAGGGGCTGTGTTTGCCTCACTCACTGGGGTAGAAATGACATTGATAAAATACAGTGTGTACCACTGGTGTGATATGGTGCTCTTTGGCTGCCAAATCTGTTCCTGGTTCCAGTGCACAGTCCAGTAACTGTGACAGGACTCAGACTGAAATGAGAGCAGGTACGAGGACACCGTGGGAGAAGCCAACTGTATACGTTATTCATGGAGCTTGTACACCATACCCATTGCTGAAGCCAAAACCTCAGTTGCTCATTGATGTGGAGAAAAACAGGTGGTGTGTTTCCCTCTTTACTAGGAAGATCAGTTATTTTCCTGTTTCCCTATGATCATCAAAAAGCTGTATGAAGTTGTTTTGAGGGACTTACTGCCCTGAAGCAGTCTAATTAATTTCCACCCTGGCCAATCTATAAAGCCCTCATGGGCACCAGTTGAGGTTTGAATGGAGTTGGAACACCAGCGTGGTTGTGAACAGCATTACCAACAGGTCATTATGATTTGAATTTTTAAGCTTTTTGTGTGATAATCAATTCTAGGATAAATATAAACATTTGTTTTCTGCCAAGTTTGTAAACATGAATGTTGCCAATAGTTCTGCAAAATGTCAGGTTTTGAAGAATGAAGAGTGTATCGGGCAATGTTCACTTGGTCTTTCTGACAGTGCTGAAGACTGACTGTTGCTGAGTGTTCCCATTAAAATCATCTCTGTTGAGCCTGCTTTCTTCTCCAGCATAATTCTGCAGTGAGCTGATACACCAGTGCTTATAATATTAACACATTACCCTGGCTTCATTTCAAGAAAACAGGGGCTTCTAAAAACTGAGCTAATTTTCCAGTTCCAGCAATTTAAGAAGGACTGTGAAATAAGAGCTGTTAAATTTAGAGGAACTTAAACCACTTCTCATTCATTTTTTGCTAGTGATGGTGATGCTGTTATTTCTCTTTTTAATCCCAAACCTTATGAAAAACATAGGGCCAGTATGTACTGGTAAATAAAGGAGGCTTTTTGATGCAAAAATCCCTCTTTAAAACCTTGGGCAGGACAGTAGAATACATGAAGTTGGAAAGCTGTGTTTGGAAGTTGTATCCTCAAACTGGCTGGACACCTGATCCCAGTGTTCAAAAAAGGCTATGGCATAGTGTGTATCTTCATATAGTAAGAAAAGTAATACCAGTTACCAACCACCAGTTCCAATAATGATTTTAACAAGGGAGACCCACACTTTACTTTCTGCAGCTACAGGAAAAGCAGGATTTTTTCATATGTTAAGAAAAAAGAATTTTGTGGAATGCATGTGCCAAAATGTGTGTTTTCACTTGAATGTTCAGGGGGAAAAAGTCTGTAAGCTTTGCTTGCATCCCCATGGGTTTGAGCTCTTTTCTCGGTTCTTTTTATTGCCCTGTTAAAAGGGAGGAAAATAAAACCCAAACAAACCTTTTTTTCCTGAAACATAAAGTATCCTGAATTTAAGTATCTGTTAATGAATCTACCAGTTTCTGAAAACATTGTTTAAATGAGAATTTGGTACAGGCACAGAAAGCTGTTACCAACAGTTGCATCCATTTCCATGACTAAACCATCTGGTTCATGGAATCCTTAGGCTCTTCCCTTTTTTCACAGTTTTCCTTGACATTTGTGTTTCGTCTGTGTTTTGTTTGGCAGAGGGAAGAACTTGGCAAGATGAGAGCTACATAATTTAGCTTGGTTGGTTTCCTTCTTGTGGCCATAATGTTGACCCCTAGCCTGCTTCGTGATTATTTTTGGAGCTAAGTGAAATGTTAGAGTTATTTTTCATACACTCAATTTGAAAGGTGGGGCACAGTTCAGTGCTATAAAATATTCTCTGCCAGAATGTAACATGTGGCCCTGCCAGTGATTGTGAGGATGTGACTTAGGAAAGAAGACCTTGCATTTAGGAGGAGTGATTTGCATAGGTGCTGGACTTTTAATGTTAAATATGCACACTTTGGAGCAGTAAGTGGAATTTGACCGGCACTTTGCAATGTATTGTACTTGCAGTGGTTTGGAACAGGCTTTTTATATAGTGGTTTAGCAGCTGCAGCATCATACAAGGTCTGTATGTCATCTCTGCACCAAACGGAGTGCTTGGCACAGTATCAGCTACCCCAGAATCGTGCACCTTTATGGACACACGTAACACAAAGACTGATCACACAAAAGTGCATGTTCCTAGGAAATGTTAAAGCCAGAGCCTTAAAATTAGACCAACAGGGTTATGGAGCTATCTTGAAAAGAGACTGTGTACAGGGATTGTAACTTCCGAAGAACCAAAACAGCTGATGCTGTTGTGCGTTAACTCATGGCTTGGAAACACGTTGGATGGATTACACAAGGAAGCCAGTGTGTATTCAGGCTCCAGTGAAGGCACCAATTGTGTGATATGGATGGCAGTAGGCAGCTGAACTAGTTTTTTTAACTTCTGCCCTCACTACATTCCCCCTTTTTCCAATTTCAGTAGTTCAGGGAAGAGGTGGGCATTTTGCTTTCCATGCCATATCGAAGCAGTTCTTTGTTAAAAGGTGCCAGTCCTTGAAAATACCCTATTTTGACCAAGAGCTTTGAAGTGGCAGGGTGAACACATGTGACTTTGAGGTGCAGCATGTTGTGGGGCATGTTTTTGCAGACACAAATTTAAAAATGGATTTAAAAAACCCCAAACACCTGTTTGATGTTTTCTGAATATGGACAGAAAGCCAGAAATAGATTAAAAGATTAAATGAAAAAGGGTAATATGATTGTCAAAAGGCAAAGGACTTCAACAAGGTCTCCAGGATCACCTGTGACGGTGCACTAAAAAGAGAGAGAAAAAGTCTTGGGGACTCCCCCTGCCCTCACTGCAGCTGAGTCCATGACACAGCTTCTCTTCTTTGCAGTCCTTCACTGCTCGCAGTGCTGGTTTGTACAAATGAGGAGCATCTCTCATCAGCGAGACTCCCAAAAGCAGTTTGCCAATGCTCTGGGGTTTCTCCAGGACTGTGCAGATGTGCATAGAGAAAAGCAGCAGCTTTGAATTGCTTAAATGTGGAAACAAAAATCCACTTCCCCTTTGTGAAAGGCATCTTTTTCTCTTCCTGTTAGATTTTGTTTAAGAATCGAGGAGACACAATGGGGGGTGTATGCTGTTGTCATCAGTCTGCTGTCATTCATGTATTGCTCTGTAGGGCCTCAATACTGAGGAAGCGGAAATTGGGAATGCAAGTTTTGGAATCCTTGAGAAGATTCACTGTAGTTTTGCAGTATTTTGGTGTGGGTGCACTTGAGTGCAGTGTGTCTCTTACAGTGAGTGTATCTCGAAGTGGAGCTTATGTCAGAGGGAGGAAATTTTAATTCTCTGACTCTGACACTAATCCAGTGAGGGCAGAACACACTGAGCTTGTGACAGCTCATACCAATAGGATTGGTAGTTCAGATCCAAATGTTGGTCTGCATGTTGCCCCTGGCTGCATCTGCATGATTTCCACAGAAAACCATTTAGTCACACATACGCTTTGGAAGGAGAATTTATCCTGCAGATTTTTTAGTGCAGTTTGAGATGCACTTGGCAAGATGTGTCTAGCTTTGATGTACAAGGGTGAGTTTACTCACCCAGAGTAAGAAACTTGAGAAGCAAAAATCTTGTGGAGTTGCACTGCCTTTTTAAAGAGACTTTTCCAGAGCAGAGCTGCAGTCCCGTGAATTCCACAGAAGACTGATAAATTAAAAAGAAGTTACGCTAGTACTAGAAAAATACACATTTCTTTGCACTTCAAAGTTTGTAGAGATGGAATGTTTTGTCTTGATTTTGTGTTACTTTTTCTTGATACCTTTTACTATATCAAATATGTATTCTTTGTAGTGGCCACTCCTGTTTAATTTTGAGTAGTTCTTGCTCCATAACTGGAAGTTTGTGTTTAGGTTGTTACATGTTGCCTTAACTGGAATAAACTGTTGGCACATTTGAACAAATGCTCTCAAGAATCTTTTGAAACAAATGCTAAATGGATCCCTGACATGGTTTTCAGGCTCACTTGCAGAAATCCTCTTATTGCCACGTGTAGAGCAGGTGAAATGAAAAGAACTAAGACAGTAGAGAAGAGAGGGAAAGATGAAAATTATTGTTTTGCATTTCAAAATATATTCTAATGTACACACTTCTTAAAAGCTCTGTAGTGTTCCCATGAAGACTTCTCAAATATTTCCATCCCAAGGCTTCTTGAAAGTTGGTTTCCTCATCAAGGCTGTTGGAAGGTTTTAGTGCTGTGCATGATTTAAAAGCAGTAGCTGCATATTGTTTGTGTTTTAGGAAAAACTTGTTTTTATATTCAAGGAGAATTAATGTGGTGTTATATTTGGCAGTGCACTGCACTCTCGTTTTGTCCTGACACACGAATCTAAAAGAAACTTGGCTAAAGAAATAAAAACTTAAAAAATACTGCAATAATAAAAAATCAGAAAGCTTTTATCCTTGGACTTGAGCAAACAGGAGAAAGAATTACTACTGTCAGTAGTAATTCAGCATAGTCACTAAATATGAAATTGTTCAAATTCAGTGCAGTGCAGATGATCTGAGCAATCACAAACTTGTGAACTTGTTACTGGATTTGTTAGTCCATGCAATCCTGGACAAAATGGTTTCAGGTAAGTAGTGTTCTATTTTGCATGGAACAATTCCTGTCAAGCTTTTTCATGGATGAGTTTAATCCTTATGTTAGTTTCTGTCTTTGGGCTCGATGCTGGCAGCTTTAAGCAAGACCACTTTGAAAATTCAAGGTTGAAGGTGAGGAATCTCCTGTGCAGAGGATTTTTACATTTGCAGCCACGTATTTACATTATTGCTGTATCTTCCTGTACTTCACTGCTGTGTGGAGGAAAATTTGATGGGATGCTGGAAACAACATTCTTGCTATTGCAGAGTAGAACTGCGAAGAAGTTACAAGAAGTTGTTTGTCACTTCAAGCAGATGTCATCACTGACACATTGCCTACAGTAATCTTACTTCTGCCAGAGAGCAGAGAGTCTTTTCCTGCAGCTTAAGGAGAACAACAGTAGTGCCAATGAGCATTGTTTAGTCATCTTCCTGTAAGGATGAGCTAATATCTTTCACCTAACATTACCACATATCTGTACAGGGTGCTGGTATTGCTCAGCTAAAGCATGGTGATTTATTCATGTATTTGAGCCCAGAGAGTTGCTGTGTTAGAACTTGAATATTGTTGGACAGATCTGACTTAAATACACAATGTGTTGAAATGCCACAAAGTGGGAACAGTCTAGCAGAGATGGCTTTGCAGGTGTCTCCCTTCTCTTCCCCCAGTTAGGTAAAGCAAACAGAGCTGTGGAGGACCTGAATAAGTACTTTAACTTTTGCTCTGAAAGTAACACTGAAAAATGAATTTGGCTACATGTTTAATGATGTGATCTGGAAACTACAAGCTAGAAAAAGTGGCTCTGGCTTCCCCAGTGACTAATGAACTGCAGGCTCTGTATGTTGGGACCATTTGTTTTGTCTTTATTATTAGATAAATCAGAGACTGGAAAAGCCACTGATAGGGTATATTAATGTAAAGAACTTTGTGAAGAGAAACAATGGTGAAAGGGGCAGAGCTTACAGAATATCATCAGTTGGGAGTCAATTTGATTGCCCACTGGAAAGGGAAGAGAAGGAAAGGACATGGCAGGTCTTTTGAGTTGTTGAAACCAACAATGGACACGGCTGTGAACAGAGAAGGAAGGAAAGAAACCTAGTATATTGAGTAAATGGAGAATAATAAGGGTACAGCTGAAATGAGTAAATAGTGAGGTATATACAGCCACCAAAGAGCACAGAGGCAGCAGAAAGTTTAACCAGGACTTTGATCTTCGATATGTTTTTCTTAAAATGGGTATTCACTCATACGAAATAGTTGAAGGGTGACACACTGTGCTTAAGTTGGTGCATGAACTCAGTAGTGAATATGTGAGGTTTATAGAAAATGAGATCAGTAGGAGAGAGAAGGGTGGGGGAAATGGGAGTGATTGTAATCACAAGGGAGAAGTTGAAAAGAAAAAGTCATAGAAAGGTATTCATGCATGAAACTGTCCACAGTCCTCAAAGGATTCATTTTAAAGTGCCAGGGGGATGAGCTCCTGCAAGAGAGCTCAGTTCTGTATTGGAAGGGGCTTTATTTCACTTGTGAGCTGGGCATGGGGAGGAAGGGAGGATTGCTGTGTACAGTGAGGATTGTATCTTCTTCCCCCAGTACTTGCTACTGGGACACAAAGCTGGACTTAGAGGGACCTTTGAGAAGCCTGGAGAAGAGAAGGCTCCAGTGAACAGCCTTCCAGTACCTAGAGGCCTACAAGAAAGCTGGAGAGGGACTTTTTACAAGGGCATGCAGTGATAGGACAAGGGGTGGCAGCTTTAAACTGAAAGAGGGTGGATTTAGATTAGATATTAGGAAGACATTCTTTGCATTGAGGGTGGTGAGGCACCAGAACAGGTTGTCCAGAGAAGTTGTGGATGCCCCATCCCTGATAGTATTCAAGGCCAGGCTGGATGGGGCTTTGAGCAACTTGTTCTAGTGGAAGGTATCTCTTCCCATGGCAGAGGTGATTAGAACTAGATGACCTGTAAGGTCCCTTCCAACCTAATCCATTCTATGGTTCTGTGATCTCATCTTGCTGTTGCAACAGCACACAAAAGATCTGTATGGCCTGTGACATCTTCATCTAAATTAGGTTATAAATTGCCTCAGGCTCTTTTGATTCCTTCAAGTGGCAAACAAAATTGCAGTGAGAACCTTTGGAGAGAGAAATGGAGGGATTTGGGACTGACACAATGTGAATGTTTAGTTTATGCTGTCCCCAGCGTGTGTCTGGCAGGGCCATGACTTTACCACACGCAGTGGTAGAGGGAACAAATGTAGAGTTTTACAATTAGTTCAGTTCTTTAGCTCTTAGAGTGAAGGTCACCATGACAAACATGGTATGGGAACAGAGCTTTGTTTGCTGGTCACTTGGACTGGACACTTTTCCCATGCTTTCTTTTTAGAGGGCAAAGTCAGTTCTGGAGGAGTTTTATGTCAGCAAGACACTGGAGCCTGCAAGTCTCTATCATAGGCAAGCAAAATGGTTTGACTGAATGTGTCCCTACATTTCATATTGTCAAATTAGACAGGAAGAGTCAAAAGTCTCTTAGGACTGTATTTTTTTTTCAAGCAGTTTGCAGACTTGGGAAACAGTGCATTGTTTACCCTGTGTTTTATTTCCAGAAGGTTATTACAAAATAGGAGTTGGAAATTAGGTCCTTGAACAGTGCATGTTTGATTCTGGGACAGTAACCTGTAGAGAGTTTTGAATTCCACAGCAGGTACTGGTACTGGTGATACCACAAAGTAAGCAAAATCTCGAGTGTGAGGATGAAAGGATGACATTGCTTCCCCAGAATGTCTATATTCCATTCCTTGGCCATAATTAATTACAATAAATTTCTGCAGTCCTAGTTTTGTAATGGCTTTGTCAAAATTCCTACAGAATCCTAGTACAGAGCACCTTTTCTTATGAATTTAACCTCTGCTTTTTGTCTGTATGCTTCATGTGAGTAGGGAGCTCTGATGCTTGCCAGTTTTCATTCCCCCAATGATTTCACAAAGTGTAATCATTGTAAAGTGCAATTGCTTAATATGTAGCTCATTCACCAAAACCCCAAGGATAGAGGCAGTGAGTAATGTGAGTCATTACCAGAGCAATGGTATCTGAAAAGATGAAGACTCATGCATCAAGTACCAATCCATTTAGTCTTGAATTAAGAATTTCAAGAAAACACTAGTCAGATGTGATTGATCTTCTCTCCAGGCAAATTAAAGTAGTTACCCTGAAACGCTGTGCTGCTGCTAATGTTTTTCTCCTTTATTATTGAAAGAGCTGATCAGTTATATGTCCCTACTGCTCTGTTTGTCTGTCCCAGATGTTTTCAGACCAGCAGCTTTTCCAGGTGCCATTTGCATCTCTTTTCCCTTTCCAGGCACTATGTCCCTACATGCCTGAAATTCAGAAACTTTGTCCAGAAAACATGAAGAACTCAGCTGACTTGGTCAGCAGTGTTGAGATTCAAACTTACACATTTCAGTTACACTTATTTTTTTTTCAGCCATCCAGATTTCAACAATTTTCTTGCTTTTCTTCATACTGAATCATAAAATCTGGAATAGATTTTTTTCTCCATCTCATTCCAATCATGAACTTTTAGGTCCAAAGACATAGAATTTTGCTGGACAGACAGTAACTATAAATGACTGGAATGTTAACATTTCCATCATCATTCTGAGAGGGTAATTTGCAGCTTAATAGGTGACATGAGTTGCCATCCTACTTTTTCCATGCTTTGAGATGTGCAAGTGCCTGCGTAATTGTTGTATGCAGCAGTCTGATGGGGTACCCAGGTTTAACACTGGTGAAATGATTTATGCACAGTGATAAATCAGGAGTTATGCTTTGTTTCCAAGATTTCCCATGGGAACAAAAATTACAGGCTTCCTGAATTACAATATAAAAAACCACTCAAATAACAGAACAAGGCATATACTGGATGTATGTGCAACTCCCTTGAAGGCAGCAGGGCCTGGGAAGCATTATACTAGTTGGGATCTACAACCAGAAGTCAATTATACCTGTCAGTGGTATTATTAAGACCATGAAATAATACACAATATATTAGTACATTAGTCTGCAACACTGCTAATGGACCACACTGATAAGGCATTGTCCTATAAAGTCACCTTTAATTTTTGCATCAAAACCAGACCACAGCCTTCTGCTGTGACTTGATTGCTCCTAAAATAGGGGTATAATGGACAAGCTGTGCTTACTTACTGTGTGTTCCCTAGCTGAAATTATTCCAGAAAATGTAACAGCAGACTACAGGTCATCTTTGGACTTTAGAAATCAGGTATGTATAATCCATTTCTGCATATTAATTTCTGTCTTTATGTCAATTTCTCAAGTCATTTGGATGCAACTTTTTTATTCTGTGCTTTCTGTAACTCTTGACAGGCCCTTGAAACACTGACAATACCATCAGGGCTTTTCTCCTCCTTTTTGCACAGTGCATAGTTTTGCATTGTCCTTGCAATTGCCATAGTGCCTACAATCAGTACAGCCACAGAGTGTACCTTGGAGTGTCTCTTTAAAATAGTGTTATATTTTTTGTACTGTATTGTACAGGAACAGATAAGATGATTACATTGAGAGCCATTGAGCTTGTGGAATGCTGCCACTTTGTTTAGGGATCCCAAACAGGCTGGGTGTAGTAGTATCTTCATGAGATTCATTACAGGACTAAATTTTTCCAAGTGACCCAGTCAAATCACTTGAAAAGAAGCAGCTATAGATCAAACCTGCCAATGTCAGATGTCGAAGTAGGCAATGCAGTAAGAAACAAAACTGTCATGTTAGATCAGAGGTTTACAGGTCACTGGTCTGGGAAAAGTATACGTTTTGCAGCAGAAATTATCTGTAAGATAATATACATTTGTATACCTGACTTTGTGAGGACTTGAGTGTCACCTGTGAACATAAGCACATAAGATCTTTGGGGACACTGCATTATATAGAAAAAATACGTGGTTTTTTTTTCCTTTTCCCCCCAGTTTAGTTGAGTTGAGAATCCTCAACAGAAGCTGCAAGAAGCAAAACCTGAGGTTTAAGTTTATTAGTCCTTGAAGGTAGCTGCACACAAGCAGACTGTTTTGGAGAGTTTGAAAAATAAACAAGCTGTGGGTGTTGCACTTGGGTGTGGGACATGTAAAGTTTGCATCATGTGCTTAAAACTCAAAGATGTACAAAAGCTATGAAGCATATCCTCCCAAAGATGAAAGCCAGTGCTGTATCCATCAGGCACTTCTGTGTTCCCAACCAGGAGAACAATGTCTAAGTCTGGAGAACTGTAGGAAAATGTCTGCAGAAGGTGGACACCAAGGCAGTATGTGGAGATTTTTTCATAGTATCTTTCACGTGGCTTTCAGGGCAATTAACATTTTCGCCTATTAAAAGTAATATAATGAAAAAAATGATTACGTAGCTAGAAGATTTGTTGTACGTGAGTGAGTGCAGTGTTTATTAACTGTCAGCTAACTGCTCTTTACGTCTTACTGTTGGAGTTGACTGAGAGTCCTTTGTTTCTGTAAGTTTGGAAATATACGAGAGATTTTGTTGTTGGGGTTGTTTTTGTTGAAAGAAATAGTCCAACACCAAGATTTGTCATGTGAAAATTACTTTTAATTGTTGTATATTGAAATGTTGAGAATTAAGCCCTTCTCTTTCAAAACTTACTTTCCTAACACTAGAATCTCTGATCAACATTTCACTCTGAAAGGCTTTTTGTCTTACGTGATAGCAATGATAGGGAAGGGTGTCTTTTCCTCAGTGTCTAATGTCCCCATTCCTGTTGATGGTAAATAGTTCATAAGGGGCAACTGCCCATCACTCTGAAGTGGCACAGAGTTGTCCTGATCGAAGTGTCTTGTTATGCCAGAATTAGTTTGAAGAGCCTTAAACTGATACCTATCTTTTCTCACTGAAGAAGTTACATATTGATGAGCTGATGGGAGAGTATAATGATTTTTAGTAGATACAAATCTCCAGTGGTACTTTCTTTGGTTTAAAAGTAACTTTTTATGTTTTGTTTCAGCTGATCTCTAGCAGGTTTGCTAATCCTGTGTAGGTCTAGGTAGGTTTAGCACTGATTTATTATTTTAATAATGGATAGAAATCAAACTGGTGAAACTGTGCTTAATCAGAATTTGACTGCAGTGAGGAAAACCCTCCTGCATGAATGTGTCTTGTTAGAATCCTGTTTCTAATTATTTGAGTTGAGTAATTCCTTGCCAATATAAACTTTATCCATATAAACCAGTCAATGAAAATCAATCAATAAGAGTGTTTATTATCATCTTGTATAAATAGGAGCAGTTTTGTCCATGAATTGGATATGCAGGTTTAAACCTGCTTGCCACATTTCAGCTTGCCTTAGTTACTCAGGCAGGTGCAAGCTGAATAAATACAACCAACACTCAATTCCTGCAACACAGTTCACATATAAATGGCACTGGAAAAGCTAGTTTCACTTTCAAACCAGCTCAAATGATCCCTGAGTTTCCATAAGAGAGTTTTCCCATGTATCCATTAATGGACATGTAAAAAAAGGCAGGTCAGTGAGTGAGAAGGACTTGGTAAAATCAGTGAACTACATCCACTTACTGATGTCACCTGACCTATAGCCCAGCAATGGATCTCGTATCACTGAGCTTCCAGGAAATAGTTTTATTTGCCTACTTTCTGTTTCAACCCCAAAGATCATGCACTGGGTTGTCTTAAGACAATATGCTAGAGACTGGTAACTGGTCCTTCACGTGTCCTTGCTGCTGCTGCACTCACATCAAGTGTGAGAGGGCTCAGGGAAAAGTTTGGGGTTTTTGGTTGGGTGGTTTTGGTTTTGGTTTTTTTTCATTGTGGGACCTATGTGGTGGTTTGCAAGGACTTGCCTACTCCACACCTTGGCTGGCAGCTCTGACCTGCCAGGGAGGATGAGCCTCAGCAGCTGCCCTGCTTAGATCTGGTCATTTTTGACTGAAGGTATGTTCACTTTTTGTTTAGTTTCTTAGGAAGTGTTTGAAATGCTTTGTCCATCTGTCTGCGCCTCACTGCTCCCAAGTGCTGCTGCTTGCTGGCTGTCCCTGCTTCAGGCTGCCAAGTATTTGGGTTCATCAGGGCGGAGTTTCATGATCTTGTCCATGCAGAGCAGGATGAGAGTCAGAAACCAGAGGCTCCAGCCGACGGCCGCTGCAATCCACCCGTAATCATCCATCCCCGTTGGGCAGCACACGGCTGCCTGTGCGCAGAAGTTCACGTCTGGTGGAGAACAAAGGAGGTGAGATGATGGGAGGCCAAGTGCATAACAGGACTCCTTTACTAGAAGGCAGATGAGACAGTCATTTCACTGTCTGCCCCATGGCCTGTCCCTCTGCCTTGGCATCTTTCTCCTAAGCCTGGTGCTTAACCCCCTTGAATGGCAATGCTCAGTTCCACCTGCATGTCTTCAATCAGTCACCCCTGCCTGGCAAAACTCTGCAGGGGCTCCTCATATTACTGTGCCCACTGTTATGGAAATCTTTTCATTAGCATCTCCTCAATCAGTTTTAGGATAGAAGTAGCTGGTTGAAAAGTAAACCAGGGGTAGAGAAACCTCATGTGAGAGAGTAAAAGGATCTCTGGCAGAGACACCTTCAGCAAGATCTCCAATAGTTTAGGTCCCCAATACCTCTGTCAGCACTAGTAGGAGTGGCAGCTCTCTGCTGGGCTGTTAACTGTGACTTAAGGGTTGTAACTGCAAAACACCACTATCAGGGGATCCCTGGTTTACATGTTTGAAAATGTCATCATTTTTAACAATCCATGGGTTTTTTCTTTGATCTTTTGCATCTTTTTTTTATTTTTAAATCAGTCCAATTTCCTAAAGTCAGTTAAGAAATACATCATTAGTTGTTTCATTTATGCTGTTATTTAAAAGCATCTGCCATACTTTTTCCACTCCAAAGGCAGAGTGAAGATACCAGCTCTATGTCTGTATCCTGCATGGTAATGTTGACATATCAAAAGGAGCCTGAAGGTGTTTCAACCCCTTAGGCTGGAACAGAAGCTGAGTGTGGAACCCCAGCACCCAGGAGAGCTGAGGCAGCCAAAACCACCTTGCAGTTACATGCATTGCATGTTGATGTGCATGAAGCTTGTCAGCTGTGAAAAGGAAATGCTTCCTGAGCCTGGTGAAGGGCAGGCAGCCTCCTGCACATTTCTAGGGAAAAGGCAAGTGCAGGTGCTGTTTAGTTGCTCTCATTCATGTATGTCAGGAAGGACCACGATCCTGTGTGTTGGCCTTCAGTGCATACAGTACAACTGTCCTGCACTGCAGAGAGCAGCAATTCCCATCACAGAGAGATGTCTTGTGTGTGCCGAGAGAAGGGAGAGGGATGCCTCCCCTATATGCCTAGGCCATGCTTTCAAGTAACATACCTGTGTTGGGACATGTGCTATAATACAGGAAGTGGGGATGTTTTTCATTTGGGTTGGATGAGGACTCTGAGAGTACTGGTGGGAGCTCGGGTTGCTTGGGACTGGCTCTTCGGGAAGACCTGGTAAGATAGGGAAAGAGGCACTCTTGGGAATCCATATAGTGCCTCCAGGCAAGTGGTCTGGCAGGGAGCTTTAGGATGCACAAATTGATTTAGCTATCAATTAGTCTGTTCCAATCTATTAGTCCATCCAAAGTACCTGAGATACTATACCATGCCAACGCAGGAGTCTTAGAAATGTGTCCTAGAGGTTCACCCACAATGATAGCCTTGACAACAGATAAATCCCTTTCCAGGACAGCCTCTCAGTCACCTGTGGTAGACTCATCCCCTGACTTTAACATGGTAGTAATGATTTATGAAGACTTACTAAGACATGGTGCTTCGTACTCAGTTGTGATCGTGGAGCTTGCTGTGACATTGGAGATGTCTTCAGATGCTGCCAGAAGGAAAACACAGAAGAAAAGGCAATTTGGGTTAGAAAAGCAATACTGGGCATCAAGCATGAAAATCTGAAAGTCATTGGTCTTGCAGAGGTCTGTAGAATGGAAACAATGTGGAGAAATTAAGTTCCTGCCCTTCAACATTACTGCTTCAGGGTATGCTTTCTTATCCCACCACTTTCAACCCAGGCTCTGGAGACCTGCTGTAGCAGCAGCCTTAAGGAGGATGTGAATCACTGTGCTTGTACCTGAGTGTGACCCTGGTGGGAGTCGTTCACTCAGAGCTCAAATTAACCACCATCCTTTCCCAAGCTACAGAGGCAGAACAAGCATGGACTGAAATGAGAGAGAGCATTCAGTGGCATGAGGAGATCCATGGGCAGCAGCAGGCTGTACATCTGCCTTCTTTTGCCCGTAGAAAAATCCCAGTAACTCCAGTGTGCTCAGGACTCTGGCAGAGCTAAGGCTGAGCCCATCCAAGCAGAGCTTCAGCAGGTCCACCATGGCCCCAGTGGGAAGCTTTGGCTTTGCTGCAGTTCAGAGCATCTGACACTGCTCTGACTGGACTTCAGTTTGGACCAGCATAGTAACCAGCTCAGGCTGGAAAACAGAACACACAGAAAGGAGTAATGGAGGGAGAGGGCCAGGAGATTCAATTAATGTTTTGCCACTTTATCCTGCTTCCTACTCATAATCAGAACATATACATACTCTGGCACAACTCTTTGGCTGGTTTCCAGCCCTCCAAATCTGCCCATGTCACAGGCCAAGGCCTCCTCAGTCTTCCTAATACCCTCTTTTCCACTCAGCATCAGTGTTCTCCCTGCAGCACTGTGGGATCAGATACAAGGACAGCTGCAGGATGCCTGCATGGGGGAAAAGCACAGGTTGCTTTGGTATCTGTGCATCAACACCTGTCTGTACCCTGCTGTGGAAGGAAGGAAGTCAAAGAAATACCTCCTCCTGTGCTGCCATGAATGGTGCACTTCAAGTTCAGCCCGATGGAGCATCCCCTGCACAGGTACATGAATGAAAAGTGGCCTGGGGAGGCTACAGGAGTGAGTGTTGCATGTGGATGGAGGGCCTCTAATGTGCTGCTTGTCCTCAGACCAGGCAGACGTTATGAGATAACTCTTTCCAGTCAAACCATCACTCTCAGCTGATAATTTGGAGTGTGATAGAGAAAATCAGTTTCAGCCTGATTTCACTGAAGACTGCAAAATAATAGCTCAGCTTCAGTTTCAGCTCAGGAAAATAAAACACAACAAGATCTTTGACCAAAACTTTGCTTTGAGTTTGGTATTTTCCAAATAACAGCAAATAAACTGAGGTTGTCCAGGGGGAGTTCTCCCTTTGGGTCACCTGGTGTTGCTCAGCTTTGCATTTTGAGACCACCCACTGTCAGCAATACCAGAGCTTTCCTTATGGGCTCTGCCAAGCTCAGAGTGGGTCCTTGGGCAGCCTGGTCCAGACAGGGCCTGAGTACTCCCCATTCCTCTATCTGACTCTGTTAGGACACTTGCTGAATGACCTTGGCCAAGCCCATAATTGGTTTTCTCAGTTAATAAGTACCTTACAGGAACACTGGGAAGAACCATTCAAATCTGGGTATGACCTGCGTATGAAGTGCTGTAGAATGCCGAGTGTTGGTTCATGTTTCTAGACTTTGCAGCCTAAAGAACAGGCTCTCAGAGTTAATCTATCCTTAAACAGCTGGCAGGTATCATCTAGTGCTGATACACAAATGCAGGCAGTAGCCTGGTGGGAATGAGGAAGCTCACAGGTCTCGTTTGCATTTTGATTTTAGGCAACTTTTATAATTAAGGTGGCACCAAAGTCAGATTTTCTGCAAAAACCACCTAATAAAGCTAAACTGGAGGCTACATCAAGCCTCTTGGATGTTATTGCAAATGGTCCTTTCCTCAGCAAGCACAGTAAGACCAAGGAACTGTGGTTCCATATCTCCTTGCCATTCAGTGAAGCAACCTGCAGCACAGTCACATTTACAGTGGATCTTTAAATATCTGCCAAAAGAGCATCTCTTCAGAATGATGCTGTGATCAATCATGCCCAGTAAGCCTCACTAGCATTAATCAATCCCAGCTCTTTACACTTTTTAGGTGAGACAAGGGAGCCTGCTTCATTTTTAAAGAACAAATCACTATTAGCAGGCAGTATTGAGAATAGTGGGGGGAAAGCACAGGGTATATAACACTGAAGCATAAGAGAAGTGAAGAGAAATACCTGCTGAACAGGAATCCCAGAGCACAGTGGTGAAGAAGAGCACAGTGAACGCTGCCCAGGGCTCCAAGTGCTTCATGCTGGGGGTCCAGCTCCCACCCGAGTGTCCACACAGATCAGGGCACTGTGGCTGGCAGCTCTGGTGCAGCAAATCCTTGATAAGATGAGAGCCACTGTGCAGGGCAGAGGGTGGAGCAAGGGAGCTTCCTGCTGCCAGGACACCTTGAACTTTCCTGCCAAAACCGGGTGAGGAAAGAGAAGGGCTCTGACCAAAACAGCTTCAGTGGGAGGTGGATTCCAGGAGGTGGCCCCTGAAGGTTGAGCCTAAAGGTTTCTCCCTAGAATATGCTGCAGCCAGAGGAAGGAAAGGTCTCCAGAGCCAGCCCTTGAACATGGTCCTAGGCAGCTTCTGAGTCTCCTTTTGGTCCTGTGAAGATGGTATAATAGAGCTGGAAAGGAGCAGGGGATTGGGTAGACAATTTGTCTCTCTGGCTTTGATTTTGCATGTTTGCTTGCTTGACTTCCCCAGTGATGCTTTTTTGGAAAGGCTATGTGGAATCCTAAAAAACAGCAGCCTTGGGCCATGCTAGTATAGCAGCCATTGAGTTAACACAGGATACACAGGGTGCAGCACATTCCCACCAAGAAACGTGGTGAAACCAATGGCTTTGGATAGGCTACTGACAGCTATTGCACAGTAACAATGGCCTGTGTTGGGTTATGGGTTGGGATCAGTTCAGGCTTGGGGCCTCTGCACAGGAAGAGGCTGCTGCTGTTCTCATCCCATGGCTCAGCTGTGTCACTGCCTCCATCACCATCTGCATTGTGGTTCTGGAAAAGCTGTTCTTTCTTGTCTGGTGTTTGTGCCACATCTTCCTTGCAAAGCCAGAGGCTGTGCCTTCCCAGAGAGCAGAGCTGTATCTGCAGACCAGGAGGGTTGCTGACAAAATGATACCAACTGGAGAGCATGAATTGTTCTGCAGTCGTGATTGGAAAAATCACACTGTGGTGTTGTCTTGGTCTGATGAGCAGCACATATTGCTGCTCTTCCCTAGGCTGTTGGCTGTGCTTGCTCCTATCTTTGGTGTGATGATGCACTTGTTAGAGAAAACTTTAGGCATTAAATCAGGCAGGAGGAAGGCATTGGGGGAGGTGAGCTCTGCAGAGAGCAGGTTACTGGTGCTCTTTGCAGTGATCACTCATGTTTTTCTGTGCTCATGCTAGAATGAAGCTGTCTGGGATCTGTTCTGGATGTGCAGCCAGTCTTAGGGGAGGCAGAGGGGGAAGTGCAGCAATCCTTGTAAGATGGAGAGAATTAATAACTTTCTCTTTTTTTCCTTCCACACCAATAAAACTCACATGACAAACTTCACACATGAATGATATACAATGGTGGATGGCTATGCAAAGCTGGGAGGTTGATTTGGTCTCCATTTAAGAAAAATCTTGGCAGGAAAACCTTCTTAGCCCTGCCCAGTGCTTCTGTGGGGTGACCATGCTCGTCCTCCCTCACCACTGAAAACATTCTGCTCCCACCCAGCTGCACATATTTCCATGATGCATCAGGACACGGCAGCCAGAGGTTCCCTCCAGAGAGAGGGCACGCCGAGCTGCAGATGAAGGCAGGTCAGCTGAAACGGGCATGTTTACCCACCTTGTCTCCCTGTTTTCATGTCAACATGCTGCCAGGGCTGGCAGGGTCAGGGCTGGCAGGGTCCAGGCTGTGCTGGCTGGTCTGTGACAGCCACCTCCCGCTGCCGCCAGGATGCACAGCCCTGTCCTTCAGCTGACACCCCAGGGAGGGGTGGCACAAGGACTGTTGTGCTCAGCTGGCAGCCAGGCTGGGGGTGGGACACCAGCAGCCATCACTCTTGGCCTTGGCAGTCCTGAGTCCCAGCAGGAGAGATGCTGCAAAAGCACTCCAATTGCTCAGAGGTGCTCCAGGATCACCAATAGGATAATCTTCATCTCTGTCTTGTTTCAGTGTCTAAGTCCTCTTGTGGTGGTTGCCTTTAATTTGTCTGAGTGTATTTATCTCAGCTACCTGTTGCATCAAAACTATACCTCAACTCTTTACTGGGAAAAGGCCCTCTCATTTCTTCCAGTTTCATCTTTCCTGAATTTCTCACCCACGATTCTCCCTGAATGTTGACCTGGCAGTTAATTTTGCAAAAGTAATGAATACAAAAACATTCTGAGCAGCACAAAATGCCTGAGGGGAAATGAGAAGACAAAACTGCTCTACTATTGCATGAATGATTCAATTTGTAATGAAATCTCTTTTGAATTTTAACTATTAACTAAATGGTCTTTGTCAGCTTGCAGGTAAACGTGCCCATTCCTAAGGGATGCTGAGAATGCATTTTCACAATTAACATAATGCATTTAATTTCCTTTCCAAAGTGTGTTCTTTCCATGGTTCAGAAAGGGCCTGCTCCAAAGTCTCCTGAAGCAGTGAACAGGCTGCACTTGGCTTCAGTGATTTTTGGATCGCATTGGAAATGAAGGCTTTGCTTGGTAAGTTTAGACACAATGGGAGCCCTGTAAAATCATTTCCTGACACAAATTTGGATTTGTTTCATTTCTTCTTTGTAAGACATTCATATTTCAGTGCTGTGACTGCCTGGAAAGTGATAAGATGCTCCAAAGCCCTCCCCTGGTTTCTATGCTTGTCTCCCTCCATGTGAGTGCCCTGGCACAGGAGGCACATCTGCAACCCCTGCAGAGACAGGGCTTCTTTTCCTCAGGCTCTCATTTTCATGCAGTTCTTGAATCAAGACTCTGTTTATTCTAAAATTAGACACTTACCCACTTCTCTCCTTGGAGTCTCTTCCACAGTGCACAGGGCTGCTGGTCAGCCTTTCCTGCTGGTTACGTAGGAGGCAATACCTGCTGGTCAGTGTATTTTGTGCCACAGAGAACTTCACAAGGAAGACTCTCTGATGACCGTAGTATTGCCCTTGACATACCACCACGAGGTGTGGCTCTCAGGCAGTTATTTATTACCTTTATCACTCACATACACACTCTGTCTCTCTCTATATAATATGTTTACATAGGCAACATGTTTGTATTTTTCATTCCAAATGAAATCTGATTGCTGCTGCAATTGTGTTCCAGCCCTGCAGGGACCAGCAGGACGGCAACTGAGCCATAGCATGGTATTTAACTCAGGGCAAAACACACAATCAGTCCACAGGAGCAGAGCGGGTACATCATCTCTGGGTGTGTATCAGTGATAGAGGACAAATCTTTTTTTTTTCTGATTGTCACTTGAGGTTGGGTTAACTACACCTCTCCTCTTGTTTCAGTGTACCTGAGGTGGTACTGTGCTTAGCTGTTGCAATAGGAAGGATTTTTGGTAAAAGAGAGCTCAAAAATTAATATCCCCTGTAACCACACAAACCCTCTGCATGGTGGAGCTAAGCACAGAGTGAATGTAGCTGAGGTACTGATCCCAGAGCTACATACAGCTGCTTGACACTTCCCAGAGCTGCTGAAGCTGATGACAGCCCAAATGGAGGGGTTGTATGTTGGGGACTCCCCTGAGCTCTGTGTGTTGGCACCCTGAAGTTGCTGATTAGTTGCTGTGTGCAGCCATTAAGGTCATAGCGCTAGACCCCAGTGTGGTCTGAGCTCTTGGTGGGAGCATAAGACTGGAACTATCTCCTACACCTTCTTCATAGGTAGCAAAATCTCACAGTTCAACTCTAGAGAAGGCATCTCTTGGAGGGGCAGGTCTGTCTGTTTAGCAATCTCCTGTCTTTGTACTGTGGGGTGAGCTCCCTTCCAGGTGGCCTTTATAAAGCTCAAAAAAGCTTAAGATTCTTTAAATAGCCTTTAAAATTACTTTTAAAAGCTCAAAACCTTAAGCCTGATACCAGTAATGTGTCCATCAGGGAGGGAGCTGATTTGTTTGGTATCTTCATTGATGTGAAAAATAACCATTTAAGATAAAGCTACCTGTGAACAGGGGATTTGATTTTTAAAACTTGGCAAACAGAGAAAAATATCAAACCCACAAGTTTTTCTCTTTGAATGAAAGAAAGGAAGATGGGATGTGCTTTCTGTTACACAAAGGAACGTAACTCTAGCATTTTGGAAAACAACCCCATCCCTGCCCTTTGTGCTTTCCAGTCCAGGCTGGGGTTGCTATTAAACAAATGTTGAGCCTGTGGCCCTGCTGTGACCTCATGCTGTCCCTCTGGAAACCCCAGTGAGGGAGCCTGAGAGCAGCCAGCCAGGCAGTGCAGGGCTGCCAGAGAAGGGCTCACCCAGGAAAGAGCTGCCACCACCAACAATGGGCCCACTGATGGGGCTTCTCCAAGTGGTGCCTCATCATCAGCCGTCATCATCCCATCTGCATTAATGAGATTATTATGATATAATCTTCTTACTTCCATATGCCAGAGGCATGAAATGGGATATGCTTTTTGCTTCTCTCCTTTCTGCTTCTCACCTGGGAAGGGCTAGGAGGAGAGCAGGAGAGATGGCTTTATCCCTGCTCTCCATGTTTTCTCACTCCTTGGTGGAGCAGCCAGAATTGTGCGCTTACTTTGGCCATGAGGTGCGTGCTGGGGCTCCCTTCTGCTCCCCTAGCCCCAACAGTTTGTAGGGGAGTCACTGATTTTATCTGTGGGGCTGAGCAAGAGCAATAAAGGTGCAAAACAGAAACAAATCCTGATGTCAAATGAACCCAGGGGAAGAATGTGCTGTGGTTCAGAGGTGAGGGGATAGCCTGAGAAGCTGTTCATTTTGTTGTGTCAATATACACTATTTGAGAACTGAATTATGATTCCTGTTATTTAGTATCACTGCATGGGCTGGAAGATAAAGTCCTTTATTTGCCACACCAGCTTCTCCATAGCCCTGCATGGCAGTCGTGTGGTCAACAACAATGACTTCACATCTGCCTTATCAAGAAAAATTCCAATTTCCCAGCAGAAAGTGCTGACCTTCATCAGTGTTTACTCCCTTGCTTTGATGGCTCTGATAGAGAAAGCAGAGTTGACCATGGGCAGTGGCTGGTATAGAAGAAGCAGTGCAGCCAGAGTGGGTGGGAGCCGAGAAAGCCCCACAGCCAGCTCAGCTGGGTGGTTTGCTGAGTAAGGGGCAAGTTTTAGGCCCAGCTGTCAAAATTACCATATAATTTTGAATGCTTCCATTTTGGGTCACGCAGCTTGAGGCAGCTGGATTTAAACAAGTGGTGGGACCCCTGACACACTCAGCTGACTTTGCAAAGTGGGGCCACTGTGTTGCTTTTGCATATAAAACCCCTGTACTGGGAAACCCTCTACTGTTTCTCTCTTTTCAGTAATGTTCCCTTGGACAAACTATACCCCTGGGCTTGGTGGGTCAGGGTTACTGGGTACCTCTGAAAGAACAGGTCTGAGTAAGCATTTCTTTAAGGGGTCCTTTAGAATTTGCATATAGCTATGCGTTTTCATTAGCTCTTCTTTTGAGAGTAAATTTATCTTCTGTGCACTAGATGTAACAGTGACCCAGCCAGCCCTACTCATCAGGGTGAAACTGCCTCCTCTGCCTCAGTGAGAGATAAGATGTTGGTTTAAGGATGGGCTATATTTCTCTCTGGAGCCCTTGCTTTACTAGCTGAAGTGTCAGAAAGTCTATAAAGCCCCTTTTCCCCCAGCATTTGTTACTTGAAGGGGTGAGAATCAAGTTCCCAGTCAGCACAGCCCCAGGTTAGCACAGCTCTGCTGACACAGCCCCTGACTTCCCAGCCCTCTCTTTGCTGTATCGCTCCTCCCGTTCCCCTGCGGCACGAAAATCATTAATCTCCCATTGTTTCCCTGTCCTTTTCCAGACTGCCTTCAGCGAGGAAAAACCAGAGAGAAACAGCACAAGAGTTTTCCACCTGTCTGGCGACTGCTCCTCCATCCAGAGCTTGCAAATGAGTTTCAATGAGTTTATAGCGCTCCATCCAGAGCAGGTTTCGAAGGTCCTCGCCGTTTTCGGGGGCCGGGGCGGTATGAGCCGGCATTGCCCCACCTGTTATTGGTCTCAACAAGCCAAGTGGTGCAGCAACACGCCTCGCACCTGACACAGACCTGACACAGAGGTAGTGACGGAGCCAGGCAGCGCCGGGGCCGGTCCACCCGGGGGGTGGTTCTGGGGCAGAAAGGGTTTCCATCCTCTGGTCCAGACCAGTTTTGACCTTAAAAGAAAAGGTTTGCCGTGCCCTGTGCGAGACGGGACAGGCGGCCAGGGCGCTCCGCTCGCCGCTCTCCTCTCCCGGCGCGGTGCCTGCAGCGATGCCGGAGCTCAGCCCCGCTGTCATCGCCTGACCGATACCCGGCAAAGCCAGGGGACAGCTCGCCCCTGCCCCGGGCAGAGGGGCTGGCAGAAAGGAGCGTGGTGCCTAAAAGGTAAACCCCACTGACACCTTCTCCAAAGCAACTCACAGCCCTGGGATCTGCCCCTCCCGAAACCCGAAGCGTTTTAATGCACTTTAATGCAGGGCAATATTGCTGGGAAGCGGCGACCGGGGAAAGTGTGAGTGATTCCTCAGTTAACTGTTCCTCTGCCAAAGCAAAAATTTGGGGGCGGGGGAAGGCTGAGGGGGAAGAGGTGGTGTTGGTAGAGGCAGGGCTGGCAGCAGGTGATTTTGGGCAAGCCTCCTGCATCTGTAGGAGTGGGTGAGGGGGCAACACTCTGCCTTCCCCAGAGAGGGTCTGGAAAGGGTTTCCTGGTTGGAAAGAGGTTTCTCTTTTCATTTTTCATTTTTTCTCATTCCAAATCAAGATGAAAGTGAGCATTTGAGGCTTTCACTGACTGATTACTAGGGAAAAGTAGAGCCCTGGGTTTTGATGGCTTGAAGCAGTTTAACATATTTCTAAATAACTCATTTGAGTTTTGTTCTTTTAATTCTAAGGGTGTAATTTTTTTTAATGGAAGCTAACTGTAGGTTTAGAAATACAAACTGCTTTAAATTATTGTTTCTTTACACTTTCCAGTCAAGAGAAATTAAGATAGGACATTTTGATGATCTCTTAAACTTTTTGAAAATCAGATTTACTTAATTGCATGAGTAGTGGGAGGCTATTGTAGATTTTGTTTCTTTTTTTCTGTGAAAAATACAGTTTGCTGAAAAGTGTCCAACCAAATTTAAAATTTATATTATTACTCAACTCATTGGAGATGGCACATGATGTTTTCTTTTAATAAACTACTAGTTGTCATATATTGTATTTTCAACATCTTAAATCTTTCAGTGAATGGGTACAGAGGATAAGACAAGGAACACTCACCAGACAATTGAGCAAATACAGACTTGTGACTATGGTGCTACTGTTAAACAAGTCTTCAATATCTTGCAGAACTTTTCTCTCATATTTAAGATAAATCGTTCACATATTATAAATGAAATTCATAGAATCTAGAGTTTTTTTCAAAAATGCTGAAAGATGAGGTTCATGGAGAGAGAAGGAGTTAAAGACAATTGACTTCCCATCCTTGTCAACAAATAGAAGTGATGTTGTAAAAGGCTTTGCTTTTGTTTTGCTATTTGTAAAATGTAGGCTTGCTACAAAATTAAATGCATGCAAGAAGTGTATCTACTTGCATGTTTTTCTCAAAGAAAGGATAATTACTGTGTTTGTGCTTGCTAGTCAGTTAATTTTGTGTGAGAACAACCAAAGGCAGTTTGTATGTTCAAGTTGCTCAAAGTAAATGAGAAGAAGCATAGAGACGAGAGGAACTTTTGGTAAATGCATGATATTTCATGTATCTCATTTTGTAAACAGTCCTTTATGGAGAGAAAATGCTTTTGAAATCTTAAAGATTGTTTAATTTAAAGAAAATAGTCTGGTCTTCTCCTTGTGTCCATATAACATTCTCCAGATGTGTTTGAGATGTCGTGTTCACACTACCAGTGAAAGTGGTAAAAACCAGTCAGGCCTCTTTCATTTGTCTAATTGCAAGATGAAATTCGTGATTTTTTTTTTTTTTTGGTCTGTGTGTTTCAGGCAAAGAGAAATTGAGTCCTTTACAAGCTCAGCATCCAAAACCCAAATAAATCAAATAAAGGGTCTCAGTGTAGTGGTCTGAAGGGTCTTAGGTCCAGCAGAGCACAGGGCAGGGTATTTGCTCATCATCTGTCACAGATAACCAGTGAGTCTCCTCTTTTCCTGTGGCACACACATACCTTAGCATCTATCATTGCTCTGGGGGGATGAAGCCTTGTGGGTTGAAGGAGGCTCTTAGGAGGTGAAGAAAATCTTTTAAAGGACATGGTGGACAGCATTAGGTTATTTTCCAGCACTTTGACTCAGTGATCCCAATGTTCCTGCAGTGCTTGACACCTTCTTCCATCTCCTTGGGCAAGGCAGACTGTGCTGCTGCCACAAAGACTCCCACGGACATCCAGGTCAGAGGAGAGCAGACGAAATGGCTTCGGTCTTCCGGAGTGAGGAGATGAGCCTGATGCAGCTCTTCCTTCAGGTGGAGGCTGCCTACTGCTGTGTGGCTGAGCTTGGGGAGCTGGGTCTGGTCCAGTTCAGAGATGTGAGTAGTGCCTGACTGGCATGTTGACCTGTGGGAAATGTGCCCTGTTGTGTGCTTGTCCTTCCTTCAAAGCACATGAGAAAGGTGCACCTGTAGGATCACCAAAAAGTCCATAGTGATAGTGGGATTTTCCCAAATCTAATCTGAAAAACAAACATCATGCCAAGACCCAACCCATCCCTGAGTCACCATCCAGTGCTCTGCATACCCTCTGCATAACCTTAGAAAAATTCCTTCCATCACCAGAGAAAAGGGACTCCCTTGATGAGAGCCCCTCTATGATTCCTGCTGTCACAGCAAGGCTGTGTAGAAATGAACCTAGTGTAAGGCCACCATGTCTTTGGCCATAAGGAAACCCATGGTATTGCCCTGCCACTGGGAGCCTCTCAGATGCAGCAGTGTTTGCCACCTGCACCAAAGGCATTCATTCTCTGCTAATGCTAAAAATGAGCACAGCAGTGTGCAGCCTTCAGCCCCAGACTTGTTTTCCCTCCTGTTTTTAGCTGAATGTGAATGTCAACAGCTTCCAGAGAAAGTTTGTGAATGAAGTGAGAAGGTGCGAATCCTTGGAGAGGATCCTGCGTAAGTAAATGCTTGTCAAATGCAGTCGGCTTCCTGCCAACTGGTGGTGTGGGATTTATTTCTTTAAGTGCTCTCACACTGGGGAGCAGAATTAGTGGCAAAATGGTGATGTTTTCATCTGAGCCCTTGGAAATGTTTTCCATGTGTCAGCTAATTACCACTTCACCCCATATGGGCAATAAATTGTTGCCCCTGTTTTGAAAATGGTTAACTGAACTGAAAGGAGGTTAATTAGCTCTTATAAAATTACAAGATGAATCTGGGGCTGGGCAGGAGGCTAATCCAAATAATCTGACTATTACACCAGTGCACCAGCTGTTGGCACACACACTTCTTGTGGCCAAGGGCTTCAGCCTGGGGGTAAATTCTTAAAACCCCAGCAGCAGAGCTCATGGTACCTGTTGTCCTATGAACATGTGTCCTGGGAACTCTATCACCACCACAACGCTGTGCCCACCGTAGCCACACTGACAGCACCTGCCGTTGTTGGAGCAAAGGAGTGGAACCTGAGCTTTCTGTGTGCCTTAGTCACTGCCCCAAATAAAGGGGGCCATGCTACTTGTGCCAGGGCTGAGGGCTGTCCAAGTGGGAGTGGGCACTGTGACTTCAGAAGAGCCAGCATCTTCTCTGAGAATGGAAGCTGCTGGGTGTCATTTCTTGATGGCTGTGTATATGCACTGAGCTGATGGCCCTTGTATATCACTGCCTCTTGTCACACCTCCATGGGATGCCTTAGTTCTGGCTAAGCAACATGCTGGTGACCAGGATGATGCAGCAGGGATGACTGTATTGAGAGTTCTATGCCCTTTCCTTGCAGGTTTTCTGGAAAATGAGATGGAAGACAATGTTGAGATAGTCAAACGAGAAAAGTACCCAGAGACCCCCCTGCCTCGGGAAATGATTGATATGGAGGTACAGAATTCGGAGTGGACCAAGGAGACAAGGGACTGTGCACAGTGACGTCTGTGTAATGTGCTCAATAGAGCCCTGCCTTGCAAGGAGGGATCTGGTAGCTGAGGCTGGCACAGCTCTCCCTGCCTGAGGAAGTGCTCCCCAAGCTACTGTCTCAGCTGTTAAGGCTGGTCCTACTGGCATGCTCCTAAAGGAGCCCAGTCTTTTTACCATCCCTTGTGAAACATCTCTCTGATCCCACAGATTAACGGAAAAGTCTCATTCTCATGGAATGCCCCCATAATCCTGCAGGAGAGAATAAGAAGGGTTTGGGTGTTTTACCTTGAGAGCAGATGTTAGAACAAACTTCACTGTGTAAAAGTCCCAGGACTGTGTCCTGGTGGGAGTATGGTTGTTACATAGTAGTACTGGGGCCTGGCAGAAATGTTTGTGCCTTGCTTTTGGATGTGCAAAGGATGTTTTACTCTAGTCCAGCTGGAAGTTAAGTTTACTGACAGGGTATTTTAAGAATGCTGCACAGATAGGTGACTAGGAAGAAAAATCAGGCTTTCCAAGGGCTTCAGCTTCGCAAGCAAGCTGGTTTTTTAGTGTGTTCTTGGGCTCACATCCTCACCTAATTTTTGGCTTATAGCTAATGAACCTAAGCTAATTTTGTAGGTTGTTTTTGTAGCCAGTAGACTGGCAGACAGTCAGCCTGCGGTCTGAGATGTCCTGTGAGGAAGAACAGAGATACTGAGATGGGCTGAGACACTTACACCATGCACCTACTTACCTGCCTGTGCCTAGGTCAGATACACCAGAAGAGGACAACACACCCAGTGGGAAATGTTGGCAGTGGAAACCTAATGTGTTAGCCTTGATGAATATCTGCCAGCAAAAAGTGTTTCTCAAAGTGCTCTTTGAATATTTTTGCATTCTCCCTTGGAAAAAATTATTATTTACTGTTTGATATCAGCTTGATAAAGGGCAATTGGTTTGCTTCAGAATTTTTCTGGATGTGCTTGGACTCTAAACAGGCAGTGCTGGAGAAACTTGAAGCTGAGCTTCTGGAAGCCAACCAGAACCAGCAAACACTGAAGGAGAACTTCCTTGAGCTGACAGAGCTCAAACATCTGCTGAAGAAAACCCAGGACTTCTTTGAGGTGAGAGGCCTCTTTGCTCTTCCAACAGAGATGTGGAAGGTTCCTAAAAATTCTGACACTTCTGTTTGATGTATGTTGCTATTATTAATTTTCAATCAAAAGCAGTGGTCTTTACCACAAGCCAGTAAGATAAGTTTGCAAAAGTGCCTCAGTCACTTTGGAGTGCTCTGTAAGTCAATGGGACTTAAGAACTTGGCTCTTTGATCTCTGAAAATGCCATTTATGCTTTCCGGTTACTGAGATAGTTTACTTTTATTGTTTTTCCTTTGGTCTAAATCTCTATGGAAAGATACCTTTACGGGAAAAGATGTCAAGAGAAAAATGTGAATATAGTTTTCAAACTGACAATGCTGAATAGTGTTTTTTAAAAACTAATGTTTTCCAGGCAGAAACCAATCTGCCAGATGATTTCTTCAGTGAGGACACATCTGGACTGCTGGAGCTGAGAAGCACTCCTGCTGCTGCAGCTGCCAAGCTGGGGTGTGTATTAGTCAAGGCCCCCACCTTGGCCAGACTTCCTACCTGTGCTGCATTGCTGTGACACTGGCAGTTTCCTTCAGCTTCTTAGCAGAGGTTGGTCACCAGCCTCTTCAGCGTAGCTGTTTCATGAAGATGAAAGCATAACTGCCCTCAGAAGTTACCACTAAAACTACAGTCAGGTTATGGGTCAGTGGGACAAATGGACTTTTACTTCCAGGCCACCAATTCCAGTGACCCCTTAGTAGGTATTGGCTGAAAATTGTTGTCTTACTGCTCCTTACTTGTGACTTTTGGACTCAGGCATCTGGATACCCCAGGAACGGGTGTCTAATGACCGCAAAAAGATATGGGATTGCACTGGGCTTTGCCAGCAACAGAAAGATGCGCTGAGAGTGACAGTTAGAGGAGTGGAAACACCACTCTGTGTATTGCTGATGGTAGTTTGGTGGACAGTGTAGACTCAAACATCTTTCCCTTGTGTCTGCATTAGATAGGTGTGGTGGCTCACTGCTGTTCTTCCAGGCTGGTGTTTTTAGCTGCTCATGCAGGTAGTCTTGAAATCCTGTTCACCTCCATTATGAGCAGAGATTATGCCTGTAAGGGGCTTACCCTGGTGGATGTGCACTAACAGGTCATGCTGCACTTCAGAGGTGCAGTCTGATGCTTTCTGGGAAAAGGAAAACAGGAGAGAGTTAAGATAAACCACTACTTTGAAATTTCTCTCCTGCCTCTGTCATTCAAGCACTCTCTGTTCATGTGAGTGAAGCATCTCTCCATTCCTCCATTTCCAGCCAGAATTATCTCTTTGCCTCTTTGCCTTTATCTAATGATCTATGAAAGATTTTTTTTTTTTTTTTTTTTAAGGAAAGAACAGTAGAACGAAGTCAGTAGATTGAGGTAAAAGCCAGTCTTGAGGAAGTAAGTTTCTCCTAGAAGTGTCTACAGCAGCAGCAGAGCTCTGTCTGTCACAGACTAGAAAACAAGAGATTGTAAAATCATGTGTGTTACTAAGGTCCTAAAAGGCTTAGGATGGGCTTGTAATTTATTCAGCTTGTAACTCTGCTCAGATTCACAGCAGGGGTAATAAGGAGGGAAAGGATGATACCCTTTGAGCGTTTGCTGTGGCGAGCCTGCAGGGGAAACATCTACCTGAGGTACACCGAAATGGACACCCCCATGGAGGACCCTGTGACAGTAAGTACCAACCTGCTTTTGCTTCACTCTGCCCTGCATGCATGCCTGTGACCTGCACAAACTAGCCTGGTGCCCTGACCATGCTGCAGCACCAGCTGCCTCTCCAGAGCTGGGTGTCTGAAGGCAGCCTGTAGAAGAAAGGTGGGAAATTCTGAGGTTGGGAGACGTTTCTTTGACATTGCTTTCCACTTTTGCTGCTATTGAGGTGGTTTCTTTTTCCTGCCTGATTAAGGTGCGTGCTTGGCCTGGCAGGGCAGCTGCATTATGAGGACCACCGTGGAGATGGACTGTGGCTGTCCTCCCCTGGTGCTGGCAATGGAGAATTAACTCCCCTTGGTGTCTCTGGGGTGAGGCCTGTGCCTCAGTGGAATTCCAGTCCTCTACCTTTCTGTGCACATTGCTCCTTCCCCCATAACCCAGAGCTGCTGCCCATGCCTGGTCCCTGAAATAGCATCCAGGGAAAACGTTGCTGATGGAAGATTGGGGCTGGGGGTAAAGAACAAAATCCACCAACTTTTCTGCACAGGACTCCGAGTGCATTAAATTCTATTTGAATTTGTTGCAGAGAGAAGAGGTGAAGAAGAATGTGTTCATTATCTTTTATCAAGGAGAGCAGCTTAAACAAAAAATCAAGAAGATTTGTGACGGGTAAGGCAGGCTTGTGAGCAGCCCACAGTGATTGCCATGGAGGTGTTTACCTGGCAGCCCAGGCTGGCTGAACTTGCAACTAAAGATTAGATCTCCAGCTGTCAGCTGACACCAACCTCCCTTCTCCTCAGCTCTTCTGCCCCTGATCATGAAAGATATCCATCACCCTGGCACTGGGAAATTGAGATCCTAAATTTTACAAAGTGCCTTACAGCTCTTGGGAGCTTCATTTGCTAGGTTTTTAACTTGGGACCTCTAAAAGGAGACTGATCTTTAAGAAGTACTCAGCACTCTTCTCTGAAAATTAGGGGCCCTAACTTGGGGACTGGGAACATGGTAGTCCCCAACTTAGTCCCAAGCCTGCCTGCATTTCTTCATAAAAAGATGATGCTAAAGTTTATTCAAGCCTTTCCCAAGGCCTTTGAGCAATATCTGTGTAATCAGAGACAGAGCCCAGGAGAGAAATGAAAGCTTCATACAACCTGACTTGTTTCCACTCTGTTAAGCATCTTGAAAAGATAATTCAGGTTGAATATTTTGTTACTCTTTCATAACCCTGCTGACTGATGGGCTTTGTTGCAGTGTAAATCAGATTTGATGAGAGGATCTGTCTGCTGTCACCAAACTCATTTCAGGTATAGCCCCTTGGCCAAGTGGGGCCAGCCAAGCTCCTGCAGGCTGTGGAAGGTCGCAGGGAAGGGGTGTGCAATTGCTCTTCCCTGACATCCACACTCAAGGCAGACCTTTCCTTACATCTTGCCTTTAGTCAGAAAAAAACCAGGTGGATCTTTCATCCAGCTGGAAGGACTGACTTCAGTCCCATGTAGTGACAGAAACCTGGGGACTATTATCAATTCCTTCATTAGAAATGGGGCCCTTCAAGATCCCTTCTACAGGCAGTGGAGGTTAGTGCTCATCCCAGGAGCTATTCAGCACTCCTGAGGTGGGCATCTGTCTATAAAGCAATCAGGGACAGCTGAGGGAAGACTCCCAGCTCTCAGTCACTGATTTCTGATCCTGAACCTCAGAATGGAGAGAGTTCTGCCATAGCCACTGTGCAGGATCAGTCTGTTCTGCCAGTGGTCTTTGAGCTTTCAGCGAGTCTCATTCTCTTTCTGGATTACATTTTCCTGCATTTCATAGAACCATAGAATGCTCTGGGTTGGAAGGGACCCTAGAAATCACCTAGTTCCAACTCCCCTGCCATTCGCAGGGACACCAGGTTGCTCAGAGCCCCATTCAGACTGGCCTTGAACACTTCAGGGACAAGGTAACCACAACTTCTCTGGGCAACTTGTTCTGGTGCCTCACTGCCCTCACAGTAAAGAATTTCTTCTTAATATCTAGTATAAACCTGCTCTCTTTCAGCTTAAAGCCATTAGTCCTTGTCCTATCACTACATGCCCTTGTAAAAAGTCCCTCTCCATCTTTCCTGGGGGCCTCTTTAGGTACTGGAAGGCTGTGATAAAGGCTCCTCAGAGCCTTCTCTTCTCCTGGTTGAACAGCCTAAATTCTCTCAACCTTTTCTCACGGGAAAGGTGCTCCATCCCTGTGATGATCTTCATAGCCCTCCTCTGGATTCACTCCAGCAGGCTCACCTCCTCCTTATGTTCCATTTCTTTGCCTGCTTTTTAGATGCTGTTCAGTATCTGTCTCCCCTTCTGCACTCACATGCAGTTGCTGGTGCTGAATGCTTCCCATTGCATTTGCCCCTCTGCCAAGGGCCTTGCAAATCACCTGGCCATACATTTCGATCTGGCTGGGGTTGCCTACAGAGTGCTGCAGGTGCTTCATTTTGGATGATTATTTTTTTCCCCTGCAGCATTTTGAACTCCCTGCAGTCAAAAGCCCAAGACCTTTTTTCTGAGGTGGGAGTAAGAGAACAAGCAATGCAATGCCTGTCTGTGTTTTCATTATTGATTGACCCTAAAATCATCCAAACCATAGGCACAACCTTCTGCAGTGGAGTGCAGCTGGGAGCAAGGGCTGGAAATGTGAGCAGATCCCTGCAGGGGGTTTGTGACTTGATCAGTTTTTAGGATCCAGTGTTGAGGGTGTGATGGCAGGTCCACAGAAAGGAACTTTGGCTGGTTTCTCTCAGTCTCCTGTAATTGAAGGAAAAAATACCTGCCAGAGACAAATTCATAGCATACCCTTTGCAGTTCTACTGCACTGGGTTGTGTTTGTTGCCAGCTAATTAGGCTACACTTGAAATCATCCTTTAGGTTCCTTCTTCCTTTCAAATTTTTTTTTGCTAATATGCACACACATAAGGATTTCTTTTTGCTGAGTGGCAGGTTTCTAAATACATTAATCCCTTGACTCTCCTGTTGTGTTCTGTGGGCCATCAGCTGTCCCTGGTACCCAGGCCAAGACATTTTGGTCTGGTCCATCCTTAAGGCAAGGTTAAATACACCTAATGCAGATGGCAGAGTCATTCCAGCCCCAGCAGGATATTTCTGCTTAGCACTAAGTCATCATTCATGACAAGTAAATATCCTGCAAAAATCATGGGACTGGTCTAAGCCAGTCTTCTTCAAGGCAGGCTAAGATTTGTTTGCAGAGCTGTGTGCCTCAGGTTACGCTTGTAGTCCCTGCTTGACTCTAATTGGTAACATTAGTCTGCCAATTTCATGAGTATTAAGTCCGTGCACAAATTTATTAGTGAGAGATGTAGAGGGAGCAGAGAGAAGGAAAATGTAAGAATTTTTCTCTTCCTCCTTTTCTTGCGGCTGCCTCAGTGCTAATGTGAATACTAAACTGGGTTTATCAATGTAAGGATTCCCTGCTGAATTCTCCTGGAGCTTTCAGAAATGTCTGTGCCATTAGGGCAAAGCTGATATTCAGTATGCAAAATGGCTGTTAAAAGATCAAAGCAGCACTGCTGCAATAACGTTATTGGGAATGGGGGAACTGTACAGCATGGAGGAATAAGCTTTCAAGTTTGATTAAAAATCCTTATTAAAGATGAACTAAGAGCTGTGAAGAATAAGAAGATGGAAATAATTAGGTGGGGTGAATAACCTTTGGAAAAGAATATCAGGTGTTGAGTGAGGAGAAATTCAATTCTGGAAAGGGAAGTTTAGCTGAGGAGCACGTGCTGTCATTACACACAGCTCTGGGCTGATCTCTAGGAAACTGCAGCATGTTTTGTTCAATTTGCAACTGTCCTCGTGTGTGTGTGCTGGAACTGATTTTGGAGCAGGTAGTAAAATATCCTGTGCTTAGACAAAGCCAGAATATGCAGTTTATCTGTACACAGAGCCTGCACATTTTTGTGTCTTAAGCAGGGATAGACCCCTATGACCCTGTTACATCTCTTTTTAATTCAGCTCACGTGCAGAAAGGCAGCCCTTCAGCAACCCTAACTCATTGTGGCTCTGTGACAGGATGGTGCAAACATGTTGCCTCAGGTGGGCAGAAGATCTCCACTCTGTAAAGAGGAGGTATCTCTTCCTGCAGGTCTGTTGAGCAATATGGAAGTGGCAGGGGAGGCACAAGCACTGGATATCACTGAACAAACCAAAGAGGAAAAAAAGGGGGATCTCTGCTGTTTTAGTTACTGCAGCACCTCAGCGCAGTTCAGGCTTGCAGGTGCAGAGCCTTGCAGCAGCACACCCTGTGACCTGCAGGGTTCGAGGGAATCAATCTCCTTGTGCCTGCTGTCATGCAGGAAGTGTGTTCTGGGGTTTGCAGGCAGGACAGGGAGCTGTACACTCTTCAGAGAGACATGCAACTAATTTCTAATTGGCTGTACTGGGGTCATATAGTGGCTGTTTGACACTGCAGTGTGCTGCACTAGAGCAAGCACCGTCACATGAGGATGACTTGCAGCTGTACTAGAGAAGGTCCTGTTGCATCCTATACATGAAGCAGTGCAACACCTGCACAGAGCTAAGACCTTCACTCACACACTGGAATCCCACATTAGTGCTTGTAAACCACGCTAAGCACACCCACTGAATCTCCCAAACAGAACCTTGGGGGTAAGCTTATAAAAACATTTCTACTAGCCTGGTACATCTAAGCTGGCAGATACCACTCTCACGTTTAAAAACCTTCAGCCACATCTTTCTGTTGTTCCCAAGCTGTCTAGCCAAACATGTGGACCAGAAGCCAAGAACCAGCTATCCTCTTTCTGTTTAATCCTGAAAATAGTATTTTTCATTGTATGTTTGTTTGTTTTACAGGGTTAATTACTTGAGCAGCCTGCCCACACAAAGGGCGTTTGCTTGCAGTGCAGCAGTAGCTCAGCTGATGCCTTCTCCCAGTGCCTGTGAGAGGGTAGTGCAGAGACAGGGACATGGTATTTTTCCAGCCTCAGTGCAAGAGGGACATCTGTTGGCTACCGTGTTAGCAGGGCTGCCTTTGCCAGGGTGGGTTTTGTTGTCTCTTTGCAGTTTAAGCAGCTCGTGGGCATAAGAGAGGTGCCTACCTGTTAGTACTGACCCCTGTGTCACCTGAGACAGGGAAGGGTTTTCTCACCTAGAACAGGTGAAGGGATCCTTACTCTCATGAAGTGATAAATGTACCTTCCTGTGAGACCAGACACAACTATGTAATATGGAAGAAGAGTGTAGTACTGGGTCAGGAATGAAATCCAGTTTCCCTGCTGTGGAGCTGAGAAGAGTACAGAGGAAGAAAATTCAAACAAATGATGTTTCTCACTTCTCTCTTACTGAGGCCAGATTTCGTGCCACAGTCTATCCCTGTCCAGAGTCTGCCACCGAGCGCCGAGAAATGCTTGATGGAGTCAACACAAGGATCGAGGATTTAAACACAGTAAGTGGCAGTGGATTCACTGAGGACTGAACCCTGCAAGCGGGGCCTGCCCAGATATTTGTCCTGTCTGAAACCCTGTGGCCATGGCCAGACCCCAGGCTTGTTTTGGGCTGGCTGTGCAGAGCTGGCCAGGGGCTGAGAATGAAGCCACCAGCCCAGGAGTGGTGCCCCTGCAGTTGCAGAGGCCAGTGCTTGTGCCCTGCTCTGCCCATTTACACCCACCAGGAGCTGCTGGAGGGGAGCATCCCACAAGAGGGACTCAAAAACTACTTGCTGCTGTTTGTCATGCAAAGGCCAGAAATTTAGACCCTATGGTATTGAGGTTAAAGGGTGGATATAAGATCATCAGCAGGCTACAGGTATTGCAACAAAACTGCACGTTGTCCAAAATGGTTTAATCTAGCTCTTAGAACTTGGTTTGCCCTTAGCAGCTTGCATAGTTCTTCAGTCACAACTGCAGTACAACTATGCAAGGCTCAGAGAAGACTCTAAAGATTTCCTTTATATTTAAATTAGGGTTTTTTTACTGAGGAAATCTTGGGGTGCTTGTCACACTAGCAGTGGAAAGCCAAGACTGCTTTTACAGAAGTTCAAATCTCCAACCTCTTTACTACATTTACTGTGGGTCTGAAACCTACAAGTTCAGTTGCTTTGGGTGCTCAATAGCTTGTGTATTCATGTACTGTATCATGACTTCACACCTTTTGGAGGGACTCCTGTATGAGTACTGTCACACATGACAGTCAGTGAGTCCTGAGGCAGGAGGGAATGGGCACCCTGTTTCCATGAGGTGGCCCATCTGGCAGTTGGCATCCTGCTGTCACCACTTGTGGATGCCTGTGACTGGCAAGCCTGCACACAAGTCTGCTTCCAAGCTGACTTTCGCTCCTGAACATCATGGGCAGCCAGACTTCTTCAGCACCTGCAGACCACACAGGTTATCTTCCTAACACATTATCTCCTTCGTTCACTTGTGCAGCAGCACTGTGGTGGCCACATGATGCATGGAGGTCCCAGGGCCGTGAGCTGTAGCTCTAGGTGATGAGTGTGCTATGCCCCAAGTTTGTGGCACAGAGCTGCCTACAGGAGATGGCAGGATGGGAGTGAGTTGTGAGATGTGGCCAGTCTGTAAGCAACTGGGTAAGGAGCCAATCCCACAGCTCAGTGACTCCTAGTGGTCTCCTCTACAATTACAGTGACTCAAGACCATGCAGGAAGAGTCCTTAGTGAGCAGCACTGTACACCTGGTGTTCAGTGCTCCTGTGTCCAGACCTGCACACATGCCCTCCAGGGTACCCTGCTCTTCCATACAAATTGTGCCCTTTCTGCAACCCTCTTCCACCTGCCTTCTCCAATGAACTACTGAATACACCATGCCCCCTGTGCTTCCCTATCTCGAGTGCCCCCTGTGCTGTGCTTACAGGTGATAACACAAACCGAGTCCCACCGCCAACGCCTGCTGTATGAGGCAGCAGCCAACTTGTGGTCCTGGGGGATCAAAGTTAAGAAAATCAAGGCTATCTACCACATCCTGAATTGCTGTAACATCGATGTCACCCAGCAGTGTGTCATTGCAGAGATCTGGTTCCCAGTGGCTGATGCTGACCGCATAAAAAGAGCTCTCCATCAAGGAATGGTAAGAGACCAGCTTTTTGGGTCCTTGAAGCTCTCACCCAAACTGTTTATATGTTAAGCATATGTTCAAACTTCTGTGTTACCACAATGTGGGGCTTCATTTTCTATTTTAAATTGAGCTTACGTGGTTGCTTGGACTCAGGGAGTTTAAGGTGAGCATTAAATCTTAGTAGGTTTTTGACTGGTCCATGAACCAGCAGTACTGGCGTCTTTCCCTGAACAAATCGATAGCACAGAAAATAGAAAAGTCTGGATATTAGAAAAAGGATTGAGATATAAAACTCCTGAGCCCAGAATTCATGTTACTGCCTGTGCACGCTCAGACACAGATTGTACTGTTGTGGAGTTTTCTCTCCTGGCCACTCTGACTGTGCCTGCCCTTGTCACTGGGTTTGCAGGAGCGCAGTGGCTCTACAATTGCCCCTATCCTTACTGCCATACACACCAGGATGGCACCACCCACCTTCAACAGGACCAACAAGTTCACAGCTGGATTTCAGAACATTGTGGATGCATATGGTGTGGGCAACTACAGGGAGATGAACCCAGGTAAGAAACATTCAACTATCTGCACCTCACTTGCATGAGCCTTTGAGCTCCGTCACCATCTTAAAATACATACTCTTTGCTGATTAGAAAACTGAACCATACTGGAACTTTTTGGTGCATAGACATGTGTGTTCTCAGGCAAAGAATTTGGCTCTTGGTCTCAATGAATGATTGTGATGGGAATAATGAACTATACAAATACAAGATGGGAAAAAAATGGTGAGGTAGCAGCTCTGAGGACAAATGTAAGACAAATGTAAGTTGAGCTTATTTTGTTGAGGCAAAAAAGGCCAAAAGGACCTGATAAAATTGTGTGACAATGGTATAGAATCTCAGAGAGACCACTGAGAATTAACAGAAACCTAAAAATGGGAGACGATGGAAAAGGGTCAGATTAACTCAGATTGTTGAGGCTGAGCAGATTGAGAAACATGGTATGTCATTCCATTGCAAAACAGAATGCAGTTGTCTACACATGGTGATTATTATGGTGAGACAAGAAACAAAGGATAAAACTGCAAGGAAGATACAGGATATACAACTGGACAATTTTTCTTATGGTAAAGCTGGTTGTACACTAGATCTGAGTGCCTGGTGAGTAGGGGAGGGATCAAGGAGGCCTTTAAGGGCAGCAGCTGTAAGGAATGGCCATGATGGGGTAGACTGCTTCTCTGCTGAGGCCTTTTTGTTTTGAAGGAGCTGAGCTTTCATCCTTTCCTTCCTGCAGCTCCATACACTATCATTACTTTCCCCTTCTTGTTTGCGGTGATGTTTGGGGATTGTGGCCACGGTGCTGTCATGCTGGGCTTCGCACTCTGGATGGTCATTAATGAGAAGAGCCTTCTGGCCCAGAAAAGCACTAATGAGGTGAGTAGCAGGGAGCTGATGCACCCTATAGGCATAGGTAAAAGCTCATCAGCCCGATTTGATAAAGGGGACATCCAGCCTCCCAAAGGCTGAGTGAATATCCTTCGAAGATAATCATGAGGTAGAGATTTGGCAAGTAATTCTGCCTACTTATACACAGAGACCTGGATGGGCCTAAAGGACCCGAAGTTTCCCGTTAATAACTGTATGTACATAGAGTAGTGCAATCACGTCTCCTGTTGGATAAGGCACACCGTTTGATGGACCTGTGGGTACTTTGGTCACTAGCACTGCCTTCTCCCCCTGCAGATCTGGAACACCTTTTTCAGCGGGCGCTACCTGATCCTGCTCATGGGAATATTCTCCATGTATACTGGCTTCATCTACAATGACTGCTTCTCCAAATCATTCAACTTCTTTGGTTCTTCCTGGCATATCATCCCCATGTTTAAAAATAACACTTGGAAGTAAGTGGCTAAATGTAGGAAATAAGTGAAAATACACCAAATGGAGCACGTAGGCTTGGAAAGAAAGACTGCCTGTGTGGTGAAGGGAAAAACTCCCTGCTGTGGATGCAGTCATGAATGAATCAGTGGTTTTGTCTGACACACACAGATGAACTCACTATTGAAATGGAAATGTAGAGTCCCTGGGAACACGCCTGTTTGTTCAGGCACTGATGTACATAAAGATCTGCAGGTGTCCAGGATTGATGTGTAGCGAATTATCAGTGTGATTTAGACTGTCATTGTGTGAGGCTCATTTACACACACATGTGCACCCAAGTGCAGGACAACAGGTCACAGAAAGGCTGGAGCTGGATACAGATATCATGTGATAGTCCTCAGCACGTCTCACATAAATATACCATAGGCTTAGATGAAGAGATTAAGCTGCAAAGGTCATTTCCCTTTTCTCTTGTAGTAAGGATGTGCTTCTAGACAATACAGTGCTGCAGTTGGATCCAGCAGTCCCAGGAGTCTACTCTGGAAATCCATATCCATTTGGAATAGATCCGGTAATTAAATTAAATTGCTCTAAGATAATTTGTATTTCAATCCTTTCTACATATCAAGTGCATCAGCAGCTCCCTGCACTCTCCCCTGAAGCCGTGTTTTTTACTCCTTGCTCCTTGCCTGTTCTTTACATAGGTATTGTGGTTTAACCCCAGCCAAGCCCCAGGCAGCTGCTCACTTACTCCCCCACCAGTCAGACTGGGAAGAGAATTGGGAAGGGAAAAGCTCAGAAACTCATGGGTTGAGATAAAGACAGTTTCACAGGGAAAGAAAAAGCCATGCACAACAAGCAAAGCAAAACAAGGAATTAATTCACTGCTTCCCATGGACAGGCAGGTGTTCATCCATCTCCAGGAGAGTAGGGCCCCATCACATGTAACAGTTACTTGGGAAGACAAACACCATCAGTACAAACATCCCCCCTTTCCTCCTCCTTCCCCTCAGCTTTATATACTGAGCATGGTGTCGTATGGTATCCCTTGGTCACTTTGGGTCCCCTGTCTCAGCTGCATCTCCTCCCAACTTCCCATGCACCCCCAACTTACTTGCCAGCACAGCAGTATGAAAAGCAGGAAAGGCCATGACTCTGTGTAAGCACTGCTCAGCAATAACACAAACATCTGTATTATCAAGCCTGTGTTCAGCACAAATCCAAAACACAGTGTCATACTAGTCATGGTGAGGAAAATGAACTCTACCCAAATAACAACCCAGCATGTTCCACCCCTTATTCCATACCATTTACATCATGTTCAGGTCCCAATATATTCAATGCACCTTCACTAACCATCACCCTCTTCCCATTCAGCAGTCCTTCTCATGCTTTTCTTTAGCAATTAAGGATATACATTGCTGACAGTTTTGCACAGGCAGCAGCAAAATGGTAAGAAGGAAGGAACTTTGATTCAGCTGGAGGGTGGTCTTGTGCTGCAGTCTCCACTCCATCACCAGTCTACTGGACTCAATTTCCTTACTTGATTACTTAATCCATTCCAGAGATCCATTGCAGTCTATTTATTATATGAGGTGTGGAGTAAATGCCAGTATTATTTATCCACATTTTCTCTGTGTCCTATTTCCCTTTTTCTTGTGGTTCTGTGTTTATGATGTATTGAAATGTGGTTGTTAATGTCATGCTTTCCTCTTTCAAACTTCCTATTAGCCAATTAACCTCTGTTCCACTGGTTTCCCCTGATTTTCAGAGGCCTTGATCTTTTGTAAGTTTTTTATAAACTCAGCTCTAAAGCTCTGCCCAGGATGTGGGCAGTCCAGTTCAGCAAGCCACATCAGAAGAAGCTGAGTTTTCTGTTTGTTGCCCTGAAGCATCCCTAATTTAGGTTAACTTAGACTACCTCTTCCAGCCTGGCTTCTCTCTGCTCAAAAGGCTGGAACCCCTGGTTTGAAAGGAAGAATGGCTGAACAAATGCTGGCAGGAAAGGGGTGTACTGGAATCATCAGCTCCCTTGTGGCCCTCTGTTAAAACTATCCATGTCATCAGTCCAGAAGGATGAATGGCTCTTTGCATTTTGCAAGTCCTGGTGGGATGACTACAGTCTATCTAGTAAAAAAAGAGTTACCCTGAGATGAAGAAGCCAGGCAGGCTCTTCTGTAGCCATGGAAGAGGCAAAATACGTTGGAAAAAGGCTCATAAGCTGTTATTTCACCTTCCAAATAATCCTGTTGTCCTCCTCTCTGTTCAGGTACAATACTTAGTGTTTGAAAAGTGGTATCTACTTACTGTCTCTGAGGACATAAGACTTTAGGGTCTAGAAAAATTTAGAAGAAAGGAGGAGCACCCCTGAAGCTCTGTAGCATAAAAAGGGCAGGACTGAGAAGAAGTAATGTATGGTTACTTTCCTAAATAACTGACTAGCTACTGCAGAGAGGCAGGTGATAAGCTGATCTCTATAGACAAAGAGTTGGAAAGAGCACTTTTTTTTGCTCATGTTGAAAATTATCTGCTCTCAGTACTTCTCTGGTGAAGGTGGAACAAATTTCTGTAGCAGCAGGAGGGATTTTCTCATACCTTTCCACCTTTGCTAAAGAAGATGACTCAGCCTAGGGACAAGCAGTGACACAGAAAGGTTCTGTTACCAGCCTTTGCACTGGTTTTTGGAGGATTGAAGCAAACTCATAGAATAATTTTAAATCCCTGTTATTTCCTCTATTAAATGAAGCTATACTTTATACCTTTTAGATGAAAAGCTTAGCAGAGTGAAAAGTATTATAAAGAACATCTAGATTTCCATTCCTTGCTGTCTTCTTACAAGAACTGCTAAATCGATGGTGTCAAAGCAACAACTTCCACAAGTCTGTTACTGATCCAACACCTGAAAATCTTGTTCTCTCTCTTTCTCTGTTCCTGTCCCCAAAGATCTGGAATGTTGCATCGAACAAGCTGACTTTCCTGAACTCCTACAAAATGAAGATGTCGGTTGTCATAGGGATCGTGCACATGATTTTTGGGGTGATACTCAGTCTCTTCAACCACATGTAAGTTTGTTTCACCAAGCCTGTTGCTGCAGCACACAAGTCCTCATCACTAAACCAGTGTCCTTCATTCAAAGAAAGCCTCATATCTTGGACCAGTGACTTGAACTGCCCCATGCACTGACTGACTCACACCATGGTTGGTTTACAGTGCTAAGTCCAAAGGACAGCCATTACATTGCAGATGTTTTCTTGAATAAACTCTCTTTTTAACTTTCTTATATTCTTGATTCTGCAGAAATACTGAAGTAAACTAAGTTGAAAATGCATAACACTTTCCACTATTGACAATTTTGCTCTCAAAAGACAAGCTCTCCTGGTCTAAACCAAAGCATACTGAAATCTTTCCGACTATGTGTGTGTGAGTTTCACCTGGCTTGGTGGGCCTTTGGTCAGGAGCTGTGGCTGTGCATGTCTATACCTCTGCCTCTGTACTTTGCAACAAAAAAAAAAAAGATGATGATAGAGTGGAGGGGCTGACACTTGCCTTGAGAGACCCTCCAAAGCCAAAATGAGGTGGTGACCTTCAAGGACAGAGTGTTTGCAGGTGACAGAGAGGACCACCCTAACAAAACTGATACTACACCTGCTTCTGACCTTCCTCAGAGTATAATGCTTAATTAGACATTTTTTGAAAATTGGCTCTTATTTCAATGTAGTAATCTTTTGAGGTGCTGAAATACTGGTAGGTCAAATATAAAAAACTGAAGAGAATCAATACAACAAAGCCTTGTTACTTAAACAATGGCTTTCACTGATAAAGCCTGTAATTATGGACTTGTTTGGCTAGTGACAGTGGTATATTTATTAGGTTATTTTGCAAAGACTAAATAGTATACAGTACTGCCATACTTGGGTGCAAACTTGTATTAATACCTAGTGTATTAATTGTAGTTATCTTTCCTGATTCTTTCCAGCTACTTCAGGAAATATATAAACATTATCCTTCAATTCATTCCAGAGATGATTTTTATTATCTCACTTTTTGGCTACCTGGTCTTCATGATTATTTTCAAATGGTGTCATTTTGATGTCCACTCATCCCAGAGTGCACCGAGCATCCTCATCCACTTCATCAACATGTTTCTGTTTAATTATAGTGACACTTCAAATGCTCCATTGTATCTGCATCAGGTATGGATCAAGCAGCTTGAATCCACTGTAGATGGTTTGGTGTTTGCAGTGGGTGTTGTGGAGAGTGGACATAAGGATATGGAGAACAGGCTCAGAATCTCAATCACAAGTGCCAGTCACAGAAGTGAAGTTTATTCTTTTGGTATCTGTGTTGGCCTTGCAGAAGGTAGAACAGAGAAGCTATCAACTAGTGATGCAGAGAAAACCTCATTCTTAGTGCCATCCTTACAAGAATAATGATGCAATTGAAGACAGCTTGGGTGAAAGAAGGAAAGAAGAGTGATTAGAGATGCAAAGCTGAGTATTGCAGATTTGCTATCCTGAAGTCTGGTCGCAGTGCTAGAGACATCTCCCCTCCTTCATAGTTTCTTACTTCTTCTTTGGAAAACTTGAATACTTTAAATTGTTACATAAAAGCATAGAAATAGCTAGAGGATTTTTTGGCAGCTTTTTGTCAGAAACGCCTCCTTCAGAGAGTTCACTTTAAAGAAAGAAAAAAAAACCAGCAAAAAAATTTCTTCTAAGAGAAGACTTCTCTATTTATTTGGTCAGAACACGTAATTCTTTTTTTTTTTCTTAATTGCTTTTATATCAGCAACACCAATGAAGAATCTGCAAGAAAATGCAGCATCCAGCCACATTTGTGCACCTCTATACAGCTGCACACTCTGGCACTTCAGTAGAGAGTCCCAGTCCGTTTCAAGTAATTGTGTTAAAGTTTCAGGGGGGAATTTGGGAAAACACAGTTTTCCCAGCTTTCAAAAAGGCCTTGGCTAACATTTTGCTTTGTAAAAACCCAAAGTTTTCCCAAGATGGCAATTTTTTTCTCATGTTCCTATCCCCCTGCCCCACCAGTAACAGTCTGTGCCATCCACCTGGGTCATCTGAATGCAATATGGTATGAGGTGAGTTAAAATCTGAGCCAGCTTTTAAAAAGTGCAGAAGTTGTAGTTAAGAGTTTTCTTTGTTAGTTTTGTTGTCGTTTTTTCTTAATTACAAATAGTCATGTTAGGAGAGCAGTAGGGGTGCCACACTGCACTGTAAGAACACCTGATGTTGTAGGGACAAGGTGTTTCAAGCCTAAGCTGTGGGAAGTCAATTCCCTTCTGGAACTCAAAATCTAGAGCAAATCCAGAGCAAGACTTGAATGACTTGGCTCTTACTGCAGCATTTCTACACTGATCAAAGCAAGGCAGACTGACTGGCTCCCACAAGATTTCAGAGATTCCTTTGGGACACTGCATAGCGGGATTCAAGTCAGTAACATTCATCTCCAAGTCTCCAACCCTCTTTTCCTGGAAGTGCTTTCTGGACCCCTAAGCAGTATACATTTATTTTCATGTCCTTGAAAGCAGGGGATACACGAACAAACAGGGAGTTTAACTGTTGTATAAAAAAAATACTATTTTATGGATTCAGATTTCTAACCATAAATGTAGTTGGCTAAAGAAAGTAAAGTAACCTTTTGCTCTTGTTCTTATTTTGTCTCTTAGAAAGAAGTGCAGAGTTTCTTGGTCATATTTGCTCTGATTGCTGTTCCCTGGATGCTCCTAATTAAACCTTTCGTTCTCCGAGCCAACCACCAGAAAGCACAGCGCATGGTAAGGGATGTGGATCAGTCAAGGGTGATTCAGTAGAGTGAAGGTAAAGATGAGGAGACAGACCCCCAAAACTGTTTTCAGTGATCTGATTCTGCTCTTCTCAGATCTCAGACTTTTCCTGACTAATTCAAAGTGTGCTTTATGCCACATATGCCAAGGGCATCTGTATGGACCTGTCTGAGCCATCTAAACTAGAATCACAGAATGGTTAAGTTTGGAAAGGAACACTGGAGGTCATCCAGTCCATCCTCCCTGCTCAAACAGGGTGCCCTAGAACTTGTTACTCAGGATTGTGTCCAGACAGCCTTTGAATACCTCCAGAGAAGGAAACATATCCCTGGAAGCAGGATCTTTGATCACAAGGCCGTGCCCTATTTGTAAAGATGACATCAAGTTCTTCCACATGTCATATCCAAAACCAAAGAAGGTTTAGAAAGATTGAAGTTCTGGTAAAGCCAAGACAGAGCAAAGACCTTGGTTGTCAGTCCACTATCACCAGTAACCACCAGTTAGCTGCTCTGTAGAAATGGAGCGTCTCTGACAGTCCTGGCATTGGAGAGATCAACACTGCTTGAAGAACAGGCTTGATTTAAAAGCTGTTGCCTGCTTTCTGGCAGTGCTTTCTTGCCTAAGTGATTGCCTTCATATTAACAGAGCCCTCCTTCCCATGGGCTCTGTGATTTGCCCAGATCTCCAGCACATAATGTGGCAGCTGCAGTTTCCCAGTTGTTCATTAATTCTTTCCTTTATTACACTAATAGGACTTTACTTGTCTGTCAAGATTTACTTCTCTTTATAGTCAGAGTTAGTGCCTGGAGTACCTTTTATAGGGCACAGATGTTTCCATTTGAAGAAAGAGAGGCTGGTTCTGCTGCTTGACCTTTTCTGACCCAGTCACTTCTGACCTATAACTGAAAGCCAGGTCCCAGGAGACCTTTACAGCCCTGCCTCTGTGCTGTAATTTCTTATTTTGTCATTCTCCTGGGATTTGGATGAAAGCTTGACATGGCTGACTCCATCTCCTGCTTCTATGCTAGCAACATCTGACAAGTTTTCCCCACCTCCTATTGTGCCCCCATATTTCTGTTCCAAGTTTTCATATGTTACCTGTCTGATCACATCTTACATTCCCCTAGATTTATGTTTGCAACAAAGTCTGTTTTCTACGCTGACATTCAGGGAAAGCAAAGATAAAGCGGGTGTGACAGTGATTTCTGCTGCAATAGGAAACAATATGTTGTCATGAGACCTTTCCCATGAAATGTGCTGGAAGCTATAAAGAGTGACAGGGCAGAACCTGGGAGAGGCCATGAGATCCATATTTGGTTATGATGTATAACAGGACTGTTATAGTCAAATGATGTAGGGCTATTATGCTGTGCTGTCATGCTGGAGTGACACGCAGATCAGGTCATTTAGGCCTCTAGAAAATCTCTATGAAAAATAATTACAGTGGAAAATTGGGTTGTCATGAGGTTTTTGTCTATTTAAAGTGAAACAAGAGCTTTGGATTGTATTTCTATCTGGATCCCAGGAACTGTGTGACTTTTATCAAGTCACAAGATCCTTTCAGGCTTTGTTGCTCTTTCCCTTGATTATAATTCCTTTGATTTGTGCCTGTCTTACTGAGATCATCAGCTTTAATGTGCCTCAACTCTCTCATTTGCCAAAAGCAGTGAATCTTCTCGTGGTGGGGACAAAGGGTGCATTGCAAGACTGGAAACCAGCTACAAAATAGTTGGAATCACTGGAAAGTGCTCTGTGATGGAAAATATTTAGGTATTATTAGCCATTCAATGTGAATATTCAGTTTCTGTTGTCCATGATGACTATTGTTGAAATTGTCTTCATCTGGATGATATAATCCTATCATGAGGTTATTGAGGGAATTCTCTGCCATGGACTTCATCATTTTTGTATCAGTCTGTAGCATGACACAAAAGACTTACTACATTTTTTTCTGAAAGATCCATTCTCAAGCCATCTCAGGAAACCCTGGAGGTGAAAATGAGGTAGATGTCCCAGAGACCAATCACTCCAAGAAAGCTTCCCAGGGAGACCACAGTGGTGGCCATGAAGGACATGAGGGTGATGATGAAGAGGTAAGAAAATTTGGGCAGGAAATTATTCAGACAGACAACAATAGTAGCTGGCACAAAGTGAAGCAGAAGACTTGTTCACAGTTGCCAGACCTTCTTAACAAGATACCAACACACACTATTGCAATATTTTGTGTTTCCAAACAGAATAAAGTTTAATTTTTCATTCAATTAATTCCTCTCAATTTTTCCTTTGGTTTTGCTTGGTGGTGGCAGGTATTCTTACAAACCTCAAGCTTTTGTTTTCTCAGGGGTGGTTGTTTCACTTCCACATTGCACCCAGAGAAGGTCAACCCTTTCCCAAGAGTCAGTGAGTCTTCCTTCCTTTATTTTGCAAAGGAGAATTTAAAAGTTGGCAGTCAGAAGTGTTGACTAGGGAGAAAAGTCTTCATTAGGCAGATATTGTCAAGAGCTCCTGCAGTAGGCAGCAACCCAGGAAAAAGTGACAGAAGTGTTCATGGCAGTTTGGATTATCAAAAGTATCAAGTGTGAATATTGCTCGCTGTTCCCAGTGAAAGAAAATCTTCACAGATTTGCTTACCCATAAGATACACTTATTCAGTGATATTTCCCAAAATGTATATTCCCATAGGCAGATAGTCTGAAAACCACTATATTACCTAAGGATTTATGTCTCTCTCAGAAATACAAAGATTGTTTAGCAATTGGATTGATGTTTAAAGATTTGAAATTGTAAGAGTGGAATATGAGCTTTTTTCACTGGAATTGTATTTCTCCAGGGAGATTGTATGGGAAGATCATACAGAATTGACACTTTTCAGAGCAGTCACTTTACCTGGGAAATACCTTTGCGTTGCTCAGGACATAGGAAGGAAAAAGAAGGAGCATGAAGAGCATTTGGTGGAGTGTTGCTGTGTTAGCCAGGAAGCCCTGGACTAAGAACTAATAAAATGTGTTTGGTTTTTTGTTGTTTCAGTTTAATTTTGGAGACATATTTGTCCACCAAGCTATCCACACCATTGAATACTGCCTTGGCTGCATCTCCAACACAGCATCCTACCTGCGGCTCTGGGCGCTGAGCTTGGCCCATGCACGTGAGTGATTGCCTGTTAGTTCCCTCACCAGCAGCTCCGTGCTGATCACTGCTTCTGCTGGTGTTTGATTATTCCTACAAATTTCTTCATGAAATCCAAGTTCTCCTTGTGGATATTTGTGTCTGAGGATGTTTTGCTTCAGGTTAGATCAGTCCAAGTGTTTGACAGTGGCCATCTCTGTTTTCAGTGATGATCCCTGGCAGCTATGTATGAGGCAGATCCTCACTGCATTGGCTGGCTGGGGCCCCTTTCCCACACCCCTCTGGAATAGTCCTCGTGGTGTGTGGCACAGTGGGCAGTGCAGTCCATGGAGGCAAAGGCAGTATGGGAGCCATAGCTTCTTTTCCCAAGAGGCACTCGCTATAGCCTCAGGGTATGCAGACAAATGTGAAAATTACTTGAAACAGTTATTTTGATTTTGTTCAGCAAACTAGAATGAAAAGGTCTAGTTCAAGAGCTTCTGGAATTTGTCATTTTCACTGGGATTTTTCCCAGCAACATTCAATGGAACTTTATATTCCATGAGAAATGTACAGCATTTCAATGTCTTTTGTCTTGATTTATGATAAAAACAAATGCTCAAATACTTAAAACTGCCTCAGGCTGGAACTTCAGATTTTCAATGTCTGTAATTTTTCTGAAATGTTTTTTATTAATATTGCTGTACTGCCTGTGGGTAGGAGTTGCACCTGCCCTAAAGAATTGAGCCCACAAAAAATGAAAACAAAAACGAGAGGGCTTGTGGTGTGGTGTGCCATGGATTGACAAAGGTGAGCTCAGAAATTAGCTTAGTAGGAGCTGAGTGGAAGCTGATACACATTAGCTTTACATGGAGGACAGACATCTAAATTAAATAAAATAAACCAACTAAAAAGCAGTCCTATGTATTCTGCCTGGAGAACAACCATATTCGTTTGCAGCATTACAAAATCACATTGACAAGATTTTTTTTTCCTGAGGGCAGCAGTTGGAAGGGATCCCTGGGAGGCTGAACTGGTGGCTGGAGCATCCAGATGTAGAAGAGCTAGGCTAAATCCTTGCCTTGCCTATATCACAAGAGGAAAATTTCTCAGTTCTAAATCTATCCTGCGTGACTTGAGTAGTTAAGTTAGGAATATATTATTGAGCTGAGAGTACATATCACAGTGCTGTGAATGTTGATATAAATCTGTGCAGGAAAAAAATCAACTCTAAAAACAGGCAAGAAACCTAAACACTAATACATCCTGCCCTGGGTGGGACCAGCCAGTTGTCTTCTTTTTTTTTACCCCACCACAGCTTCTCCATGACACCCTAAGAGAAGTGGTTTGGAGAACAAATGGGAATTACATATCTCCTGTGAGTCTTGGCTAGCTCCTAATCTACACATGTATTGACTATGTCCATCGATCATGTTCACTGGGATTTAGCAGCAGGCAGCCCTAGAAGGCTGCACATACTGCCTACCTGCCATGTAAAGAAGTGCAAATAAACTGATGACTGTATCATGACAGGCTAACAGCAGTCTTGGTAGTGTGCTTACAGGGACTTGTGATGCAAAGCCAAGCCAAAACAGCACCACCAGCTTCTGGCACAGTGAAGAGGAGCAATGAAAAACAACCTGCATCGACTTTCCTTCCCTGGTCATCATGGAGAGTCAGGGCAGCCACATATAATTACTGCCATGTCTATTTTACTGTCACGTGCATTTTATCCTAGCCCAATTCATCTAACTGGGAAAAATTGGTGAGCTGACAGACTGCATGCTTTGTCTGTCCACAGCTGTTGCTCAGCACTGTTTTCCCTTTGTTTCCTTTTGCAGAACTGTCAGAGGTCCTTTGGACCATGGTGATGCACAACGGGTTCAGCAGCAGTGGCTGGGCAGGCCTCATCGTCATCTTCATCATCTTTGCAGCATTTGCAGTGCTGACAGTGGCCATCCTGCTGGTCATGGAGGGGCTCTCAGCCTTCCTGCATGCCTTGCGTCTGCACTGGTAGGTGGTGTGGTCTTCTGGAGCTTTACTTGGAGCAGCCTTTGGAAGGGATCAGGCTGTGGACACAGGTGGCCACATCAGCCAGTGATAACATGCTGTACTGGTACCTGTGCGTTAGAACATCGGTTGCTAGTGAGTGAAGGAAGGGAGACTCTTCCAAAGGGAGGTAATAGCTCCCTGCTCTGAGCTGGTCACTGGAGCAACCTGCTTGTCCTCCTGTGCCTGTGCTGGTTGTGAGCATGTAAAGCAAGTGGCAACCTGCAGTTCTGTCCAAGTAAACATGCAGAGCCACTGAGGCCACTCTGACCTGCGTGCCAAGGCCCAAAGGCACCACTGCTGGCTGTGTATCCCACCTGAGGTTACCATCAAACAAGACAGCTGGGGACTGCCTAGGGCAGCAAGAGTTCAGTCAGGGGTGCAAAACCTGATGAAAACCTGGGTCAGTGCTTGTGCCATCAGCCCAAGCTGAGCTCCGGGCTGGTTTGGTTTTGTGGCAAACCAATTTGAAGTCAGCTCATGTCTGCCTTAACTGGATGTCAGTGCAGGCAAGGACAGCTTGCACTGCTGGGATAGTACGTAAGTGAGACCAAGGTGGCAAAACACCCTTTACCACCACTGTCTTGTCCTCCTGCCTGAGCACCCAAGCTGTGGTCTTTTTCATCATGTAATGTCCAACCACAAACACTGACAAGGAAAACCATCATGCAGATGCTTGTCATTGTGCAGGGCAGGGGAGATGTCTGTCTCCCACCAGAGTGTTAAAACAGCAGGTGGTTATCCCAGCTCTCAGAGCTGCTGGAAGAAGGTTACTGGGCAGGCAAGGTTCTGCTGACCAGCCTCACAATGAGCATTTCCAGACTGGCTGACAGACAGTCAAAGCTAATGCATGCCAGATTGCTCCCTGGGCTGCCTGTGTCTCACTGCTGGCTCCAGAAAGAGCCTGCATTCCCAGCTCAGAGGCCTCCCTTCTCCCATGAGTGCCGTGTTTCAGCCTCTTGGCTGGCAGTAGATCCTGCCTGTGAGTAGCACTCATGTCTCCCTCTGCTCCTCCCCAGGGTGGAGTTCCAGAACAAGTTCTACGTGGGAGCAGGGTACAAATTTTCTCCATTCTCCTTCAAGCACATCATCAATGGCACCGCAGACGAGTGAAGCCACTGCATTGTTGCTTATCTTCTCAGACCAGGCTCTGTTGTCTTGTAGTCACTCACCCAGAGAGCAGGATAGATGGGATGAAAGAGAATGGGATGTGACCCTTGAAAGAAGAGCAGCTGCAGTTGAAAATGTAATAGCTACATTCCAATATATTGCTGTATCAGCTGAGAGCTGAGCTGTATTGGCTGGGCTGGCTGGACCCTTGGCTGGGTGTCTCCACTGATGTCTTTGCCAAGTACCTGGTCCTCAGCATTTGACGGGGTCACCTGCCTGTTGCTTGATTGGAAAGCAGAGATGCAGCTTTTGAATGAAAGCAATTACTTATAATCAATTCATGTGTGTTTTGCTGTATTTACTGCCTTGTCTTTGTGGTGTATTCCTTTTGAAGGAAAATATATTTTGGCTGTTGTTTCAAGCTGTGGTTGATCATATGACATGATTAAGACCCTTACAAGATTGCAGGCCTTCATTTAGCACACAGTGCAAACCAGATCAAAGACATTGTATTGCAGGCTTGCAATTTTCTACATGCTTTACTAGAATAACCCCCTTTTTATCTGATTTTCTCCAGGGCTTGACAGCACTGGATTATAGGAGTTTGCACACATCATCACTTAACAAAAGTGTTAGTTTAGAGCTGTGTAAAAACAGGAGTGCACTAGTCTGCACATTGGCAGCCATTTTACTCTGTTGGCTGATTTTTCACTGGGGACTTAAGATGACTCCCCCTGTACTGTATTTTTCAAGTTGGGTTGTTAAAGCAGATTGTGTAGAAATGCTAATACCTAATAAACAGAAAGAGGAGTGGAATCCAAACAGTTGACATAAATTTAAATCATGAATGTACTGTGATCTTCCTAAATATTCATGAATTACTAATTTTTCCAACTGAATAGTGTTAATCAGGCTGTGGTTTTTTAACCATTAAGTATGTAAAGAAAACAGAGCACACCAATGGATTTGGAGTGGACAGTGCTCCCTTCCATGGGGTGTGACCAAACAAGCCCTTATTTTCAAACCTCACACCCTTTGATATCCAGCTCCACCAAAAACCAACCTGGGAGTGTTCCCAGCAGGACACACAGTATAATAGTCACAACAGGTCATGTTTCTGCATTAGTCAGACTTGAGAGTTACCTCCAGCTACAGTGATAGGGGAGAAAATATAGCCCTAGGGAAAGCAGGTGTTCCAATTTTTCCCTTGTGGTCTCAAGAT
>JAWWEV010000043.1:61651080-61683568 GCA_035583235.1 Hafferia zeledoni | reverse complement strand
CCAGCTACAGTGATAGGGGAGAAAATATAGCCCTAGGGAAAGCAGGTGTTCCAATTTTTCCCTTGTGGTCTCAAGATGCCATATTGACATTGGACACTGGTTGCCAACAGAGCCACAAGCCTTTTTCAACAACAGACTGGGTTAGGAGCAGCAGCTGGAGCTGAGAAGAGGTGGGCACAGAAATACATCCATGAGCCTTGCATGGTCTCATGTCACCAGTCCTTTGGGCATGGGATACAATGCAGACAAAAGCCACGTGGATATGACTGCAGATGGTGTCACAGTTGCTCAGTGTATGCTCTTCACCTTCGTTTTTTCCTTCCAGCCTGTTTTGTTTATTCCTGCTCAGGAGAAAAGCAACCTTGCAGCATGAAATGCCAAAGTAGTCTGATGCATTACCAAACACAGAGAAAATCATTTGCTTTATGAAACAGTGGATGAATTTTCTGTGCTAACACACATTGTGCCTTTCCATGTGATTGCAATGTAACTGAGAAGTTGATTACCAGAAACAGAATATCTTCCTTTTAAAGCTTCTTGGTGTTTTGCTTTTTGTCTGAGATTTACGTTTTAAGCTAGAAAAACAAGTTATCCTGTGATCACTGCAGATGACAAGATGGTCTGTTGTTTACTGTTCCGAATAGCAATTCAAACACTGGGCTTAATTCCGCTCTTATTCAGCTCTCTCTCTTTCTGTATGCAACTGAATAACACAGGAGAGCCTGCGTCTCACTTGAGCATTTGTGACAGGGGGATGGCACTTCCCCACTCCACAAGTAGACCAAGCCCCACTTATAATCAGGGAGCATTCAGATGAAATATGGCTGAGAGGCAGAGTTGCACTGATACACTTTGAGGGGAGCCCTGGCTTTCATCTGTGTAGTTTTTAAGAATTCTTTAAAAGCCTAGAAATGTTCCAGTGAGTGACTTGTTTTTCCAGGGTTTTCCTGCAGTAGATACGGGGGATTTTGGAGCAGGACAGAGCAGTGGCTGCCCATTTCCCTGTACAGCTGCTAAGGTGAATGGGACCATGTTTTCCAGCTGCTTCTGTGAGTGAATCCATCTTGTATGGTCAGATCCAGCAGACACCACTGTTATGGGCTAGTGGGTACCACAGCCCAGTAACTTTATCGGAACTTTCCCCATTGATGGAGAAGGTGTGACCTGACCCAAGTCAGGGCCTCAGCATGCCCTGCTGTGGCAAACTCAGGGTAGGTGCCCAGGGTGGTGTGGGTGCTTCAGGACCCAAAGCTCATCCCACTGCTAGGGAGTTGTTTGTTTCTGAGAACTGGTGACATGATTTACATAATTTTGTAGGAAACAAACATTGAAAAAACTTCAGTGAATGCCCATGCAGGAAGGGAAAGAGATAGCAAAGTCAAGCAAACTGCTTTCAATCACCCACACTCATTCTTTCCTGAGTTTTTTACTCCTTCTCAAGAGAACTTTTGCCATGTGTATTTAGGCCCTCCTGCCAGGACAATTTTGTGATGAAGAAAGCCTGGTATTGAGTTCTTGTCCAGTCTCTTAGGTGCTCTGGGCTGGTGATGATGAACTGGCTTTTGGACTGAGCTTTCATAAACTCTAGGAGTCAATGGGTTCTTGGAGTCCAGCCTCTGGCTTCTGCAGCAAACAACACTTTTCTCAGTGTTTACCCACATGATGGCTTTCCATCATGTCTTTGGCCAGTATGGAGACCTTTCTTCTTGCTCTCATTTTTTTGTTTCTTCTGGACCTTTCATGCATGTAGACAGTTCCATTTGTGTTTGCTCTGACCAGCCTTTGCCTTTCTATGACAAATAATTAAAATACGAGGTTGTTGAAAATATGTAATAGCCATAGTATCCCTTTGTGCAATCCAAAACACCTAGGCCTGAGAGCAGACCTTCATGGCTTAGAATTTCACTGGTATTTTGGTCATTTTTCTCCCTTCTGTGCCAGGAAGCTGGAATGCTGAAACATCTGTGCCCTGATAGGATTGCATGCACACTGTCTCAGAATTCGCAATGAAAACAAAATGGTACAGAACTGGCAGCCTGGATCATGCATCTCATTCATCAGATGCCAAGAACATCTGAATATTAGATATTATTAAGAAGGTGTAAAATAAGGCTGTGGAACAGCATATGTTGGCTGGTAGCAAATGTCTTCCTGATGCTGGGAAGCATAAGATTCAGTGTAGGAGTTACAGACTTTGATGAAACTAATGCAGCACTGCTGTCAGCTCAGTGCACATATTTCAAACCAGAAGGTTTTGGGGAACCCTCATAATGGACAAAGACAAAAAACAACCCACTATCTCTGCTGGCTTATACTAATGGCAACATTGAGTGGTAAAGGTAGACTCATACGTTCCTAGTTAAGAGCGCACAGCTATCACAGCACTGACATTTGCTGCACAACACTCATGTGGCAGCTCAAGCCATGAATGCTCCCTGTATTTTGCTACTTGGTCCAAAAATTTAGGATGAAACAGATGAACTGACCTTAGTTTTTGCGTGGTGCTGGTGGCTTCATCTGGCCTGAGGAGAGCTGGTGGCTGCACTGTCCAGGCACTGTTCTCAGCTTTGCAGGAGGTGGTAAAGGTGCCTTACATTGAAACTGATGCTGCAGGACCTGCCTCTGAAACCCATCAGCTAAAATCTAGCTGGTGTTGCAATAAGGATGTCTCCCCAGCATCCTCCCTCTGTCTCCTTGGGGTTGTCCTTACAAGAAGGGATGGGCAAATACAAACACCTGTGGAGGAGCTGTAGATGCAATGGGAAAAGCACAGGTCAGCACTTAGGCACCCTGCCTGCAGCACCTACTTCTGGGGGCGGAGGCAGACAAAGAGGGACCTGCCTGTGTCCAACAAGGAGGAAACCTGACTCCCAGGAGCTGGATCCCAACCCCACGGCACTGCCTACACTGCAAAAAGTAAATAGCAGAAGCAAAGCAGTTATAAAAGAGGAAAGGTCTGCTCCTCCGTGCTTGGGACACTGCAGAGGTAAGAGAGCTTCACTAAATAAATAAATAAACATTTAATCAAGCCTTGTTAATAGTGGGGGTATCTGAATCATTTGTATGATCAGATACCCCCAACTCTCACCTGTGAGGAGACTTCTCACAAGGAGGAGGTCTCTGACTTTACTGGCAAAGTTCCCAGCTGGTGTCACACGAAGTGTTGCAGGTTGTGTGCCCTTTGTGCCTCACAGCCCTCCAGTGTGGGGTCATGGCATCATTCCAGTGGGTCCCAGCAGCAGTTTCACTGACCTCTTGGTTGCTCCCTTCAGATGGAGGACTGTTATTTTCCCTGCTAGCAGCAGCTTTGTCACTGCTGTTCTCTTGGCTTATGTTACTGGCATTTAGTAATTTCAGTAGAATTTACAAATAGTGGGAAATTTGTGACTCCCTGAAGATGTGTGATAGACACTAGCTGTTCCATCAAGGCAAACTGGGTTTGGGATGAGCAAATCACGGTTTGGTAGGAACTGCTAGGACGTTTACTGTGCCTGCAAAGATTTCTGGTGTTATCTGAGATGCCAGAGAATATATCCCACCTGCTCACCTGCTGCTATTTGAGAATAGTGTGGTTCTCCCATTAGGTACTATATATCATCCTGATACTTCTGAGGGTGTCTGCCTACTGTGGGGTGTTGTAGCCTGAGCTTGAGAACCTGACCCTCATTGGTAGTTCTCCATAGCAGCACCAGGGACTGGGGTTTCCTCCTCTTTTCTGGAAGAGTTGTGGTACTTCCCAGAAGAGGGGCACATGGCCCAGGGTGGGTAAGTGTCTGTGAAATGTTTCAGCACCCCTCAGCAAAAATTAACAGAATATCCCAGCACTAGGATGGGTGGGCAAAGGCCCAGGGCTTGATCCTTGTCCTGCCAGTACCCTGGGCTGTGCCTGCCACAGGCTTTTGGAGGACTGTGGCTGTTTAACTGGACACAGTATGATGTGGCAGCTTAGGGAGAATATGTTTGCAGGTCCCTCATCATAAAGGAACAGAAAAGGAGAAGAACAGGTGCCCAGATTTGTAATTGCAACCCAGCCACGCAATAAATATTTACCTCTTCTTGTGGGCTCTTCCAAGTACCTTCTGTTGAGCTGGTTCCACTTTGAAATGGTCCCTAGCTGTTGCCCATCATGGTCAGCTGGAGGCACTGTGTGCTGCTGACAGCTACTGCTGCCTCTGAGGACACTGTGAGACAGATGCATGCAATACAGTCTTGCATGCTGGACTGTAATGATCTATAACAGCAAGGTCAGCTTATGTGACCCAACTGACTAATCTGCCATTAGCCCTTAATGACCTGCTTGTGACTGTACCAAGGTATAATGCTTTTAAGGTATTCAGCCTGTGAGTGCTGTAACTCCATGCTTTCTGTATTCGTGCTGCCCTCTGCCTCAGCTGGGGTTTTGTATCTTTCCTTAGATGCTCTCGGCCTTTAACTCCCTCCAGCTCTCCCCCTCCTGCAGCCTCCCCAGTCGCTGCTGTTTGGCCAAACCCAGCAACCCTGAAGGGAGGTAATCAAAGGAGAGAGTGTCATCGAATTGAAAATGTGTTGAGCCCCCCTCACTGCACTCAGTGTCTGAGCATGCACTTGGCAGGGAAGCTGGTAGGTTAAAACAAGCAGTGTGCTTAATCCCTGCCCTGGGATTAAAATGAGCTTTTCTGATGAGGCAAAGCAACAATTATGAGGCCAAGGGATCTAGCCCTGGAAACCAGGAACACTGGCAGAGGAAGCCAGCTTCCCCCTGTTGCAATCCAGAACTCATGGTTGTGTTTCTTGATACCCTGAGAGGATGGGGATTAGTGCAATGGGAGGTGATGGATAGGATCAGGTTTGCAGCAGGAAGTTGTGTGCTGGCAAGATGCAGGCTGAGGCAAGATGCCATTCCCAAGCAGTGGGGTTAGGGAGCTGGGTGGGTTACCTGGCTCTGCCCCACTGGGGGCTCCCACCTGGCTGAGAAATTACAGAGTGCACCACCTTTACTGCCCACTCAACCCCAGCTCCGGTGGGGGAGCCTCTAACAGAGGCAAACTGCTACTAGTTGTATAATGTCTTGGCTCTTGAAGGTGCAGCATCTTTTAGGCTGGCTCTGCATTTCATTGACCTCTGGGCTGGGAAAGTCATCACGTGCTCTCTTGTGTTAGCAGGTCTCCAGTCTTCCCTAACTCAGTCCCTGAACTTTCCATAAAAACAGCCAGTGTGATGTGATGACTGATCTCTGTCAGTTCAACTAACTTGTGAATTTTCTATGTGTTTTTCATCAAAACCCCAATGGGAAGAGATATCTCCCAGTAGCTGGAGGAAACAAATTGTTTGATCATATCTAAATGTTTCCTCTCCAGCACAAGAAACTTGCTATCTTTTTGCTCGTATGACTTTATGACTGTGCAGAGGTTTCACAGTTAAATCCTACTCCTGTCTGACGGTGACTGTAGATCCCAGCGGGAGCTGAGATGGCCACTGCTCCAAAAGAGGTACAAAATGCTATTGGCTTGGAGGAAATCCACACGGAGAGAAAAGAAGCAACAAAAGGTAGGTTTGTATTGGCAGGACTAGAAATCTGGGTCCTTGTCTTTCTGGGGAGAGGAAGAGTCCTCAGTCCCGCTACCTAAGTCCTCTGTACATGGAGCCACAAGTAGCAGCATCATACCACTCCTCTGCCATCACAGGCTGGTGACTGCCACCTGTGGCAGTGGGAAGAACTGGCTGGCTTGGCTTTTCTCAGGCCTCTGCTTTGTGTAAACATTTTATTATATTGGCACTTTGAGGATTCATTTATTTTGGATAATGTTTTTAAAATTTATTCTATTTCAAAATTAAAGTGAAAAAAATGTTGAAAATCATTTAAAACGGCCTACATTTGCCAAAAAAAAAAATTTCTACTGAAATTCTGCAATTCTGCAGTAAGTTCTGTTTCATTTCAGAGGTAGTGCTGATGGGCTTGAGATGAGTTAGTTGGAGATAAATGGCCTGAGACAAAATATTTTTACAGCTCTAACTTTACCTGAGTAAGAGCTTGAAAATATTCATATAGTGAAATCTTTCTGCCAAATCTGTTAAGAAAGCTGTCCCAGCCCTGACCTTGACATATTTTGTTTGTCCCTTAAATGGGGCAGGAGAGGGGAAGTCAGGAATGAAGACTTAGGAGATGAAACTGAACCCAGAGCTCACAACTGTGCTCATGTTGCAGAACTTGGGACTGGGACAGTCCCCATCTCACACCACCAATGCTGGGAGCAGGCCTGTATCCCAGCAGTGCAGAGGGACTGAGCCTCACAGCAGTTTGGACAGGGGAAGGCAGTAGACCTTTGCCCAGATGCAGTCAAAGCCATAGGTTTCTGAAGTAGCTGAGGTAACTTAGTCCAAGGCCATTCCTTCCTCCATTCCAGTGGCTGCTGTTTCAACAACCTCATACCATGTCTGGCCACCAGGATGCCCAGGAGCTGGTCAGTGGACACACAACTGGTAGATATTTCCAGCCTTTTTCCTGGTGCAGTCCCACAGTAGCATGGAAAGCTTTGGCATTTCAAGAAGAGGAGGTGCAATTTGATAGCTGATGGTTTTTGCCTCTATTTCCCATTGGTGTTCAGGGCAGAAGACATTTACAGTGGAAGAAGCTGTGGAAACCATTGGTTTTGGGAGGTTCCACATCGTGCTTTTCCTCATCATGGGCAGCACTGGGGTAGGTACCTGCAGTCATCTGCACTGGCCTGAAAATATGTTCTTATTTTCCTTATTGCTGTGCAGTAATAACTAGAAACACCGTGAGCACGTATTGCAGCTCATTTTTGCTTCACACATACAAGCAGGATTTCTACTATTGTATCTTTGGGCAAAGGAGATATTGGCCAGATTGATATCAGACCTGCCTCAGGGCAAAGCTGAGCAGGTTAGCCCAGAATGTTGTGACTTGGCCCTGCCCTAAGCACTGTCAGGGCACAGCTTCAGTAGTGCCTGAAGGTTACGTTCAGCCTCACAACGGCATTTTTTGTGTCATCCCCATTGTGCCCAAACCTGGTGCAGTGTGGCACAGGAGGGCTGCCACCTTCTCACTCTTTGCTACCTGAAAACTTTCCTAACTTTCATGGTCTTGGGTTAATGGTATGTCTGGTTTGAGAACCTGGGCAAAAGTCTGAGGCCAGGCTGGGGTAAAGATGCAATGAAGGTATACCCAAGAGGATCGCTGAAGCTGAGATGCAGAAGTCTGTAGCTTTGTGTAAATGATAGGCTCATTCCTAACTGAAGCCAACTGCTGGGGCAAACAGCCAATGGAGCTATAAAGCTTTTAATCAAAAACAGTGTAAGAGTTCATCTTTATGTTAGATGCCTTGTTGTCTAAAATTCAGGGAAAAAAACTTTTTGAGACAACATTACTATAGGGAAAGTAAAGAGCAGTTCTTTAATAAATATTTTCAGGTGCATGGTGCGTACAGGCACACCAGCCAGCACCCCTTCTGACAGCTTTCATATGTACAAAGTATATGGAGATATACAGTGTGTGTAGGTGCAGATAGTATATAGATATAGGCAAGTGCTGCAGTACAGGAGTTATACAAATTTATAACACAACTTAATTACCATAACTAAAGATTACATCCAGCCCAGCAGCTGGCCACCCTTGTGCCCTTTGGTGCCACTCCTAGAACCTCCCTCAAATCTACGCCTTGGTACACCTCCTTGGAATTGAGTTGGAGGTCTCAAGACCCCTTACTTCTTCACCTTCATCATCTTCATGTCACATTCCCTCACTGGAGCTTCTCCAAGGTCTCTGGGTCTTCTATCTTGTTTTGACTAAAGTGGTATCTTTTTATTCTAGTCCTGGTACATGAGTCTCAAACAAGATGTTCTGGCTGTTATCTCACCCTTTAGACAGAAACTCAGGAATGTAGCACAGAGGTAGAAACTGTTAGTTGCTAGATTAAATATGAGAAGCTATAGAGCTATATAAAAATAAGGCATTAGCCTGAATTCACAGCCAGGTACCTAAGCAAGCAGCTTGGTTTTCAGAGATAGCTGAGGATCTTCCACTAGCACAGCAAGGTAAGAGTCTAGTCTCCCAAGGACTGACTGTTTCCAAATTTCCTAGAAGCAGAGTACCTAGATACCTGCTTCCTAGGTGCACTTTTTTCCTCACCTCTCCCTGATTCTAAGTGCTTACATCTTCCAGATCAGGCACAGGGCTCAGACTGCTATGGAGGCACCAGGGCTTCACAGGACTCTTTTGACATTGTGAGACTGCCAAGGCTGCAGGCTTGGTAGGACTGAGGGGTTTTCCCCTGTGGGATCCTTCTGATTTCCCTTTTTGTTAACATGCACACTTGTTCCTAAAGGTGGTTGAAGCCATGGAGATCATGCTAATAGCTGTTGTGTCCCCTCTCATCCGATGTGAGTGGCAGCTTCAAGACTGGCAGGTGGCTTTAGTGACAACTGTGAGTGACTTGTGTTCCCCCTAGACAGGTTATCTGCCATGCGGTCATTGGCAGGGGCACCACTACAGGCTTTTTAAAGTACGTTTCTCAGCTGATTAAATAAATTCCTAGGGCCTGTTTTCAGGGACAGGAACAGTACCACAACTGTAGAAAACCAGAAATCAAGCTGATGAGAACAGATGTCCATGCCCAGAGCTGTAATGCCAAAGCAAGTCCCCACTTCCATATGCTTATTTTGATGTCCTTGCCATCTATCCCCCAGCTTTGATGGTACTTACAAGCAGAGGGTGTCATCCCCTAGAAGCTGCTCTGGTCATGGCTCTGGGCACTGCAGTCCATCCTGCTGCACCAGGAGTATGCAGTCTTCCCATAGTTCAAAGAGCAGGGCTTCCCCATATGCTGAGAGTGGGCCCTCCACATCTGTGTTTCAATTCCCCTTAGATGGTGTTTTTTGGATACATGACCTTCAGCATAGTGCTCGGGCTCCTGGCTGACAGGTATGGCCGCCGGAAGGTGAGTGAGTGCCAGGGGCTGCATGTCCTTTTCCTGAGTCCATGGGAGCCATGCACCTGGCTGAGCCTGAGGTTTCGTGACCCTAATTCTTCCCGTTTTGCAGATTCTGCTGCTCTCATTCCTCTGGGCAGCCTATTTCTCCCTGCTGACCTCGTTTGCCCCATCCTACATCTGGTTTGTGTTCCTGCGAGCCATGGTAGGAGGTGGCGTGGCAGGTCACGCGCAAGGGTAAGACGTGGCATGGACAGTGGCAACCTCACCTTCCTAGAGAAGTTAATGGAGGCACTAACAGGCCCTAAAGAGCTCTGAGTTCCTGGGTTTCCAGGCAGACAGGCCCTCCAGCTCCTTTTGGCTGACGCTGCTGGAGTGCCTGGTTCCCTTGCACTGATCCCAAGGGGCAGTGGCTGAGCTGTGACCTGAAGGCAACTGTGGGAGGGAACAAATTCCCACATTGCCTTAAAACAAAATGTCATTCTGTAATTTCACTAAGTCCTGGTTGATGGACCTAATTTGCAGTTCCAAAGGACTCTGGGACAGAGGGATTATTAAGAATATATAAAAACAATTAAACAGGTAACAGATGAGTAAAGGTTGCATCCATGTAAAAAAAGATCATGATAACTCTGCATAAGTAACAAATTCTTTTTGAATTATGTGAAATTTTCCCACTTGAATGAAACTTTTTGTCCTGTTGGGGCAGAAAGGGAGATGTGGTGGGAAGAGGAGAAATTCACAATATTTACAACCTCTTCTCTAGGATTCTGGAAAAATAAATTATTTGTTTTGACTCTCTCAGGGAAACAAATGCAACATTTCAGCACCTTCCACGGTTCCTCAAAGCCTGGTTGCTCCCCACACAGGAAAGCCCCAAACTGGTCTTATTGACCCAAGAGCCCTTTGGTAAAGAAAGGAAGGAAAACAGGGGAGAAAGGTGCTGTTGTGATGAGACTCCATTCCCTGGCCATGGTAGCTGATAATGAGCCTTATGAGGATGGAGAGAAAATGCACATTTTATGAAACACTTCACTAGCTGAGACAGAAGGAGCCAGTGTGGGTCTCTCCCCACCCCTTTCTCTCTCCAGCCAAGGAAGCACAATTCACATCTATTAGCTTGAGAGATGCCAGGGCCAGCACCACTCTGCACCAAGGCCTATCTAGCAGTTTAAAAAGTGAAACAGAGTGTTTTCTTTATTTAATTTAAAAAAAAAAATATCACTAAAACTGTTCATTTCTATGAACATACTCTATGTCTGTGCTTGACACTTCAATCAGCCCACAGGACCTTATTGTAGGTTTGTTAAAGTCCAGGCTGCAGTGTTTATCTGCTTCTATCCCATAGCCGTGGGCTAGAAAGGATTCATGCCTTGTGTTTCCCTTGCATGTAATTTGGTGCCTGCCTGAGTGGAAGGCAGAATGAGCAGGGATTCCTCGTCTCTGGGTGCTCAGTGTTGGGGTGTTGGTACTCTCTCTGTAGGCAGCAATGTTCAGCATTGGCTGAGCTGAGCTGAAGTGTTACTTGATTTGTATAGAAATTCTCAATGTTGCTATATTTCTGCACTTTTTTTTTGTTTTTCTGCTAGACTTATCATAAAAACGGAATTTTTGCCCACCAAATACCGAGGATACATGTTGCCCTTATCTCAGGTAAGAGCAAGCGTGTTACTGTTTCTTCTAGCTCTGGGTCCCAGGAGATTCTTCCCACTGCTGTTTAAAAACCGAACCTCCAGCAGATCAGCATTTCTTCCAGACTATTCACACCTATCTGGGTCTGAGCAAAAGTCTGCTGCCTCCTGTGTCCTGGAATGTGGCATCTGTGTTATTAAAGACACACACAGGCAGCTGTCTGCAGAAGTGAGGCAGTATCTTCTCAAATAATTCGGTGTTTCAAGCACTGTATGGGGAATTTGACTGAATGGCTGACATTCACCCTCATGGTTTTCCTATTGATAATGGGGCTACCTGCTCAAATGGGGCCAGTGCTGATGGATGAACAGGGACTGGAGGTAGTGGCGTTCCCAGTCCCTTCCAGCCTGAGGGTCATCCCCTCTTTTCTTTGACTCCCAGCCATAACAAGCAGTTTATGCAGTGATTCCCAGATAAGGTGTTAATCTGTGCCTCTCCCTATCCCTATCCCTGCTCAGGGTTGGCAAGAGGCTTTGCACAGGACAAGGCTAGCACAGGTAGTCCCAAATCTGGCTTGAGTCATGCTGTGAGGGTTGTGTCTACTTGCTGGGCAAAGACCACAGCAAGAGTGACTGGGTGCTGAAGACTTCTGCAATGTGGGCAGTTGCTGCATGTGCAGATGATCAGTGGAGACCCCACTGAGCACACAAATTCATCTGACTCTTGAACTGACAGTGTTTGGTGGCAGGGATAATTTGCTCTTCCCTACAGTCTCTTTGATCCTAGGGCATCATTACCAAAGTGTCAGCAGAAACACAAAGGTTTATAAAAAAACAATTTTGTATTTCTCCTCAGAAATTTGTGATTTCTGCCCAGAGATTACTCATAAACTTGCTGTAGCTTTTACATACGTTTTTGTAATTTGTGTTGGTTGAGCTCCTTTGGATGGCCCCCTGGAAAGGGATGTCTCCTAATGGCAACAAGTGAACTACAGGGAGCAATGTACATGCAGATCGGAGGCCAGATCCTCTGTTGATATAACTTGGCATTGAGTCTACTGGAGAGCCATCAACTTTGAGTAGTGGAAATCCGGCCTATTTTTGCCTTCTGAGCTTGTAAATCTGTTGCTTCCCTGCAGAGATTTAGAAAAGAGGAGAATTCATAGTCATGAGCGTTAGCAGAGAAGTGACTGGAAGGACAAAAGAAGTGCCTTTAAGTACAATGGCATCCACAGCAAGTTATCGGTTTTCATCTGGAGCTAATTAAGACTATCTTCAGCTGTCCCTTCCCAAATCCTTGTCTTTCCCTCTTTCCTGCCACCCAAGAGCATCTTCTCAGACAACAATGGGATTGCTCAGTTGAAATTCGGCATTCTCTAGCACAGTTCCCCACCTCTCCATAGAGTCAGACATGAAGGGAAGAAAATAAACAAATCATTGTTGTGTGTTCATGTTCTAACTCCTTTCTTTCCCTTGGAAAGGTGTTTTGGTTGGCAGGATCTTTATTAATCATTGGCCTGGCATCAGTGGTGAACCCAACCATCGGCTGGCGGTGGTTGATCAGAATTGCCTCCATCCCTGGCATCCTTCTTATCCTGGTGTTCAAGGTAGGAAAAGCTCCACTCCCTGCTGCACTGCCACAGTCTTGATGTCTCCCCAGGCACCAAGAGGCATTGCTCTCCACTCCCTGCAAGGCTGGGGCTATCTTTGTGTCCTCCTTTCACCACTTCTGCCCTCTCACCCAGGGGCTTGGTAAGGTCCTGATGGCCTGGAGGGGCCACAGACCAGCTGCTGGGGAGATGTCACCTTGCCAGCATTGGCTTGGCTTTGCTGCTCCCCTATAGCCCTACAGCACCCCAGGTTCCAGTGTCCAGGCTGCCAGCAGAACCCAGGGATTGGGCTGATGGGCCAGGCACAGAGAAGAACACAGGATAGACAGGGTATGCAAAAAATCACAACTAATATTCTCAGTCTGGTGCTGGCCGCAGCACTTCCTCTTCAGTCTGCATTTTCTAGGCCTGAGGAAAGCTGCCGCAGTGAAGTGTTCACACAGCAAATGGGCATCAGGGTCAACCACAACTTCCCCAGGTTTACTTCTGCTTCAGAAATATCAGCTTTGGACATGGGAACCATCTTATTTGTGGGGGGCAATGTCTAAAAGGCACTGCAGTTGCGGAGCTGTGGCTGACAGAAGCCACGCAGATATAAAACCCTTCCTGCAGCTGAATGAATGCACAAGTCCACATGGGCTGCTACCTGGGCAGGCAAATGCAGGGTCTCTGTCCTTTTGTATAACTTTGATGTTTGGCTTCCTGGATTGTTTTTGCCAGAAAAAAAAATGGATAGCAGAAGTTCTTAGTCTGGAAGAAAAAAAAAAGATGGACCCAACAAATGTACCTTTAAAAATGTGGTCTTTATTTCATATTTCGGTCACACAGAGGTAATTGCTTATAATTTAATAGAGTCCTCATTTAATAAAAAATATTTTATTTTGGAAAGAGCACTGGGTGTGGGTAAATATCACAAATACTAGTGATGAGTGAGTTAGCTTCTAAATTTCAACCTTCTCATGAAAATGGCCTTGTTGTGTGTTCCAAGACTTTTGCTTAAGTAAGTAACATGTACCTCATCTCATTTTAGAATGTCAATTAATTCAAGGTTGTTTTTGCTAAACCTGTGTCTTTGGCTTCCCCCTGTCGCAAGTGGTGCCATTGGGCTGCCACACAGATGCCTCAATGGCAGACCCCTGGGACCTGGTCCAAGAAATGGGTTTTTTGGGGCAGGGTAAGCCCCTCAACATGGGGTGTGGGGACCTGGTACATGGAGGGGTACCAGGGCATGGCTGGGGAGGAGCAGAGGCACAAGGCTGCTTTGGCTCATGGAGTAATCCGTGCTTACTGACCAAGCTCCTGGGCATGATGGGAAGCTGAGTAGAACAGGAGAGGTGCAGAAAGGCTTTCTAATGCCACTCTGCTTTCAGTTCATCCCAGAGTCGGCACGGTACAATGTGTCCACAGGAAACATGGGCGCTGCACTGGCCACGCTGCAGAGGATAGCCAAGATGAACGGGGTGGCAATGCCAGAGGGGGAGCTGAGGGAACCTGCCAAGGTAAGTCAGACTGCTGTGCTGCCCAGCCCATCCATCCCAGACAGGGCTGCTGGCCCCTGGGCTTCAGGGAGGGAGTGGGATTGCCAAGCACATCTTGCTCTGCCTCTCTTGTCCTCCTCATCTGGTTTCTTTCCGTACAACTGCTGAATGTGATGATGAAGATGTCAGTTTTCTTTTGGTGAGACAGGAATCTTGGCCCTCAAAAGTAAATGGAGTTTTCTGCTTTTTTTCTCCTCAATCTCTGTTTGTTCCAAAAAAACTATTTTGCTAAGAAAATATATGCTTTCTCTACCAGGAAAGGGGCCCCTGACAAAGCATATTCTTCCTTATTGCCCATTCATCCCACAGGGGTGTCGCCTGTGTCATGAGATCTGGGAACTGCCCCTTGGGGTCCCTCTCAGGGCTGTGGCTGGGCAGGCTGGAATGATCCCTCCCATGAGGTCAATTCAGTGCTCCCAGAGGCTTCTCCCAGCCCCTGGCCTGGCTTGTCCACTGTGTCCCACCACCCCAGGTCTCTGAGTGTGGAGCCACAGACCAGCAGAAGAGGGTCAAAGCAGGAGAAACCATCTCACAGCTACCACTATCTGCACCTGTAAGCAGCTGAGCAGCTCAGAAGTTGATCACTGCTGGACTGAAATGCCCAAAAGCACGTGTGGGTGTTGCAGGGCAAGCAGGAGAGGAGCTGGGGGCCAGGGTCCCCCCCAGGCTTCTCCTCCTTACCCCCAGTCTGGAGCCTGCTCCTGTGACCCCCAAGAGAGGAAGATTACACAAATCTATTGTCCAGGGCCTCAAAATTATTATCCAGCTCTTTTAAGTCGCTTTCCTGGACCTCTTCACTGCTTATTCAATCCCACAGGCACCCAGCATTGTCCTTAGCAATTCATGCAAGATGGTGCTATTGTATTGGAATTAATTAGGATTAAATCTTCCCTGTAGTTTAATTGAATTTATGTAATGGACCCGTGTTGGCTGTGGGAAAGGTTTTTATTAGTTGTGCACCCTCTCAGGCTTAACCAATGATGAGGAAAATAAAGGCAGCCCAAACCATTGCTGTGAACTCATCTTCCCTCGGTGGTGGGTTGCTGGGGCAGCTGCCGGTTCCTGGGGAGCAGCAGGGCAGTCAGGGCCCCCAGTGCCTGCCTGTCTCTGTGCTTATTGACATTTCAGGCCTCCCAGCAAGATGATGTGGCCAAAAACTCACTTCACAGGCAGAACAGCATGTGGGGCAACAGGAGCTGACAGCAGTCTCAGCAGTGCTGGCCCCACAAGCCCACTCTGGCTCCATCATGGTCACACTGGTGCCAGACTGCTGGGTTCTGTGGGTCCTGCTGGCAGTGCTCAGGATGTTCACTTCTCCCCACTCCATCCTTTGCAGTGCATCCTTCCATGGGCATCTTTTGGGAAATGGGGCTTTCCTCTCTGGAGGTTTGGTGGGATGCTGTGTTGCACCATCTGTCAATCTGTGCCACCAGCAGCCTGGGGAGAGGGCAGGGGGGCCTGGGGTGCCAGCTGCTGCCACAGAACACTTTCCTCTGTATAAAAGATGTTTTTTAAAACTTATATTTCTATCATATGATTTGCAGGAAAGGAGAGGAAGATTCAAGGACCTTATGCACCCCAAATATCTCAGAACCACTTTGCAGATATGGGTCATATGGTAAAATTTTTTCCCTCTTTCTTATCAACTCATTCTCTGTTGAAAGTTTTTAGGGAGTAGGAGTCTCTCATTGGCTTTGCCATTCAAAGGCTGCAGATCCTTAGCAGCTATAGGGGAGTGTGTGGATATAGATCACCACAGGTTTGTCCTGATCTCAGGCCACTCCTCAGACACCCTGATTGGTTGCTGTTAACATAGGCAGAAAAGGGCTGGACATCCAGGATAGTGCAGGGTGCCATGCAGTCTTTCCAGAGGACAGGGCAGCTCATGGAACATTGGTTGGGAAGCAGGTGAGAGCCACAGGAGGAAACCCATGCCTGCCTGTAGCATGCACCAGCCATGCCCACAACTCCCCTTCTCAGTGTAAACATTGTTCTTCCCAAGAGGAGGACAAATGCACCACCTTTGCAGGTCAGGCAAAGGACCAGTGAAACAGGGCTGTCAGAAACATGTCAATCCATGCCCTCACTGGGGAAAATTAAGATTGAAGGAATGGGTTTCATAATGCAATGTTCCCAGTAGCTGCGTGCAAGGGTAATACGTGTTTCATTGACTCTGCTGTCTGGAATGGAAATGTATAAATAATAGGTCTGTGGGAACTTATTGACCCAAAACGTTGCTAAGCCAGGCCTTGAATTTTTTATGGGTTTTTTCCTCTTGACTTGTATGACTGTTATGAAATATCTTTTTGTGTTTTAATCTTCCTTTCTCTCCTAGTCCTCTCAGGAGTTTCTGGCATGTTCTTGGGTTTGCCTGCCCCAAGCATTCCCTGCGTCCCCAGGCAGCCCAGATTCTGCTGCTTGTTTCTGAAACTGCCAGGGAGCGATTAAAAAGTGAAAATTGCTTCTCAGCCTGCTTATGATTACGTGTATGCTGAATTACTTGATAATGACAAAGCAAGGCTGCCATCACCAATTTTGTACTCTTGACAGCCAGCCAGGGTGCAATGTGAGCCTCTCCAGCCAGTTAATGAAAACTCCTCTTGAAAATCCCTGGGCAGAAAGAATCAGGACTAAAAAATAACCTGGATATTTGCTTCACGTGAGCTGAAAGTATTGAGGCCTGATGTTGAGACTCCCTGGCCCCCCAGGAAGGGATGGTTTGGCAATGTCTCCACTTACAACACTGTATTACGAAAGGGACTAAAGGGGCCAGCTTCCCTCTGTGTGGCCTCAGCAGGTCACCTGCTGCAGAGCAAGAAACAGCACTAAGGGGCAAGCAAAATGACAAGCAAAATGACTGTGGTGGGTTGACCCTGGCTAGACACCAGGTGCCCATCAAAGCCACTCTGTCTCTCCTGTCTTCAGCTGGACAGGGAAGAGAAAACATTACTTAATGCTCATGGGTCAAGACAAGGACAGGGAGGGATTGCTCATCAGTTACCATCATAGGCTAAACAGACTCACCCTGGGGAATGAATTTAATTGATTGCCAATCAAATCAAGGTACAGCAATGAGAAAGAAAATCAAACTTTAAAAACATTTTTTCCTCATCTCTACCTTCTTTCCAGTCTCAATTTCAGTCTTGATGTTCTCTCCCTCCTCCCCTCCAGTGGCGCATGAAACAGGGAATGAAGGCTGTGTTAATTCATCACTTGTTGTCTTTGCTGCTCATTGCTCCTCAGGGGGAGGACTCCTCCCACTCTTCCCCTGCTCCAGCATGGGGTCTGTCCTATAGGAAACAGTCTTCCATGGATTGCTCCAATGTGAGTCCTTCCCGTGGATTGCAGTTCCTCCCCAGCTGCTTCAGTGTGAGTCCCTTCCATAGCATATAGTCCTTCAGGAACAGACTGCTCCAGCCTGGAATCCCATTGGTGTCATGAGTCTTGCCAGAAAACCTGCTTCAGTGTGGGCTCCTCTCTTCACAGATCCTTAGGTCCTGTCAGGAACCTGCTCTGGGGCAGGCTTCCCACAGGGTCAGAGCCTTCTTCAGGCATCCACCTGCTCCAGTATGAGGTCCTCTGCAGGCTGCAAGGACCTGCTCCCCTGTGGACCTTCATGGGCTGCAGGAGGACAGCCTTCCTCACCATAGTATTCATCATGGGCTGCAGGGGAATCTCAGCTCCAGTACCTGGAGCACATCTTCCCTCTCCTTTCTCACTGACCTGGTTGTCTCAAGAGATGTTTCCTGCACATTTTCACTCCTTTCTCTGGCTGCAGTTGTTTTTGCACAGTTTTCCCCCTTACATACTTATCCCCAAGGCGCTACCACTGTTGCTGATGGGCTCAGCCTTGGTTGGCAGCGGATCTATGGAGATGGCTGGCATTGGCTCTGTCAGCCATGAGAGAAGCTTCCAGCAGCTTGTTTCAGAAGGCACCTTTGTACTCCCCACCTGTTACCAAAACCTGGCCATGCAAAGCCAATAGAAAGATGAGCTGGGGTGGGGTCCCCCAAGGAAGAGCAGTACATGGACACAGGTGGTAGGGGTGTGCCATGGGTGGGGTGGCCAGTGGCCTGGTGAGCACCAGAGCTACTGCTCTGCTTGGGGTAAGGGAGTCCATCATGAAGGTGCATGCAGTGGGGGTCCTGGGGCACCGAAAACCTGTTGCATTTCTGTTTCCTCACCTTCTCCATCATAGCTCCATCTCACTGCAGCATTTCTCCTCGCAGGCTTGGCATAGCTTTTGCTTATTATGGAGTCATCTTAGCCAGTGCTGAGTTACTGGAGAGGGGCCTTGTCTGTCACTCTGCGGCTCCTCCAGTGCAGGACTCCAGCGATGACTCTGAGGAGAGCCACAGCCCCTGCCACTGCCACTTGTTTGGGCCCACTGCCTACCAGACCATGATCATCAGCACAGTCGGAGAGATCGCACGTAACCTCATCTCCCCTCCCTGCCCTCCCATTCCCTACTCGCAGCCAGAGCTCACTCCAAAGGCTTTAGCTGTGCGGCTCTAGTGTTACAATATGCCTGAGAAATTCCCATCTCATGGTTCATGTCTGAGCAGCTGAGCTACAAAGCAATGGGGTGTTGAGCCCTGCAGGGGCAGACAGGCTGAGATCAGTCCAGTGATGTGTTCAGGTGCCTGCTGGGCTTCTGGTTCAGCGGTGGAATCAGGACACACTCCAGGCCTCACTGTTTGGCTGGGCTGTGGCCAGAGGGAGAAAAACAACCCAGCAGGTGCTCTCCTTGCATGGCTCAGGACAGACATTGGTGCCCTGCCTCAGCAGAGCAGGGCAATTTCAGAAAAGCACAGGCTCCATCATCTGAGGAGAAGGACAAACAAGAGGGGAATGGGGGCAAATTCCAGAGTTTGGGTACAGGAAGAGAATTATAGGGTTTGTGTATCTGTTAGGCACTGGGGATGCAGACAGGTATCTTTGATACACACTGAAGGTCTATCAAGACAGACAATAATTGAAGTTAGGTCATCTAATGTTTTATGGTTTTCCTCTTTATCTCCAGTAAATCCTTTGAACATTCTTGGCATCAATGTCCTTGGAAGACGTCTGAGCCTGTGTATCACCATGGGATGTACAGCCCTATTCTTCCTTCTCCTTAATATCTGCACCTCAAGGTACTCTGACTCAGACTGCAGGTCTTCTTTGGGGGTGTGCTATGCTGAGGGTGAGACCTATGGTATTCTCAGGTCACCAGTCTGTCAGACCAGTAATTCTTTTAGATCTGGAAAAAGCCTCTGACTGGCTCCCTTCTCCTTTCCTGGGAAAACTGTGGCAGGAGGTGCAGTGGTGTGCAGAGGGGCTCACTTGTATTATTGAGCCCACATGGCTTCACCTAAGCATACAAGAAGCTGCTTTCTAGCACAGTCTAGAAAAAAATGTTATCTTTCATTCACTTTCCCCCTCTTTCTTTTTTGGCAATGCTACATGTCTGGTCTAACTTGTACAGTCAGGCACTTCACAAGAGCTCAAGGCATCAAGGGCAAGTCTGCCGTGAGCGCTGTAATTTGTCGGGATGTGTAAGATTGATGCCTCTCAAGCTGGCAGAGCTTCATGGTTACTGAACATCGGGATGGCTTCACACTCGTTTCCTCTAAACCACCCAGTAGCCTGAAGGCTGCTTGCCACAGGTGTACATCTCTGCTGCCTGCCTGTGGGACACTTGTCTTGGAAGCTGACTGGAATACTTGGGAGCTGGAGTGGAGGCAGCGAATAGTTATTAAGCTAAATAAGCCCCTGTCAGGAAGCTTCCTCTTATTCAGTAAGCTTCTGTACTGCTGTTACTGTTTTCACTTTTCCCTAAAGCTGAGCCTGACCACAATATCTTCTTGCAAAAATTTTATACAGGAACCAAGAGGTAGGGCCAGGCTCAAAGTCAAGACTTGACTATAATGCTGAGGGCATCAGCTGAGCCGCTCAGGTCCTATTCAAATCATTCCTCCAGCCTCTAACACTGGCCTAAAGGAAACACTACATGCAACAGCCTGTTGTCAAACATGCTTTGATAATGTACTAAGAAAAGATTCTACTTGCCAGCAATCAGCTTTTCCTTGTGGTTTCCCTTCCATTAAGCTGGTAAAAGCCTTAGCACAGTGCCTGTACTAGGTTGCATCTCTGCCCTTGCTGCTCAGTGATACTCACTCTGCTCTGCACGGCTTTCTCTCTAGCGCAGGCATGGTTGGGTTTCTCTTCGTGCTGCGTGCCTTGGTTTCAGCGAACTTCAACACCATCTACATTTACACAGCAGAGGTGGGTCCTCCTTAAAGTATGTTAAGCTGTTCAGAGGCTTGAAATACCATTTGTATATAGCCCGGAATCCTGTCTGCTAGTTTCATCAACCAGTTGGAGCCATTTTCCATGAACTGAGTATCTCCAGCTTCCTGGCCACACTGTTTTCATACACAAGATCAGATAAAGAATCAGAAAACCAGCTGGAGATGACAGGAGCAGGTGGAAGAGGAATGCCCTACTGAGCCAGCTGTTAATCAGCTGCTATAAAACCTCATTTTGGAGGATGTTGCATACTACTATCTTTCAAAACCCAGTCTTTCCTCTTTCTAACCCCTGCAGTTAGAAAACAGGTTACTACTAAAATGAACCTTTTCTAGCACTACCTTAAGTGATATAGTAGTATTGAGGTAGTATATGAGGTTATATATATGCTTTTCACTTAATGGAAACTGCTGTGTTCTGCCTGCAAAGTTTTAATCTTTCAGAGAGCTTGTCCTTCATACAAATTTGGAGCCATGAGTTCTACAAGTTAAGTATGCATTGTTGGGTTTGTTTGTGTTCTTTTTTTTTTTTTTTTTTTTTTACAAAAACAATTGTATGGAGTTACACGTATTTCCTTGTAGAGTGAGTAAAGTGATACAAAGCAAACAGAAGTAGCTAAGTAGCTCCCTGTGTTGGCCTGATACACTTGTATTAAGAGTGCACTACAATATTTAAGCTTGCACCAGGCTTGAGTAGGTACCAAAATTTTAGTAGTTTTGAATTGGTTGGTGTTGATTTAAAGATCACTGCTGCAACAGCAATATCCTAAAACAATTCTACTCACAATTTAATCAATCAAAACCAAACTTGAAAATTCCCTTTCAAGCCATGTGCCTGAACTCTTCTTGAAGTACTTACTCCATTTGCTTGGCCCAGTAAGGTACTTAAACAAAGGATTGTGTGAGTATACTTGCTAAAAGCTGTTAAGAAGACTTAAAGTTAAGCAAAATTCATACATGGAGTGTTTTATTGGCACAGGTGTTTGGGAGATGTGAAAAATAAACTACACAAAGCACGTTCTTCTAAGCCTGAAGGTTTCTTACTGGGATCTGGTTTTCCTTTTTCCTGCTTCAAAACAAAAGTGCTCTTGATAAAAGTGAATAGGCAGTCTTGAAGGCTGCAGACAATATCCTTTTATCCTGCTTTCCAGATACAGGGCCTGGCAATACAAATTGAATTCTTCCTTTAACCACCCAACTCCACAACTTTGGTGTGAGCTGGGAGAAGGGTGGTGGTAGTGGTGCTAAGCAAATGCAGGGGAATCACATCCAGCTTTGACTGACTTGCCCTAAAACTTTATTTGAGGCAAAAAATGAGAGCTTTGTAATGGCTTAAATGAGACCCAAAGGAGCCTTTATTTCTTTTCATATCTTGTCCCACTGGCTGCCCTTGATAGCACAATGGGTCTCTCCAAAGAAAAATATTTTTAAAAGAGGGGAAAAAAAAGAGAGAGAAAAAAAGTAAATGTCACAAACTGATGTTGCACTGATCTGGTTTCTTTCTGGCCTGTTTTAGGTTTATCCCACCACAATGCGAGCGCTGGGGATGGGAACAAGTGGGTCGCTGTGCCGTGTTGGTGCCATGGTGGCCCCGTTTATATCACAAGTAAGACCATGCTTGATAATGTTGGTAAACATAGTGCTGATTGTTTTTATCAAATATACAGAGAGAAGCCCCTGAAGTTCATCCAAATAAAAGGGAGGGTGTAATCAATTCCCCCCTCCCAACTCCATATACAGAATACTTGGGTGGTCTTTGACAGATGTAGCTCTGCATAATCATCAGAGTTCAGCTTGCTGGTATTTGTTACTTTCTGAAAGCTCTTAAGATTCATGAGACATTGTTTTTCTATTGTGGAATTTCTCAGCCGTTTGTGACCCTTTGTCCACTCTTAATTCCTAATTAAGTGCCAGCCTCCCATACCACTGAGGACATGTTTGATGTTCTTTTGCCTGCAGGTTCTTATGAGCACTTCTTTCATTGGGGCCCTGTGTCTTTTCTCATCTGTGTGTGTTGTCTGTGCCATCTCTGCAGTCACACTGCCCATCGAGACCAAGGGCAGGGCCCTGCAGGTGTGTATCCCCAACCCAGGAACTCCTGTGTATCTAAATGCTATTTAGAGACTGGTAGATGATGAATCATTCAGAATCCAAACTGAATTCTCATGAGGTTTCATAAGCCTGATAGGCAAGCACAGGAACATGCTGCTGCCTAAAGCTTATTTCTTGTAAAAGAACAAACCCCAGCCACCTCATTCCAGAGTGTTAACTTTAGCCTATGCGAGCCCCTCTTCACTCCTATCTCTAGTCCTGACTTGAAGTTGTTACTTCACAGGCACACGCTCTGGTCTGTCTGTGCTGCAAGGAGAGAGGACAGCACACACATAGAACACTTTAAATTACAAAAGCCGTTTCTTCATCAAATTCAAGGCAAGAGCCCCACCTTCATCAGTCCATTAATTAAGCCCTTAGCTGGTGTTCTCTAAGAAGCAATCAGCCAAAACACTAAGCACAAAGATTAAGGGGGAAAGTTTAAATTCAGGCAGCCTTCCATGTGCACTAGTTTAGAGGAGGTGGTGGGCAGTTCTGTGATTCCAGTCAATTCACCAGAACACCATGGGCTAAATAATCCATATTCTTTAGCAGCTTAGAGCACAGCAGATGTTTGATCAAACTGGTTCAGAACCAGACTTTAAAAAACTCCACATATATAAACACACATGTATTACATATATATACACATACACATAACTTCATTGGAGCACATCTTTTAAGGTCCCCCCAAGGTACATGGGGCAGTTAACATTAGGGTTTTCAGGGTTAACAAAATAGTTGTTGCCTGCTTCGTTAACATCTGCCTTTTAGAAATACATGGGTTTATGTTCTTTAAAATATCTGCATAATATTTCATATAGATTGGGGTGGAAGGGGATCAAAATTTACATAAGGAAATGGACAAAACAACCTATTCTTCCCTTGTTGGGTGAAATTCAACCCCATGCATAGAGGTCAAAGAGCCACTTAGGCCTTCATGGGGTTTTATTTGCAATAATTACTAAGGAAAACACTTCATTAAAACTGCTTTAAAGAATAGCTTTGATTCAGTTACAGTTGGAATAATTTTGACTAATATTGGTTGAGAAAAATAGGAGTGTAATGATTCCTTAATGGGATCCCTCTTTTCCTGGGGCATTAACTCAAATAATTTATTATTCTCCTTGTTGCAAGGAAGAGTTATAAACTCCAGCTGCTGACCTTTACATGGCACAAGTCAAAAGGAAGGAAAAATAAAAACCTGTAGAACTAGTTGTGTAGCCAGAAGTGTCCTTTAGATCTTAAATTTAACTGGTGAACTCTTTTCTCATGGTCATTTAAGAGCTTACATTTCTGTTGCGTAGCCATTCAGGGATTGATAAATGTTGTCCAGGGGCCTCACACAGTAAAGCCATCCAATCCACACACAACTTTAAATACCTGATATAAAAGCTCTTTGAACACAGCAATACTTAGTGTTAAGGCTCCAGGCAATAGCTGTGTTCCTTAAGTCACAAAATAAAAACTACATAAGTAATTTTTTGCAAAATCTAGACAGTGACATGTAAAAGATGAATCTGCTCATGTTTCAGTTTATTAGGAGAGTATCAGTCCCTTCTCAAAGCCATCAGGGGATTGCCTGTCAGAAGGGAGACCTTTTGGACATATCCAAATGCTTATTATTTTCCACTGTATCCATTTGTATTGGTTTTCATGTGCGTTTTATTAATTTTATGTGGTTTTTCTCTTTCCCCTTTTTAGCAAGTAAAATGAAAGCGAGTGTTTGATGTTGGATTGGGTAGGAAAGAAAAACAAACCTTTGGAATCTGTCATTTCCTGTGAACTGCATTTGATGTTGATTGCTTCTCCATACCATTTCCATTATAAAAAAATTGCAGCTGAACAGTGTAAGAGCTGTGATTTGTATAGAAAAATGGCAAATATCTCAAGGATGTTCCTTTGCTTATGATTCAATAAATAGATGCTTTCTACCCTTCTTGTGAAGTGAGAAGTAGACTCTTTGCTACAAGTGCTGTCACTCGTGACACTGAATACACACAAACACAAAAAATATTGAAAAAAATGGGGAAAACCATTCAATGAATTGAGGTAAAAGGGGGGAAATACACACACAAGATACAGTTTTTGCCATAGCAGCTTGGAAAAATATAGTACTTTCCTCAACTCTTTGTTCATATACCATCTGCAGCTGTAGTAAAGATTTAACATCTCAAACCTCATTGCAGTGACTATTTCTGAGGATTCTTAGGGGGATGTCCAAGACCACAAAATAAAAGGTGAGTCATATTTTTTTCCAGTTCATTATTTAAAGAGAGAGACCTTCAAGCAGTTTACAGCAGACAGGTAAGTAAGTAGACTGTAGTACACCTACTCTCCTCCCCCTTTGTTTTCCACTGGGACAAAGAGCGGAGCTGAAGAGGTGTCTAGCTTCACCTCTAAATCCACCAAGCCTCCTGATAAATCTGTATTTGCAACTTGTGGTCCAGGGAAACACACAGACCCTTCCTCTGGAAGCACTGTTAAATTAGGTGCCAGGGTATCTAGGACTTTTGGGCATTCCTCAAATGTTGCTATAGCTGTGCCTCTTTAGTGTGCAGTGATCATACTTGTTTAGCTAGAATGGTCTCCCTCACCACCTCGTTCTGCTCCTTAACCTCACTTTATTTTTTCTAGTACTCTAGGATGGCAAAACCTACAAGCAATTCTCTTTAGGTAATAAAAAATTTCCATAAAAACCCCAAACCAAACAACCACAGCAATAATTAAAAAAATAACAACCCACCAAATTAAAACCTGCAAATAAACAAAAAAACACAAAATAAGGAAGAAGGGAAAATAACTGGTTACTTGGGGCAGACTAAAAATCTACTACATAATCAAAAGCTGTGTCAAAAGTCTGCTGCAAATGCAGCAGTGTTTGGGGGTGTCTGCTACAATTTTAGTGTGCAGTGCCACAAAGGCAGGTGGGCAGCATCTCAGCTGGTGAGAGGCAAACCCAGGAACTTTTCTTGGTGCATGTGGTACACAGCAGGGAGGCACAAGCTGCACTTGTATCCAGTTTCTTCCTTCTATCCACAGCACTATATCAGGGCTACAAAGAGAGTCCAAAGCAGGCTTGTGTACACATGGCTTGTCTTCACAAATCCAGCTGAAAAATTCTGGCACAATCAGGGCTCAATTAATCCAAAGACTGTCTGCTTTCCTGAACACTCACTTTTCATTTAAGTTCACATAAATGAAGATTATAAGCCAATAGCTCGGCCAAACATAGACAAGTACTTTTCTAACTCTGCAATCTCTGAGGGCAAAAACAACCATCTATGTTGTCAAGAGTTTCTGGTAGGTAGACAGAACAAAATAAGGTAATTCATCCTCATCTTCTGGTGATTTTAACAGGGGCAGATGAAGGGCTGAAGACCAGTGTCCTCTTCAAACTTGTGTACTCCCACATACAGTAACAATGCTGGTTGCATTCTGCAAGCGACACACTTAGAAATTTGGAAAAAGAACTTGTAGACAGAAAGGATGCTTTTCCCCCCTCTTTAAATACACACAAAGACTGACTGATAGTTGCAAACAAACATTTTTCCTCTCAAGGTTTTCCTATCAACTTCACTAAACAGAGATACATCGCACTTGACACACCTGCTAAACAAAACAGTACAGCAATACCATTGTTTCTTGCTGGTGGTGACAAAAATGGCACAAACAAAAGTATTCTGTCCTTTACTTCCTCCATTAAAAACTCACAAACAAGTTCCTTTTCTTCTTTTTTCAAAAGTTACTTTTAATACCCACCCCCTTACATTTTAAAATTCTCAGTAAGTTCTTTGGGGGCAACTACACTTCCATTGTACCAATCAGTACTGCAGGACAATAACATTAAACCATCTTTCTTTCATGGCTTGTATTAAATACAGTACAAAGAGATCAAATTATGGCCAGCCACAAGCCTTTGGTAAAATTAAAAGTCTGGTGAGATCACACTTTCTTCAAACTCAGAAAGCCACATGTTGTACCCACATCATGTTTTGAAGTTCAATTCTATAAAAACTTCCTCAAAGCAAAGTTAAACAGCTGTCAGGCCATGCAAATGGCAATGTTTGCACTGCTCCAGAAAAGAGATGAGTTATGAACTTCAGAGAAGCTCCTCACATGCCTTGATCTCCATTAGATTTTTGTTTCAGACAATGGGTAGAAAGTCTAGTAAATATTCACAAATCTACAAGTCAAACCAGTGGTAACAGTGATAAATACTCTCAGTTTTTAAAAAATGTTCTGTAGTAACACGTGGCTCATTTAAGGAACTGATGGTCTTCTTTGAGGCGTTTTTTCCGGGGTTGTATGATGTCATCATCCGAGTCATCAGTAAGTTCTGTATTATCCAGTTCATTCTGGCTCTTGGGTTGTACAGGGAACTTTCTCTCAGGATAAAGGTTCATTAGAAGTTCTTCAAAGTATGCTTCGAGTTTCATGCCCGCATCGGCCACCTCTGAATCAGGCTGTTGGGTGAATTAACAACATCAAAGCATCATGAAATAGGTTTATACTTAGAACACATTAGATCTTTTAGGCAAAAACTGCAGAGAACATTGATCAGCTGCATGAATGGCACCTGTGGAACACATGGTCCCAAGCCTGCAAAACAGAGGGTGAGGGTAAATCTTTTGGCTGACACCCTCAAGCCCTTTTTTCTCTGACAGATTATCACACAAGCCGGTCACAAAAGCCACACTGCCTGGGTTCTGAAAGCTATACTAATAGATTCTAAAAACTCTTAAAATCAGACTGAAGTGTGGTGGTTAAAAGAAGGTGTGTTATGCTGTAAAATACGCAGGTGTGCCCTCGGTGTTAGAATTTCTCTTGCTTACAGACGTTTTTTAATAGCGATGAAAATATTACTTGGTAGACTATGACGGTAACATGGAAGACCAGGCAGTGCTAAAGTCATTCATAGCCACCACAGCTGATCAGTCTCCTGAAGCACAGATCATCACAGTAGGAATTACTCCCAGCTATCAAGGGTCACAGGATGAGAACCCCAGCGAGGCCACTAAGAGAAGCCTTTATTCCCAGTGTAATTCTCTCTTATTTTTGTGATCCACTCAGTATCTGCATCCCTTTTTCACCACATGTTCCCTTATGTGCAATAAGGGATAATAACAATCACTCAACATGCAACTTGAAATCCTAAGAGTGAGGAAAGAGCTCCCAGAATGAAAATCCCACTGACTTTAAGATCTGAGGTAAGGAGGATTAAACCGATTTTTAAATCAAATGCCCACCATTGTGGCAGTTGCCCTTTTCTTTACCTGCTGTCCTGCCATTCACCCAGCATGTTCGTTACAATCCTCCTTCATTCTATGGAAAGACTCCCACTACATAGTCATCTAACACCACAGCAGTGTTTAATGTGATCTATATTTCCACTGCAGTCTCATCATCAAAATAAGTTTAATACAATAAATTTTTGCATTGCAAGTGCTGCCCCCATTACAGTTTTCCTGAAAGCAATTAAGCCTACAAAACCTGAATTTAAAAAAAACATCTACTTTTCTAACCTCATTAAATTCAGCACAGTTTTGGAAAATCAGCCTGAAATCAGCAACAAAATCCTCTGGCTTTGTGTAGAATGAATTGGTCATTTCAAGTCTTCTCTTGATAGTTGACAAATCCATAGGCTTTTTGATTATTTTGTAGTAATCAGGAACCTAAATGGAGGGGAAAAAATTAACAAATGGAGTCATGTTCATTACTTATTGTTTTATAAACCTTTAGATCTGAAGGAGTGTCAGAGTTTAGTCTCATCTTCAAAGTACAGCTCTAATATACAGGAATTGTACTTTCAACATACATGCAGACAGTTTCTGAAGAGTGAAGTACAGCATTTTGCTGGCTAAAATATATTCCTTCCAATGCCTATTTTAAAATCAAAGAGAAACAAATAAAACTTCCACCTACACTAACTACATATAATAGAGCAAATTACTTGGTTTGGACATTCTTTTCAGACATAGTCAAACAAACTATCTATTAGGATTCATTCTCCAGACCACCATATGATAACTGAAATAGAGATGGTAAATACATTGCTTAAAACGAGGTTTGATCATGAAACATATCTTTTGAAATGGTGGAAAATTTCAGAGATATCAATAATTTTGACATTCAAACCGTGGTTGTAGGACTAAGATTTATTTTGTCTTTAGAAAAAACTAAACATTAGAAAATAAGATATGAATCAAATTATAGCATTTTTATACTTTTTTCCTAACTAGATTCATATTTCAGAGAATTGCTGTAATAACTGAATTTAGTAACACATGACCATCACATGATTCATCAACTAATCTCCTGTGCCATTTCTTCTTATTAAACTCCATGGAACGTTCTTCAGAATTCTCACACAAATCGAATAAAGGCTGCATAGAAGCATATTACTTATTGAATTCTTCCCCCATTGACTTGTCTTGAAGAACATCTTTTCAACTGATCATGCTGGTAACTCTTTTGTGTATCCTTGGACTTCTAATGCACCCAGGCATTGTTTACCATTTTAAACTAATTTCAAGCTAATAATAATAAATTCAATTTCATATTAGTACTATGAAGTACCCTAATTCTCAACATCAGGTAGTATTTTAAAAAAACCCAATATATCCCAATTCATTTTTGTAGTGATATCACTCAGCATATGAAATTAGTAGACTGTGTTAGAACTTACTTTTTGTATTTATTTTTGAAACATTAAGTTTAATCAATTATTGGGGAATTTTACTTGTAAATCCCCTTCCAACGCAATGCTTTAACTTCCCCCTTCAGACAGTTTGAATAAAATTAAACACATTTAATACACTCAGTGTCTGGGCAACTTGACTTCTGATAATGGACTGTAACAGGACATAAAAATCCCATTAGAAACACAGCAAATTTGCTCATAATGTAAAATGGAAAGAAGTGAGGTACATACTGTGGGAGAAACTGGATCTTGGAAGGCAAGGCTCATTTCATGACAGTAGAGGTATAGCAGCAGTTTTTCGCACTTCTGTGTCAAGAAAAATAGATGCCCAAGTAAGCTGAGAATCCTACGTGGTTTATTATACTAAAATCACAAACTGCAGAAAATACAAAACAGGTGTTCTGGATTCCCCCTTCTAATTTGTGTATACAAATACATGAAACTGGATCTTGAGCCTTGAAAGAGATTCTAAAAATAGTTTTGTCTGCTCTTATACTTGCTGATCCCTTATCAGAATATTTACAGCACTTATAACTTACATTTAATGCAAAACACAAATCAAGGACATGTAAATAATGGTGTGACACACAGTCAGGTCTTGGAGAGTGTTCTCCACATGCACACCCCTCTCTTGTGTCCTGATGGGTAATGTGATTTGTCCTAAGATAAGAACACTGGGTGGGAATTGCAGGAGGAACTGTCTAGATGTTCATGTAATTAATGTATTCCAGAGATGAGGGAGCTGCGATGATTGAGATTGCCTTTGGTACACATTTATATCTTGCAAAAGGGTATAAAATGCTGCTGGAGACTGGGCCAGCTGCGCAAACTGATCTCTCAACACTGCAGGCAGCTTCCAGGTGGATCCCACCCCACAAGGGATGTCTGCAGGGTATATCCAGCCCTCACATGGGGAACACTCACTTTTGGATGGTTGAGCAAAAGCACTAGGACCACATGAAGAGACAAAATCCTAAAGCAGCTACTTAAGAGCTTTGGTGCTTTGTAATCGTGCTTTCTGTGAGGCCAAAGGCTGTAAATCTGCATGTCTCCAGCCAAGCCTCCTTCTGTTATAACCCTTTAGACCTGCTTATATTTTATACTGCACCAGCAATACTTAAGATACTGTATTAGCAATAAATCTAATCATAATCATTCACATAAGCTGGGTCACACTTCTTGCACCTGACCAAGTGTCTTCTCTCTGCTATTCTGCCACAAATGATTGTACACACAGACTAAGACCTCAGATAAAATACTAATTTCACTGTATTTACACAAATTTCCAACTGAAAGTTGCCAACTTTTACTGCCACATAAAATACTGATCAAAGTTTTTAACACAGCTCAAAATTGCTTCAACTTAAAATCATCATAAATAATAATTTTATCCTTACCCTACGGTCTATTGGTGCCAAACCCGCAGTTTCTTCCAACTTTCTTTTTTCAGAGCTGTGAGCAGGTTTATCACAGTCATATTCAACTTCTGGCTTGGACAAATCCCGGCAGAATGTACAAATCCATTCTCCACTAATGAAGACAAACAGACACGTTGACCTTAGTGAGGTAACACACCCCTGATAAAAGGCCTTCTGCATATTTCTGCAAAAAATACTCATTTGCTGGGTGTTTTTCTTCTGTGTCAGGTGTTGATTTGTTGTTGTTGGGTTTTTAAAATACTACAAAAAGCAGACTGCTGGCAAAAATGCTCTGTTAGAACTTTGTTTCCTTTTTAGTGACACTGGTGTCATCAATGGTGTCCTAACAGAAAGATGGTTTGTATGAATAGATAATGGTGTCTACCTTTGTCAGTACTCAAATTTTTCACTTAAGTTCATAGGATTCAAGCAAGGGACTATTAAGAGCTCTGTTTCCTAACTACAGAGAGACTGAAGGAATTGTATGGGCTGAACAGAAGGAAATGCCTTAGTGTTATATAGTGAGAATTAGATATTCTCTACAAGCTTGATCTATAACATATTGCTAATCTAGTAATCAAGATTTTTTTGTAAAACTGATATTTCACTCCCTAAAACCTTCAGATGTTCCTGACTTTATCAGTTGGACTAAGAAAATCCTGGAGATTTAAAGGACAGCATAAGATTTCTACATAATTAGTTTTGCAATGTATGTTCACTTATTCTCTGACACAATTTATGAACCTCAAGGTTTTGAAAATCCTATGAAGAATCTACGTTTTTAATAGTTTCCCACAAACAAAGAAACCTGCATGCTTGCAGATAACCACAAGAGGGCTGAATTGTTACACAGTAGACAGAATACAGCAATAACCAGTTAAGAGATCTAACTGTGTGTGTTTACTCAGAGGTGTCTTATAATACTTTCATAAATGGGAAATAGTTTCTGCAGCACCTTCTATTCCATTTTGATAGTAAGGCAGAAGACTTCCCAAATTAAAAAACAAATCTGTTTTTTATTCACAGTGATCCAAAGATTTTCACCATCTGACAGTTCTAGCATAAACTGGTGAATAATAGGCATTTTACATGTTTACCTCCTACTGTCTTAACTTCATAGAGTTATTTATGACACTGTCACCTCTATGTCTGAACCAGCATCATAGAAATGATGTGGCAGATATACAAAAACGGAAACAGGCCATGACCTAAAGATCTTGTGACACAAGAAAACAAGAAACAGATTAAGGATAGAGGAATGATGCATTAAAATAGACAAGAATCACGAAGAGTGTGGTAGGTTGCAATGGAGGAAAAAAAGATGCAGTGACCTTGTGAAACTATATGGGAACATTGTTTTAAACTAAAAGAGCGTAGATTCAGACTAGACATAAGGAAAAAAATTTTCACAGTGAGGGTTGTGAAACACTGGGACAGGTTGCTGAGAGAGATGTCAGAGGCACAATCCCTGAAAACAAAGTCAGGTTGGGCAGGGCTCTGAGCAACCTGCTCACGGCAGGTGACCTTTAAAGGTTCCTTCCAACCCGAACCATTCAGTGACTGTACAAACCTATGATTGCTCCATTCACCTGAAGCAAGAACAAAAAGCAATGATGAGAGAAGCAGACTGACACTGCTGACAAAATAACAAATTATTTGGTGTGTTTGAAGGAACTAATGGTAAGAGATCAAAGTTTGTTTAGTAAGCCTGCAAAGATGAGAAGAAAAACCTGATACATCTAAAGTCAGGAAGAAACTTTGACCAGCCATGCTCTGAAGCCCCGGAACACAGTGCACTTCTAGTAATATGCACCTTTAGAGATCTGAACCCTGATCAAAGTCTATTTTGGCTCCCTTGCCCTTAGACATCATCACCTTAGTTTCCACCCAATGATCCAGTAAAAAGGAAACATTTTGAAGACTTATTCTTGAATATTTAATTTTAATAGAAACAAAAGTCTTGTAATACACAGTTATTTGCCTTCTTAAAGATTTTTTTTCTTGTCAGAAAAGCATAAACATTTATTAGTTTATATGTTTAGTGTAACTTTACTAGGTTTTGCTTATGGCAGAAAGCTGTAACATAGCATTGTTTTAATAAAAAAACCTGCAATTTGATGTATTGATGCAGGAGGGGGGTTTGATTTTTGATTTTTTCATTTTTATAGATTTTAGAAGTACTTGTAACTGTACTAAAAAGCAAATTTAGTGTGTTAATATTTCTGGCAGCTTAAGTTCAATGTTTGTACATGCCAACCTCTGCCACATATCAGTAGCTCA
>JAWWEV010000043.1:61609840-61650980 GCA_035583235.1 Hafferia zeledoni | reverse complement strand
GTGGATTCACCATCCCTGGAGATTTTTAAACGCAGATTGGACATGGCACTGAGTGCCATGATCTGGTAAATGGACTGAAGTTGGACCAGGGTTGGACTCGATGATCTCAGAGGTCTTTTCCAACCCAATCAATTCTATGATTCTATGATTTTATGAATATAGTTTCCTGTCTTACACAACCTGCAGGGTGATGCCTCATCCCTCCTCATGGAGACAAAGCCCTGGGAAACAGACCACCACCAAATTTGCCTCACCTGTTTTTCCATTTATCACCCAGGGTATAGGAGCAGTTTGCCCAGAGGCTGTGGAGTCTCCTTTTCCCTGGAGGTATTAAAAAGCCGGCCGGACACACTCCTGCTCCAGGGACTCTGGACCAGGGAGGCTGTTCTAGGTGATCCCCAGCCACTCTGTGGTATCAGCCTTCCCAACCCTTTCGTCGTTGTCTCACCCATCCCCTACACATGAGCGCTTCCCAACCTTTAGCCTGTCCACCTTGTCCCGCTCCTCCTTCCTCTGCACGAACGCCGTAACCCAGTCGGGCTCCCCGGCCGCGCTCCCCGGCGGTCCCGGCTCCTCCGGGCTCAGCGCCTGCAGCAGCCGCGCTTCCTCCTGCCGCTTCTTCTCCTCCACGTCCCGGAGCCACGACAGGGCCCCGCAGATGAGGCTCAGGGATTTTCCCTGTCGTGGAAAGCCAGAGAGGTGAGGAGAGCTGCTGTCACCGACCCGCGCCCGGCACGGCCCCGGCCCCGCCGCCTCACCGTGCCCGTGGGGCTCTCGAAGATGCCGACCCGGCCGTCCTCCAGCGCGCCGTACAGCGCCTCCATGAACTGCTCCTGGATGCGGTACGGCGTGTAGGGGAACGGGAACCGCCCGCACGCAGGGCCCGCCGCCACCGCCGCGCTCCCCATCCCTGTCTCCATCCCGCTCTCCATCCCGCTCCGCTTCGAACCGGGCGCCTGCGCCGCCCCCGCCCCTTCCCGTGACGCGCGGAAGGACCGCCCCGTCCTCCCGGTCCGCTCACACCGCCCTTCCCGAGAATCCGGCCCCTCCCCAGCATCCCGCCCCTCCCGAGCATCCCACCCCTTCCCGAGCATCCCTCCCTTCCCCAGCATCCCGTCCCTCCCCAGCATCCCGCCCCTCCCGAGCATCCCTCCCTTCCCCAGCATCCCGCCCCTCCCCAGCACCCCGCCCCTTCCCGAGCATCCCGCCCCTCCCCACATCCCTCCCCTCCCCAGCATCCCGCCTCGCCAAACCCGGTCTGCCGATGACCAACCTACTCTTCCCAACTTCCCTCCAATCACACACAAGGACAAAAAACTGGATTATACACAGGGGAAAAACCGAGGTTTTATTTAGTAACAAAGCACTGCAATATAGAAGTTTATGTAATATGCAGTCGTTAGCATAGTAATAAATGCAAACACAGTCGTTCCTGTTAGATGATGAACTTTAGATGTTAATACCTTTCAAACAGAGGTGAGCTAAAGAAGAGCAGCATAAAAACGAGTACAAAATCGCAATCAAGTCTCTGGACCAATAGTAAGAACTCACCACATACCATTTCACAATAGTACATCTGGGGGAAAAATCCTGGTTTTCCGTTAAATAAAATAAGGCCACATTTTGGTCCATGTTTCATTGCTGTCCCAAGTTGGAAGGAGTTTCAAATCAGCAAAACAAATCTGGGAGAAGCTGTCACAGACTATTAATGGGCTGCTTTTCAACTGGACACAGTTCCACATCCATGTTTTCTGGGACATACTCACCTGTCATGAGGGAGGAATTCATTGTCCCATGTAAGAGAATGAAATGGGAAAGAGGAAGAAAATACAAATAGACTGAAGTTCAGCTCCAAAGTTTCAGGCTGAAAATGCCTTGTCAAACACTGGGTACACTTACTACACTCATGAAAAATACAGGAAGGTAATAAAAAGAGAGTTCAGTTCCTAAGACTCCTACAGTGTCTAACAAGCTAAAGTTTTGAGTCAGAACCAGCCTGAAACATTTTATTATGATCTTCACTTTTGTTGTATTTTACAAGCCCAGTTCTCCCACTTGTTATTCTACCACATATTCACAGTCCTTGATTTACCCTGAAGCTGGTGTTCATTCCTCAGTCTCCTGGCACTCTTCCAAAACCACCAGCATGCAGCTCTTAGGACTAACTCCCTGTTTCCAGAACTCCCAATGGGTTTTGTGCCACTTGGATTAAGTGCCCAGCCCTAACAGCAGAGATACCACATCACCACTCAGTCTCTTCACACTGTGGTTCTCATTTACCACCATTTTCAGGTACTTCCAACATTTCTGTATCCTGTTCTGGACATCCACTCCAGGTTTATGGCAGAACTGAGTGGAAAGTGAGCACTCTTCTACCCACCACGCAATTACAGGGTTTCTTGGTTGCATGGATTTTCAAATGCACTTTAAGTGTTGAGCTTTTCCGGAAGCTTTTCCCACACTCTGCACATTCATAGGGCTTGGTTCCTGCGTGGATCCTGAGGTGGGCACCGAGCGCTGAGCTGTGCCTGAACGTTTTTCCACACTCCTCACACTTGTAGGGTCTCTCCCCACGATGGATCCTCAGGTGGACGTTGAGAGCCGAGCTCCGGCGGAAGCTGTCCCCACACTCCACGCAGATGAAGGGCCGTTCCTCGGCATGTGTGGTCTGGTGCTTGGCCAGAGTGGAGTGGTTGCTGCACCTCCGGCCACACTCAGTGCACTGGTAGGGGTTAGGGGGGAGGCTGCCATGGTAAATGGGCACGGCCTTTCCACCGTGGATCCGGCGGTGAGTGGTGAGCGCCGAGCTCTGGCTGAAGCCCTTCCCGCACACGGAGCACTTGTAGGGCTTCTCACCTGTGTGCGTCCGCGTGTGGGTCACCAGCGAGGAGCTCTGCCGGAAGGTCTTCCCACACTCAGTGCACTCATACGGTTTCTCTCCCGTGTGAATCCTCTGATGCCGAATGATGGCTGAGCTGTCCCGGAAACACTTCCCGCACTCCTGGCATTTGTGGGGCTTCTCTCCGGTGTGGACTCTTCGGTGTATGATCAGGGAGGAACGGTCACTGAAGCTTTTCTCACACCGGAGACAATTAAAGGGCTTCTCACCCTTGTGGCTACGCTGGTGGACAATGAGATGGGAGTTCTGGCTGAAGCTCTTCCCGCATTCATTGCACAGGTAGTGTCTCTCTCCTGTGTGGGTCCGCTGGTGCCTGATGACGTTGGATCTCTGGCTGAAAGTCTTCTCACACTCATTGCACTGGTAGGGCTTCTCACCGGTGTGGATCCGCTGATGTTTGATCAGGTCTGAGTTGCGCGTGAAACTCTTCCCACACTCGGAGCAGCTGAAGGGTTTCTCTGCCAGGTGGATCCTCTGGTGTTGGCTCAGGTATGAACTCCGGCTGAAGCTCTTCCCACACTCAGGACACTCGTAGGTTTTCTCTCCCACCTGCTGAATCCAAATGGCACCATTCCCACACAAGGGTGGGTCAGGCTTGTCCCCAGCAAGGATAACCTTTCTGATGTGGGCTCTACCACTGTCCTCGCACTCCCAGACTTCTATCCCATAGGGAGTTACCATTCCCTGTCTCTTTGCAAGAGATGTCTCCATCTCACTTTCTGCCTCCAGCTCCTGCTTGCAGTCTTGCCTTTGATCAGCGTCTTGGAGGATATCTCCTGTGAGCTTCCTGGACTCACTCAGCTCACACAGGACTTTCCCGATGAAGGCTGCTGTTCTGCTTGTCACCCATGGTCCTGCCACCTGCTGGAGTGAACAAAGGAACTAGCAATGAATAGCCCCCTGCTTCTCTGGGGGAGAAGTCCAAACAGGGAGAACACCAAGACCTGCTGTACATCAGTATCTTCTGAGGGCAGAGGGCATGGAAACCAAGGACCATAGGAAGGGAATGTGACTCAAGGATGGGGGGCCACTGTGGCACAGATTGCAAAGGGGGTCCTCTGTCATAAAGTTACAGCCCAAAAGGGCAAGACCTGTCACCTGCTTGCCCTCGAAGTTCCCATGTGTAGTGAGGTTAGAGAAACATCATGACTGCTCTCCATAACAACCCCCACTGTGGCTGCTTCTCTGCCTGCTGCCTGTGAACCACTACTCTTCTGCCAGCATTCCCCATGCTTAATCAAGTAAGGAAGCAGCCAACACCACAGAAACATCCACCCATGTAGATGCCCAGTAGACTATTCTGTTTTCTTTTCAGTCATAGCCCTTTTACTTAAAAAGAAAGCCCTACATATCCTACAGCAAACTGTATCTAGATTTTGTTCACAGAACAGATAAGCAAGTGAGTGGAAAAATAACTGTTTTATTAATCAAGAATGGAAATCAACCTTTAGACTGAAACAGTGAGAGGCTCCTGATTTTTTATTGGTTATACTGTTTTGAAGAATATACCAAGCAGATGAGCTGGATGGCACTGCTTACAGAATTAACATCATCCTCTTACATGGAATATGAGGTGATGCAGCAGGTTTTGTTTCAGGTGATCAGCAGATTTTGGAAGACACTACTGCATGGTTTATGTCAATTCCCAAAGTTTTGCTTACAATACTTGGGGATGAAAAACATTCGTAGTACAAATTAAGGTACTCAAAAGACCCTCAAAGTACCTCAAAGCAGCAAAAAGACCAACAAAACATTAAAAATACTGTAGGCGTGAAAGGAAGAAAAAGTCGCACTTTGGTTAGTTATGTCTGTTAACATTCTGAGCATAGTCTTTGCTGAAAAATACACAGGATTTGATTTCATTTTGGACAGGGTCTAGATACCCCAGGAATGTGTTTCATCTTTATCATACCCTGGCTATGAATCTTCCTAAAAGCAGCATCTATACAGTCTGGCAGCAGAAGAGGTAGAGTGACTGTGGAACATGTGGCACAGTACAGAACGAATTTTCAGCATTCAGCTCCTCCCTTCCTGGACACGCTTCATGCAACTTCTTACCTTGTGAGCAATCTCTCTACTGTCTTGGTGTTTAGCTGCTTCTGGCCAAAACGCTGTGTCTCTTCATTCCATCTGGAAGGTTAAAGCCAAGCTGGGGACTGCAGATCCTGATCAGAGGAAAGAAAATAGACATAATAAATACCCATCATGGTAGCAGTGCTGTAGAATGAGACTACAGGAGGATAAGTGTTTAGGAGCTGAAGGCAACCTAGACCATAGGAAAATGATGCCTAGAAACATGAGTCAGGATCACTGTTCTGCCATGCACACTGTGACACTGCTGGTCCAACAACCAGGCCTACCTTGTGTAGCACAGACAGAGCTTATTACACATGCTGTAATAAAAGAGCTGCCTGCCAGCTTGCTGCCTTTTCACAAGTAACTGGATGTTCCTCCTGATGCACTCCCAGACCTGAAATGCCTCCTGACCAGTTTTGTGTAAGAAAAATATCGATTCCTCAAACTGTATTCTCTCCATCACCTTTCTTCCTAGTGAGCAAAAGGAGAACACAACATAGCCAATGCAGTTCTGTTCTGCAGCTGGAGGAAAAGAGCTGCCTTCACAACCAGGCTGCTTTTCTGCCTGTCTGGAACCCCATTTACTGCCTTCACTGAAGGAGTACTTTGCTTGGTTGCTCTCAGGGGATCAGCCAGGCACCCACAGATCTGGGCAAGATTGTGATCCCCTCACATATTTATTGACAGGAGCAGTCTAAAGGCAGAATTTCCTGTCCTGTGCTCCAGAAAAACGGCCATTTGACTGCCTTCTTCCAGATGTGTTTTACAGAGCTGGCAGGGAGCAGAAAAAAAGGAGTCACACCTGTTCATTCACAAATACCAACACATCCACACTTGGCCTCATGCAGTGGCCACAGCTGCCTGTTGGGGGTCAGTGGGGGCAGAAGGGAGTGGGGCAGCAGGGAGGCACAGCTGGGAGGAAGCAGGAGCAGTGGAGGATGGAGTGTTGGGAATGCAGGTGTCTGTGACATCACCAGCGAAACAGCGGAGGTGACACCTCCGGCAGCACATGTGGGCCCCGACGGTCACAGGCACTGCTCACAGGGCCATGAGGGCTATGCAGGCTTATCTGGTTTTGTTTGGTGAGTAGGAACTCTCTCCTCCAAGCCTGGTTGTGAGGAAGGGCAGCTGAACTGGCTGCTCTGCACCCCTCCCTGTTGCTCCTCAGCTGGGGCAGTTTGGAGGCAAAAGGAAGGGACGGGAGCACCCTCCAACACCTCAGGTGCAAAGATCCTAAGGCTTCCAGTTTTGCCAGTTTTCATCCACTGGAGCTGGTATTTCATTCATCAAGGAGGGCCAGAGTGACCTAGGAACCAGGAAGAAGTCAGAGCTGGATACAGTGGGCACAGGCTGGAGTAGAGATGGAGACTGGAGATGCCAGGACAGGGACAGCTGAGTGCCTTAAACTAGACACAAGCAGAAAGGCAGAGATCTAGACCTGACCTGCCAAGGCCAGGAAGAAAGACCCAGCCTGGTAAAGCAACAGGGGAGGTAAGAGAAAGAGGTCTGAGAGAGAATCTTGGTTAAAGATCTCCTTAGCCAGGGGAAGAACATTTGCAGAGGCTAAAAACCTTGAAATGAGTCTCCTTGCTCCAGTCCTAACAACAGAGCAGTATTCCTAGTTTCAGCCATGACTTCCAAGACATTTCTCCCAGCTGAAGATTTGAATCTTCAGAGCTATGGTGAAGGTCCCTCAGCCAAGTACTGTCCCCAAACTACTACACTCCTTTCAACGTGGGTGGAACAGGTTTTCCCCAGGTCTGGACTGCATTTCCCCTGTGCTCTATCCTGCACCCAGAAAAAGCAACAGAGATCTGGATTCAGCCCTCCAGCTCTTCTGAATGTAGCATGGTTAGCATTTCCTTCTCCCTCTGACTCCTTGCCCTTTATTTTTTCAGCAGTGCTCTTAGGCTGGGGCTGCATAGTCGGCCCTTGGGGCACGAAAGCACAGGAGGCAGGAACGCCACTCTCCGACCAGGAGTACCGTCAGTTCTTCAAGTTTGTCCAGATCACCCTCCAAGCCAGCACTGCCTGCCACCTTCGTGAGCTGTATGGCTGCCAGAACTCACTGGTTCAGACACTGGACAAGTATGAAAACCATGGAATCATCCCTCAAGGTAAAGCCAACTGTGATTCCCAAGGAATGGTGGCTGGATGGGAGTCCTGCATGGCCAGCATGGGACTGGATCACTGGGAGAGGATGAGCTCAGGAGGTGGTGGGGGAAAAGGGGGTAGCAATCCTGCAGTGAAGACAAGGCATCTGCTCATGTGCCTCCTCTCTCACACTTAACTGCATCCACACATGTCCCTAGGAGCAGCCTCCTCTTGCACCCTGGGTCATGGAAATGACCAAGAAGCAGCCAAGTTTCTCACAAAGTTCAGGAAGGCACCCAAGTAACACAGGAGTTTTCCTGGACGGATGTCACTCAACAGTGAAGCTATTGCTAAGGGCCGGTGGGATGCCAGCACTAGAATTTATCACTCAGTCTATGTCTTTATTTGCCTCTTTCTAGGGCCTGTATGCTCCAAAGTGCCAGGAAATCGTTTCTTCCCCAACTTCTGCACCTTTTCTTTGTATCGCTGTATTAAGAAAAAGTACTTTCTTAAGGTGAGTTATTTAGCTATTCCTGAAGACCATGGTGTGCTCTGGGCAAGCAACAGGCAAAAGGAGAACCCTGAAAATGGGCAAGTGGGAAAACAGAAGGCTAAAAGACAGAGAGGAGAGGAGAGAGCCATGGGCAGCCCACCTTCCAGGGGCACTCAGACCAAGCTGATTAGCTGACACAGATGGCACCTGCAGCCACTTGCCAAAAAGGAGACTTTGCAGAAGGTATCTTTAAGAAAATCATAGAATTGATTGGGTTGTAAAAGACCTCTGAGATAATCGAGTCCAACCCTTGGTCCAACTCCAGTCCCTTTACTAGATCATCACTCTGTGCCATGTCCAATCTCAGTTGAAAAACCTCCAGGGATGGTGAATCCACCATCTCTCTGGGCAGCCCATTCCAATGCCTGATTACTCCCTCTGCAAATAATTTTTTTCTGATATTCAACCTAAATTTCCCCCGGCAGAACCTTTGAGGACCACCTCAGCCCTCCTCTCCAGCTGTCACTCCCAACCAAGTTGAGACAATCTAGGTGTCTCCAGGAGAGAGGGAGATTCATGCAGGCTAGAAGAGACATAAAGACAGCTGTGAGTCCCGTAAGAGACTTGCAGGGAGACTTGACAAAAAAAGGATGTTTCTTTGCTTTCCTGGACTCATCTTTGTAGGCAGTGGGAAAGATGGGATTGTGCAGTGAGAGCTAAACCCACAGAACAGGGTAGTGCCTAGATCCTGCTCCTGAAGTTTCTATGTTTTCTCCTCCACAGAGGATCACATGCCCAGAACACAGCAGTGCCAGTGTGCGCAACAAAACTGGTGCCAAGAACACCACCAGGAGCAGTGACGCTGTGTCATCCAGAAACTTCAGTCCCCGGCCACCTTACTCCACCTCTGCCACTACCCAGCCACCTGGTTCCAACACTGACAAGGAAGTAGCTGTGACCCCCACCTCCTCACCTGCTGGCCCACAAGCCACAGGGGCAACAGCCAGTGGTAAGCAGCAAGGACAGCTGCCCAACAGTGACATTGAGGATCTCCTCCTCAGGCTACTAGATAGCCAGGTGCAGAGCTCACTGCAGACCATGAAGTTGTTGTTGTCTGTTGGAAAGGCAGTGAAGGAAGAAGAGTTGCAGGAGGCTGCCATGAGGCTGCTGGTGGCCTTGAACAATGCAAAAATTTCTCAGTTACCAAAAAACTGATACAGGTCAACAGTGTGGGAAACATGGGGGAAAAGCCATCTCTTCCAAGTGCATAGGGAAACAGAGTCATGATAAACACTGTTGCTCAGGATTCAAAGAAAATGTATGGAAAAGATACTGCTCTTTCCTGCAAAAACCGTTTTGCTCACTGTTGTGATAAGGTTTGTTGTGCCATTCAAGAACATCATGGGAAAATGCTGGCTTTTCTTCATTAAATGTAGGTGCTTCTGTTCAGAAGCATAAAAAGAATTGTCTTTGGAAGTATGCATGTATTCTAATATACATATACAGATACACAAGGGGTGCTCTCCAAATGCAGGAAGGCCTTACCCTGCACGAGAACTGCTGGCCTAGCATTCTCCTTGTTATTGGGGTTTGCACATGGTTGACACCTACTTCTGCAATGATGCTATGAAACACACAGGATAAGTATTCATATTAAGAACCTCCCCTTGTCTCAGAAAACCAGTATGATTTGTGGGAACATTGACTGAAGTGCTGTTCCTTTTCTAAACACTCTAAGTAAAACTGTGTCAAGCCATTTGGAGCCATCACTTGCTGCTAAAAACAGAGTGGGAACTCTCCACGAACCAGCTCTACTCTGAATGTCCACTCAGAAGGAGTTTGGAGCTGTCTCAAACTCCATATAAGCTCCAGTGGTTCTGGCTTTCAGGAGACCACCACTGAAGAAAGTCCTTCCTTCTGCAGACCTTGTAATCCATTCCACCAAAGGCTGTGAGGAGAAAAGGGCATTTCTCCTCAAGGATGCACGAGAACAAGCAACAGCTCTGTGGAGGGTCAGGGATGTTGGGTTCCTTAATACTGCCTAAACATCACAAACACAGCTGAGTGAAATATTGCCTCTGTCTCTATCCATTGAAGGAAGCCCTTACAAGATCTCAAAGCCACAAATCTTCCATTTGTTCTGGGAGGCATAATCTTTCCCAAGGCTGAAGGCAGGTCACACATGAGAAATGTGCAAGGCCTGGAACAAGAGTGCTGCCTTCCTTTCACGGGTGGGATCCCTCACAGCGCACACGCTGCCCTGGCATCACCCTGGCACACGAGCTCACTCTCTTCTCCCTGGAAAGCGCCCAAAGCCGCCTGAGGCATCAGGGCTTGTGTGCCCTCCAGCTGCCTGGGCAGTGGCAGCTCCTCCAGCCCCAGCAGCGGGGGCACTCCTGGCAGCATCCCTGCTCGCCATCACCGCCCTCGGGTCCTGGGGGCGTCAGATTTGGCAGCTGCGATCCGATCGCTACACATTTCCGACTCAGATGGCTCCGGCCGGGCCCTCCGCGGCGCGGCGGTGCCCGGGCCACCCTCCCGCGGCTGCCCCGAGGGCTGCGGACCGGGCAGAGCCGCTCCCACCGCACCGCCCGCATCCCTCCCATGCGCTCCCCAGCCCGTCACTCCGCGGGGCTCCGCTCGCCCGCTTTTGTTGCGGAGGGGCCGCGCATCCCCCGCGCACTTACCGAGGCCGTGTGCGGGCGGCGGCGGGGCCGGACGGGCGGGGGGCGGCGGGGCCGGGCGGGCGGGGGGCGGCGCGCTGGGCGGGCTCGGTGGTGTTTAACCCTTGAGATGCCCAGCGGGTCCGGCTCGGGGCCGCGCCCGGGAGGGAGGTGCCCGCCCGGCGCAGGGGGAGCCCCCGGGGCTGCGGGCGATGCGCGGTCAGAGGGGTCGCGGCGCGGATTTGCATCCTGTTGGGTACCGCGGCTCCGCCGGCCCCGACCTGCACTGACACGGTAGTCAACAACCAGACACAATTCCCAGGGAACTACGCAGCCTGAGTTTGCAGCGCTCCCTGTGTTTTTCCCAGCACTGGCTGTGTTTTTCCGAGCCTGCAGGCCCCGGCGGGTAGGGAAGCACCGCTGCTGAAGCCTGGAGATGCTTTCTGTCACGAACTCTGGGTGACAGGATTGGTGTTTTCTTCCCTGCGGACACTTTCCTTCGGGTGAGTGGGGGCTTCCCTCCACTACTGTTCCTGAAGGTTTTCTGAGACTGGTCACCAGTGCAGGTTCTGCTGTGCAAGTACAGTATAACATATCCCAGGACACACACAGGTACAGCTTATGCCACAGGAAAGGATCCATCCATCCACCACAGGCAAAATTTTCCCTGTTGCAGGACATCCTGCAAATGCTGCAGGTGCACTGGCTTCCAAACATTTCAGCAGGGGAATGCAGGAATGGCTGTTCCCTTTGAGATACAGCAGTAATTAAGGGGCTGAGATACGTGGCAATCAGTTTCTGGCAAAGATGAAAATATTTTTGCTGGGCTTTTGAGAAGAATATTGGGAAAGTGTTTACCAAGCCCTCCACACATACAGCTGAGGAAAAATGTTACCATTTTTCAGGGGGCTACTGACTTCTCAGTTCATCCACTCCTGCAAGAGTCTCCTGATCCTGGGAGATAGAAAAGCACTAATCACATGGGCAAAGAAGGACAATTTCATGTCCCTTAAGAGATTTCAAGAAAAATAACCTTATGATTCAGAAACTTGGTAAATACTGGGCCATTTCCTTATTTCTAATTGCTCTCAGCAACACGAAACAGGATTCTTGTCCCCACCTCAGTAAGAGCCCAACTATCTTCCCTTCCTCCCCGTGGATAGCAACATTTCCAGAGAGAGAGAATGGGCTTCTTCCTAAATACAAAGTCTGGACTGAGCAGTTGCTGATTCAAAAGGAATTAGACAGACATGGAGCTTGAGCAAATAGACTCGAACAAATAGATTTTCCAGCCTTCCTTTTTCAGAGAGGAGGACTTTGCACAGATTGCACATTCTTTCTCATGAGTCCTGCTCCATCTCCCTCCTCCTTTCTGTTGAAGAAGATGCTCTCCCTTGTAGGACAGGCAAGTAAAATTAATACCACTGGTAGCAAAAACCAAACCAGTTGTGCAAAGTGTCCCATTATCAGAAGATAGGTCCAGACAGTGAGAAGTGGAGGATGGAAGTCGAGTAATTTCTGATAGGTGGACCAAGTGAAATCTCTCCTTCCTTTTATTGTAGACAGTGCTGCACAAGGCCAAAAGCAGCACAGCTCTGATAACAAACTCAAAGGGTCATGCAAAAAATCAGTTTCAATTACACCTTGTTTCAAAAGCAAGTTATGAAAGATACAAACTATCACATATTATACTTTGTTCAAATCAGTATTCCACAGGAAAAGCATCGGTATTATCTGAGTCTGCCGTGTGAGTTATGAGCCAAGCCCAGTTATCACCTATGGCATCTACTGCAATCTTACACCCTGTCTGCATGTTGTTTTCTGCCTCCTGACAGCACACCTCAGTGAGTGTCCTGTACCTGACTGCCTTGCTTCTGAAGTAGACCTGTCAGCTGAATTTTTCTAAGTACTACCAGGCTATTAGCTGAATGTCCTTGACTAGTTTAAACACCACTCAGAAAACCTCAATTTTTAAACAAAATAAACACCTGATGGTCCTGCCTCTTACTGTTCACCTGTTGCCCCAGGGCACATGTAAACCTGGTTTCATTCTGAATCAGTAGCACCATTTTTTTGGCAGCTGCATCTTCAGCAGCCCAGCATATTGTGCCACTTCCACAGAAATTATCCGTATGACACAAACAACGCTGAGGGCATACATGAAAGCAGAAATTGTGAAAATCCAAGTCATCCCATTCACTCACCCCATGAAACCCCACCTGTTTCTCCACAGATGCTGCTATCTACAAAAGAATGTTAAGACCCACCAAACTGATGCCACAATAAAGAAATTTTATCACCTGTTTGAGCAGAGGATGCTTCCACATCTTTTCAACACAGTTTCCAAGAGCAGTCCCTGCAGAGCCAGGTAACCACAGCTCCCACCAGAGTGCAGCCCAACAAAGCAGGTTTCATGATATTTTTAGCAATTTTCTGCTGCTCCATCTTCTGCACAGGTAGCAACTCATTGCACCAGGCAGAGATTTTTTTCACTGGGGATTCAAGAGCAGCTCCCATTGAACTTTCTCCATATGCCATTTATGGAACATTCAGCTTTTGTAGAGGGTTAATTATTTCTGTTCTCTGTAACTCCTTTCTCTGCACTGTGAGACACCTGTGGCCAAAAGAAAGCAGAGTTCACTATCAGACAACAAAAATGGCTTTTCTGAGCTGCACTACTTCTCATTCTCACTATCTTTATCACAAATCACGTCTTACAGTATTTTCTGTGTAACTGAGGGCAAGGGCTATTAGTTCCAGATAAAAGTGTATCACACATCAACCTTCACTGATTTTCTGTCTGCCTGAAGGTTAATAGCAACAGCAACTGTATTACACTATGTACACTATGTAGTAATGAAAAAAAATAGGAAACATTAGACATTTCAATTTAAACAAAAAGGAAACTGGAGTCGATGAAAAAGGTTAACCAGCTTTTCTTTGCTTCTTTGTGACTGTACAAAAATGTCCAGACCAGTCTCACCAGACTGCATTTCCCAGTCTCGCAATACAAGTCCTCACCCTCATTTTCTTTTTAATCAGTGTTAATAGGGTCACTATTTTCTAGTTTCAGTGATGGTTGTGATCTTTGGCAGTCTCATACATCTCAAGAGTTCTTCAGTTAAGGACTCAGTCCTTAAAAAAATCTACTTTGTTAATTTAGAAGTGAAAAAGCCCAGCCCACTATATATTAAAAAGGAATACCTGAAATAACTCTGAAGAGTTATTTCAACATGAAACATGAAACCAGAGCCATCAATTGAATTCCATTAGTCCAAATTAATTTTCCTTTTTCTTTTTTCTGCCAGTACTGTGAAACAACTATTTAAGTTTTTGAAAGATTACCAAACTTGAGTCAGTTATTCCAACTCCCTCTGAAATGAACAGTTTTGTGGCTAAAGATGACTACAGATGGCTGGAGATCTTAATTACTTTTTTAACCCATTAGGCAAAGCCTTTCAAAATAAACAAGAGGTGACTTTGTAATTACAGGTATCTTACTTGAGGGATTTTCAGAAAACCAGGAGATAACGTGGAAGAAGCAACAAGAAACTTGTTTATTTGCAGGTAATTTTCAAGGACAACAAAGTACCAAACATTCTGAAATAGTGAGTAAAGTCTCCAAAAGACCTTACTCTGTTCCCAGGGCAATGATGTGAGAACTGGGAGAAAGTTTGGTTATTTTTCCATAATTTTAAAGTAATCAAGCTTATTTTTCCTAACTTCTGTTTGTGTTGCTGGGGAGTCTTATTACATTCCCAAGTAATAGAAAAGTAAATCTCTGACTTCTCTGTGTGACATTCATATTCCACTGCTCAGTGACCGTGGATCCCTGATTATACAGGTATCTGCAACCAGCTAGGCAGCAGTTCCTCTGAAATCATGGAGAGAAGTGGGAGAAAATGGTGCTGAAAGGCAGTCTGTCTATGTGAAAGCAGTAAACTCAGAGACCTGTGATTTGTGTTCACATGTAACTGCAACCTGAAAAATTATTTTTGTCTTCTTTCATTATAAGATAAGGATGAAAAGGTGTGAGGCCAGGTCTCAAACACAGAGGTCCTCCTAGTCAAGCATGTTGCCTGTTGCAAGCCCTCAGTAAGCAGTTTGTAGGAGGAATTATGACACACACACAGGGGCATGTTTAAGTCTTCTGAAGGTGTTGTAGAAGAGTATTAAGTTCAAGAGGACAGTAGGGAAGAGGGAAAAAAAATTCTTTCCCTTGGAGTATTCACTTCTGTGAGGTTCAGCTGTCCTAAAGCAGCTTACAAAAAACTGACAAGCAGACAGAACTGAGATACTGAAGCCCCACATGGAGGTGTGATGAGTACCTTCAGCACTGCAACATAACCATTCCAAAGCTAAAGGAAGAGAAGTCACAAGGTGGAAGGGGAAGTCCAGCACCTCATTTATCCCCACATTGCTCCAGTACAACACAACGCCCACAGAGCTCATCTCAGTACTCTCAGAAAAAGGCAACCTTTGAATGTATTTCCCTGAAATTCAGTCTGGTACAAGTAGACATAGTTTCTTTTCTTTGTAGAGGTTCTCCAAAGTGAAATAAGATGCTGAATTCTCAGCAGGTTCAATATACACTCAGTATTAAATTTTCTGACAGTGAGAATTCCCATCAAATTCCTGCTGCCCTCCCATCCCTTTCTTTCTTGAACATCACCTCTGCATGAGATGCTTTACTGGTACACGAAAACAGGTGCTATAAACAAAGGCACCATTGAGTCACAGCCAAAGATGAGACAGCAAAAGCAGGCTAAATTTAAATATATTCCAAGTATTGTGGTAAGCAGGCTGTTTACTAATGCTTTTGTACACTGAGGTTTTGCCACAGAATCCAAAACACTGGTTCTTTTATTTGACCAAGGTGACATATTGTGCTGTGCACAGCCCAACCAAACTCCTACCTGCTCCTTTCAGAACTTGCCCACTCACCTGCCCCACAGTGACTTGTCCTTATGGGAGAGCTACATCTGTCCTTGAGCTTCATGGGCAGAAAGGTGGGAGTCCTGAATGCAGGAATGGCCAGGGAAGACAAGAAGAGCCAGAGGTGGTGAAACAGGTGATGGCCATGGCAGTGAGGTGTGGTTGGGGGTGACTGAAGAATTTGCAAGGCAACCACCTGCCTCTTTTGGGCAGGAGAGATCCATGTGGCGTGGGCTTTCCCTTCAACGGGCAGTGGGAGCAGCAGAGGGTATCCAGCAATCCTAAAGCAGTGACTCTCAAAGGTCAGGGACATTGCTCCTGACTGCATGTGGACTTGCAAGCATGGTGAAACTCCAGCTGGAGAAATGGGCTTTATAGTCAGTCACACATCCACTGGAACAGACACCTGGGAGCTGTTGTTCTCCACTTGGTAGGGCAGGAGCTGTGGTGAGGCAGTGCTTCTGCCAGCTGCAGAGCACACCACGTTAGATTCATTAGTGACTGTAACAGAAATGAAAAATACAGGTTGCAGACACTTGCAAAGTTGCCCCGCCCCACTCTCCAAAGTAAACCAAACCAAACCAAAAATACCCATAATTCAAACTCAACCAACCAACCAAAAAACAGATCAAGAGCATACATGAGTTCAAAATGTCATTTCAGTAGTCTTTGTGTACCCTGGCAGGCAAACCTTAATTAGGGTATATGGTAGGGAAAGTTAATCATTTGTATAATACAGTAGGCAGGTATAGGTACAGAAATGGGTCTCTCTGCCCCAGTTTGTCTCCAGTCTAATCCTCTCAGGCCAGTTCTCACTGATCTTCTTGATAATACCATATATTACAACTCCTTCTTACTTTTTTTTCTATATGGTTCTTATAAAAAAGTAAAATAGCTCTAGCTGTTCTCACAGCATGCAAAATGCCTTTCAGGAGCCCCTACTGATCTCTGCTTGACTTCAGTAAAATCTTTCCAGATGCTACTTCCCCAGGCTTCATCTCCATATTCTCCTTGTCTTCCCAAAGCCTGTCCTTCAGGCATTTGTATTCTGAAGGAGAAAGCAGCAATCTCCTTGGCAGACAGAGACCACAGAGTCTTGTTTGTGTATGCAGGCTGCATCTCCTTGCTCTTTAGTATCCTTATTCCCCATGAAATTGTATGACTCTTGCATATTTTCAGCTGTATTTATAAGCACTCAGATTAGTTCTGTACTACTAAGTCTGGTTCTCAACCATCTCTTAAAATAGAGACTGACTGTTTTAAAGGCAGTCTCTCAAGCTCAGCAGAAGAATCCCTTTCAGATCCAGTAGTTATTTAAAAAAATTGTAAATAATCTTAATTTCATTTTTCAGTAGACCTTTCAATACAGGATATCTTGGAGTGGGTGTTACACTGCGGAATTTCTCCGGCAGCCCTTGAAAATGGCTGAAAATTCTGCTCTTTGAAGCACAGCTCATTACTCAGCCCCTTCTGTGGTTCTGTGTCTGGCAAATGCAGATATGAAGGGCATTACGAGATGCTCTAATGCTGGATTCCCTATAGCACAACCACAGGGAAATGCAAACAGTGAGCCAACACTGCAATGTAGTTTCTGGAAGAAAAGCAAAGTCTAAAATATATCTGCACTTCAAACCATGGCTGTGATGTCTGCTGATCTCTCAGCATGAGTTCTATTCTTTACTAAGTTGGTATTTTGAAGAATTAGCTCATTTCCAACAATTTTCTTTATCTCTGAGTTTTTATGAAGCTGCTACATGTACACAGCTTCTGCTTACCATTCACATTTTTCTATACCCATATAAGCCTGCTGAATTCTCCAAAGAATATCAGATTTCCATGCACTTTGCACCACTATTCTATTGCCTCTAACAACCAGGCCATTCTTTAAAGCAACCTCCAGTTTGAATTGGTAATGTGAGCTTGCTATGTAATTCCCTGACTCCTTTACAGTGACAGCACTAATACCTTTCTATAATCTCTCATCTTTTACTGTGGCTCTGCAAATTTATACCACATTTCTGAGAGCAAGCTATTCCCTTTTCTCATATTTATGTGCATTGTATTTCTGGGTTCCTTTATCTTATAGAAGTCATGTTTTCAAACCTAATACTGGCTCCTTGTTTCCAGCAGCTATAATAAACTAAATATATAACAAAGAGTGTAAGACCAGAGCAAGTATATATCTGTGCCTAACTTGCTTGGACTTGCTCTCATTGCTCCTCTGAAAGATGCAATGTCTTCTTCTTTACAGCCCTTTCACTCTCTTTGATCCCAATACTTGCAGGAAATTAAGGCGCTTCAAAATTCGCTCCTCTGCCCCTCTATATGCATGTGTGTTGGGTAAAAACATATTCTCCCTTTCCTGAAGGCTGGGATTCTTGTGTAAATCACAGGCTTTTAGACACAGAGGACTGAAGGGAAACCTAAGGTTTCACAAGGAAACAAGAATCCCAAAAGACAGAAGCACTGCTTCTCCATCCTGCTCCTCTAGCTGCTTGTAATGCCATCAATTTCTTCAGATCCCCCAGCAGCACATTATTATTTAGGGAAAAGCTGGTCCCTTGGACACTTGCCATAACTCCATGGACAGAAGAAGACCAGTATGGGAACATGCAGGACAGGGAAGGTGCAGAAGCTGGATCAGACGCAGGCCAGATTGCTGATTTTGGAGATAAACAACAGCTATGAGTGTAGGTTTATAATCACACATTGAGATATTCATTGCTTAATTATTACAATACAGTAAGACACGTGGCAGGTGCCTGTGGCTCATTTCTATAAAGCAGCAGCAGGAATGCTATGAAGGTCACCAGTGTCTGAGAGAAGTTCAGTCCATGGCTTGTGCTGATGGAGAACGTACTTTCCCTAAGACAGAAGTCACGGACTCTCATGTGGACCACTTATAACCTCTAAGGCACTACACTGCAGTCTTATGGGAAGGTCTGCTTAAAAGGCACATAAAAACCCTTGGCTTTTGGATCATTTCTGGTTCCTGCCCCTTAGGTCACCATCTGACCAGACAAGGTCCAAGCTAACACTGAGCCATACCCATCCCTTGGGTAGGGATGCATTGGTTTGCATAAACCTTTATCTCAAAGAAACACTCAGTCTCATTTATCTATGCAACAGTTGACATTTATGTAATTATTTGAAACAGATATTATTACAGCTGGGTGCAAGATTAAACTTAATGTCCTAGTTGTTACAAGGACTATTCTAAAAACACTTCACACGAAGAATTCTGTGAATGATCTTTAAGATTCCAGATAATATTCTAAATCTGAACTCATATCAAGCTGAGTGGTTGAACTAACACTTAGGCTCTTACTCTTAAAATATTTAATTGTACCATATATACCTTGGTGAGACAGTTATTATCTCACTCACTTGGAACCAATCCATTAGTGTAAGAAGTTCACTGGTATATTGGGTAATAGAACCTCTCTAAATCCCCAAGGACAAAGTGGAATGTATAATTTTATTTTCTCATTAAGATGTTAGATATGCCTTGCATACAGCATCAAATCAGGGCTGAAGAGAGAACTAGAAGTAGAAATGCCCTGAGCACATCACTAAGTGTAAAGTTCACTGTATGGTTGTAAAAATGTAGTTTGAATTTGTACACTAACTCAATGTCTGTGATACAGCCATTCACTGGGAATCTCTCTACAGTCTCCAAATTGATATATTTTATATTCTTTAAATCTCATCTATGTAATTAAAACCACTGCCACAGTTTCATGTTCCAGATATTGCAAGTATGCAGCCAGATTGTCCTTTTCCATGCCAACATCAGGTATGAAATCCTTCTTTTTTCCTTCAGTTTAGTATCTATGACTTAATTTGACCCATATGTCCTGCTTGCACTCTACTCCCAGGGCATGTCCCCAGTGCTACTTTTCTAGGGTGAACTTTGGTATAAATCCATCTGATAGTTACCAGTCCTGATTCAAAGTTTTTTCCAAGGTCTAGGGCACATCTCTAGTCTTTCACAGCAGTTTCTAATCCTAAAACACTCTTCAGGCAGAGTGACACACTGACTGAAGCAAAAAAATACCATTGCAGGAGTGCAATGTTCGATTCTTATTTGTATATACCAGAGCATTCTCATTTTCTTTTCATGGTTATTCAATGGCCCATCTTCAGTGGTTTACTGCCTGCTGGGTAATAGCTCCTTTCTAATCAATTTTAGATTATTTTTCTCCATATTTACTCCTATCTTCTTTTACAGCCCTTTTAAACCAAAATCAATTTCACTTTTGCCTCAAATAGCCCTCCTGGCTGTGCAAGTGTAGATTCTTGAACTTCATTCCTGGAATCTAAATTAGAGTCTGCACCATATTAATCCTGGCCTTAAACAGAGACGCACACACACACACACACAGAGCTTTTCTGAGATCCTGGCCAAGGCACACTGTAACCATCCACAATTTAGATCATGAGTGCTATGTCTGCAGAGGGTACCAAACCACTCCAGAGCACAGCTTTATGCTGCAAGCATCTTAAATGTGCATTCACACCAACACAATAAGCCCATCCCCAGGTGCTGTTCCAGTGCTAACAGCAGCTCTGTACCCAGTTAACATGTGCAGTGCCATGCAAAGCACTGCTGTATGGCAGTATCTTATAATGCTCAAAACAGTTTTACCTACCCTTGAAAAAGAGCTAAATCCAGCTGTCTTATGGCTGGTACTTCCTACATGGAAAGAAAGCAGTGAAATTACAATGTCCTTCATAGAACCATAGAACAGTTTGGGTTGTAAGGGACCTTAAAGACAAACTAGTTCTCAACTCCTACTATGGGCAAGGATGCCACTCACTAGATCAAGTTGCTCAGGGCCCCATCCAGCCTGGCCTTGAACATTTCCAGGGATGGAGCATCCACAGCCTCTCTGGGCAACTTCCTGCTGTGCATCCTTAGTTAACCTCCTGATTGACGGTCATATTCCACCAACTTGCTGACTGTGGTCTGTGCTCTGGTACAACAAAGGTATACAGGTGCTTTTGCCATGTGACTGCAGGTGGCAGGACCCACCCTACTGCCTTTGCATCCCCAAAGTGATATGGATCACCTGGAGTGCATCAAAAAACAGTGAGGCTCAGGAGGGAGGAGAGGACCTGGGGCCTTTTGGAGGATAGAGAAAGAGGATGGATGCATACATGGTGACAACTGCTGAATAGAAGAGGAATTTACTCAGAAAGGATGGAGCAATCCCAAACCTGTCATGTTTTGTTCCCCAGTGCTCTGTGGTGATGTCATGGAGTGATGTGCTCTCCCAAGATGTGTCCTGTACAAAGACATACAAGATGAAGATGACCCACAGGCGAGATGAGCAAAACAAAACACAGGCCATGGAAAGGAGTCGGCATGGGGGAATGTGCATTCCCACAGTGCTGCAGAAGTGAGGAAGTCTGAGGAACTGGAACTGAGGTCTCCTTGAGCAAAGATTACCATGACAGCTCACAGATCATGATGGTGTGGAAAAGCAGGTCAAGAGATTCTAGTAAGGAAATACACCCAGCAGAAGAGCATATGTGATATCTTCACAAGAACTCTGCAGTTCACTATCATTACCCTTTCTTTTCCCCCCAGTCCTCTCTCTCCTCCCAGTGAGGAGGAGGGACCACAGCAAGACTAATTTGCAGCAGTTATCTCCTGCACACAAAACCACTACTGCACGGCAAAGAGGCTTCTCTCATTCACTGCCAAGATCCATTCCTTCTTCTGGAGCACCAGAAGTTAAGGGGTTGTGTGTGCCTGAAGCTCTCACAAGGTGGGCACATTTTTGTGTCAACAGGAAAAGTCTAATTTCTCTCCTCCCTCCCAATAATAGAAACATTATTAAAGACTTATTCATACCCAAGACAGTACTTCCTAAACATAATGTATCTCAACTCTTTACCTCTTGTATTTATGGCTCTCTCAGTATAAGGTAGTAGACATGCACTAGTTCAGTCTCTAATTTAGCTAGGGACTCTCAGTGGTGTGGCATGATGAAGTATGACATTTGAGTGAGTTGCATTCTCATATAAAAGCAGCTTTTTTTTTTTTTTTTTTTTTTTTTTTTTTTTTGAGGTGCAAGTCTTTAGATGAAGTGGGAGAAAAACCTAAAAACCTGGCTTGGAGATCCTAACGATTAGGAGCTCCTGGATGTCTCAGTGCTGGAGTTAGTTCCAAATGAAAGCCACTTTCTTCTCTGCAGTAGGGAAGTTAAAAGAAATAACCAGCAGGTGAGCAAAAACAATACTGTCGTAATGAAAAATGGAAGAGAGAGTCTAGACACCAATGCAGGGAGAAATAAGGCAGATTTCAGATAAAGGACAAAGGGAGAGAGAGGGAAGAAAAAAGTAGTAGCTGAAGTATTTTTTTACATGTATATAGATAAATCCTGGGTTTTTTCCTCTATCAGCAATTTATTGCAATAAATTAGGGGAAGTGGCTGATAACATTTGAAAGCTCAGATACTTGATATCCCCAGTTCTTTTTCCTGGCTAGGCAGAAAGCTCTGTGCATCTGGAGACAATGAAGAGATGAACTGGTTTAAAGGTGAGGAAAGATTTAATGCTGACTTTCCACCTGAGCAACTGTGACTGTGAGGAAAGATAGGTGTTCACATGTGTCCTGCCCTTCTCTTTTCCTCACCTCTCATGAGCAATGTGTTTTGTCCTGAGATAAGAACACCAGGTGGGTTTTGCAGGGGGTCCTGTCTGAATGCTTGTAGAATTAATGCATTCCAGACATGGGAGAGTAGAGATCTTTGTGATTGGCTTTGGTGGACATCTGCCTGGTGGACATGAGGGTGTAAAATGCTGCTGGAGACTGGGCAAATTCCTCTCCCAGGGTTACAGGCAGAGTCTGGGTGCAGTGCACTAGCAGAGGCGGGGGATGGTACTACAAAAATACTGTAGGTGGGTGTAAACCCCTAAAACTTACCCTGAGAGCAGCCACTCTTTAGAAAAACCCAGTCATCCATTCAAACCAGGGCAATGTGTGAGCACCCACCTGGCTCAGCCCATGTCTCTCTGAGATGGCGTTTCCCCAGTCTTCTGAACACTTACCTTCTCTCAACTTTTTGTTGTGCTTCTTCTGTCTTTATGTGATCTCCCTAAATGTTCTACCACTGGTAGACTTTGCAGATAACATTCCACTTAGTTTGGATATGCCCCTTAACATTACTAAATCAGGATCATTTCATTTTACTACTGAAGTTTTATAGATTTTTTCATTTTTGTAATGAAAGTTTAAAAATAATCTATGGGAAGAGTGCTTTTCAGGAGAGAAAAACATAAGAAAAACTATTTTCTTAGGAGAATGATGCAGTAATAAATTTGAGTGTATAAAACTGGAGAGATCATCTCTCTAAGGAGCTGTTCTGTGCTTGTTTAGACAGTACGTTTTGAGGGAGCCAGCAGGTTTTCATTAAAAAAGAAGTATGATATGGGGAGATAAGTCCAGGTTAGTGGTGCTTAGGTGACTGCCTGTTTGTTTAAGCATCTTCTCATGTTATGGTTCTTTGGAGAGGAGTCATATTTAAGAATAAGGACAACTATTTGAGTGTAGTGCCCAGTGTGAGGATAAATCCTTTATGAAAGCTTTAATTCTGACTTCTCCATTGGAGTTCTTTTTTACATGACTGGATGTTAACTTACATCTGAGGAAAGGACAAAGAAAATAGAAAATAATAATAAATTTTTTTTAAAAAGGCAATTAGAGAGGGAAATTGTAGAGATGCAGGAGAAAAAATCCAGAAGAGTATTTTACATAGGAAAACAAATGGAGGCAGAAAATGAAAAGAGGAGAAAAGGAAGATGTGCTTCCCAGACTGAGGAGGGAATTGCCCAGCATCTTTACGAGGCCACTTGATCACCATCAAAGGTCTTGGAGACTGGGGAGGTTCCTGGTGACTGGAAAAATATCACACTCCTTGCCAACATGGGCAGGAAGGATGATCCAGGGACAGAGAGAACAGTCAACCAACCTCCCTCCCTGGGAAGGTTACAAAGCAAATCCCAGCACATGAATAACAGGATGATTAGAAACAGCCAGAATGGCCATACCTGTGATTGCTGGTGATGACACAGTGATCCCTGGATGCAGTGTGGTTGATGCTGTTTCCTCATCTGTAGTAATGCTTTAAACATGGTCCTCTCTAGCAGCCTTGACCTCAAAACTGGTGAGGCATATCCTACCTTGATAATCAGAACCTAAATGGAATGGAAAATCATTTGGGCCACTGTACTTTCAAAACTTGTCATACGTCCTAATGATTCCTCACAGCACCATTTGCTTCCTTCTCTTTCCTGCTATTCTTGCTTTTCCTTCCTTCATTACAGGGCTAAAACCCACACCTGCTGGGAGTGATTTAAGGTGGGCTGTACAGCTGATGTGTCAGTGGTTAATGACTAGGAGCAAAATGTAAGCCTTTCCCTCAGCTTTGGCACTCATTTGAATCAATCAGAAGTACTGGAATTATGTCATCCAGTGACCAACCACCAAAACCAGCTGTGACTTCATATCCTCTGCACCACCCTCCCCCAGTCAAATCTACTTAAATTGCTAAATGAGTTGACAAGTGAGGAGGGAATATCTGGGGAAGTGACAGCAAACAGGCAGGAAAAAAAATGTCATACTTGGACAAGCTGTTTCCTTTGGAAACCAGATTTAAACCTACTCTGCATTGAATGCTCTTCCTTCTCTCTAAGAAATCCTCATTTGGGCAGGGTCTGGTGGCCCATGCAGGCAGGATGCCCAATGCTCATGTCCATGTGTTTACCCAGAACACTGTTAATTTCTCAGCAAAACCACACAGCCCACATCTGGTACACAACCAAGCTGCCCCATCCTGTTTGTAGGTCACATCTGTCCCCATTAACATCACCTACCAGAGTCCATCCAGCTGGCACTCTTCTTTTGTACTTCAAAGTAATAAACCTCAGAAGGTCTCAGCTCTTGCTTTCTTGGGAGGGCATAAGTTTCTGTTCCTGTGGCCAGCAGATTTTTGGCTTCTGAATAGCTGAGAGCCAAGTGTTGACCCTCATGCTCCAAAGTGTGTCAAATACATCCGAGTGCTGTTCTTGCCCAGAGGAGAAGAGTTCTGGACAGCTAGAGAGTAATATACTATTGTAAAATATTGGGCCTCCACACATAGTGAATAAATCATGTTTTATAGGGTGATTTTTCTGTGTATCTAAAAAGCACCAAATATTTATAACAGCAATGGGTATGAGAAAGGTTAAATGTGTCACTGCTAAAGAAAATGCATTACAAAGCTGATACTGATGGAAGAAAAAGTGCTTTTTTTTGCAAGAAGCCGTAAGGTTTTTAAAAATGACAGGCAGGAGCAGGGCTCTCACAGTTTTGTCCCTACATGGCCCAAATAAATTTGAAGAGAAACAGAAATACTATTTCAGATGAGGATGCACAAGGGTGGGCTGAGTTGACCAGTTCTCAGACCATCATAGTAGTAGCAGCTCTGTCTAACTATTCCTAAGCTTCCCTAAGCCAAGCTCTTCATGTAAATGCAAAGATGGAAGACTGAGTTGCCACTACCTAAGCAGGCCTCTTTTTTGCAAGTTTCAGAATTGTGGTGCCATTAGAATTAAAAGAATTGTAAACAAGCCTTCAGACAAAATGCTCAAACACCTCATTCACCCTTTTGCTACTAATAACTAAGTCAAAGCTAATGCTGTAGAGCAATTTAACAGCAGTTGCAAACGTGGCATGCAGAGGTATTTTACAAGCCACAATACTTCTTGCTACATGGATATGTTAGCAGTGTTTGGGTACCAGAGATAACTGTAGCCCTCACAGACGTGTGTGCAGCAGCCTTGAGGGAGCAACTGCCTCATACTGCCAGAGGGCTTGGAAAACTGTTTCTGGGAATTTGAGTGTTTTGATTTGTTTGTTTTGTTGTTTGTTTTTTTTTTATGAAAAAGAGGTGCTTTTTAACAAAAGGTATCACATGGAAGCATATAAATCCAAAGGAATCATTAAGTTTATGGATAATTGCTCACTGATATCACACACCACACCCCCACCTATAAACAGTGCTGGAAAACTGGTAACAATGGAAGAAGAGAAGTCTGAGGTACACAGATGGGGTACTCAACAGCTTTTTTGCCTGTCTTCATTGGCAGCTTCTCTCTCACACCTCTTGAGTGGGTGGACAGCAGGATGGGAACTGGGGAAGCAGAGTTTTTACCCTGAAGAAGTACAAATCACTCATTCCAAACAGTGTGGTTGCTCAGCTGAAAGAGCTGTACCTCTATAAACAGAAAGGGGAGAAGGCAATGGTTATTGCTGAGCTGATTGGAATGACTTCCTAAATTCCATACATGGGAGGGTATTTCCCATGGCTGCAACACTCAGACACAATGCTTTCCAGAAACAGGGAGGTTTCCTTCACTCTTCCTGACAAAATTTGGTATTCCAGACTTTGCACTTAGGTATTCCAACAAAATGCCAAATCTGCTCTTCCAGTAAAATTCGTTACACCCTTGCATCTCCTGGGAAGTAAGGAATGGAAACACATCAGTCCTACAATTCTCCTATATGAGTAAGAAACAGTCATGCCTTTTGTTTAGTTCTGCAGGGATTACTTCTCCAGTGTTTAATGTGGCAGTCCATAACTTCTGAGCTCATCACCTGATGGATGATGTGCTTGGAGAGAAACAAACCTGAAAGTTTTGGGTAGAACTTGGGCATTTTTCATCACATGCCATCCCACAGACACCACAGCATCTCAAAATTCTTTGTGTTCCTTTTTCTGCAGAAAGTTTCCAAAGGATTCAACTTTCTGAAGCCACAACAGACACTGCAGAGTACCAGTGTTTCAGGGGCCCTCTGCATTACTGTTATGTTACATACTTATCCAGGAAAAAAAGGCCAACAAATTTGTTACTATTTCTTATGACTATCTATATTTTATTACTCTGAGTAAACACACTACTGGCACCACTTCACTGCAAAAATTTCAGATCAGAATGGAGGTATTTATTCTGATCTTGGCAAGGTGATGACTGAACTGTGCCCCCCCAAACCTCTGCAGAAATTTTAAAAATACCTCAGAGCAACAAGTATTGTGATGGTGGAAAGTATGACAATTCCAAAGAGTTGTATAACCTGGATGGGATATTCCTCCCTAGTATGCAGTATTGCCTGTGATCTATGGAGGTAGGGCTGTTGTCCTTTGAAAAACTGCATTTTGGGGAGAAGGAGAGGTAGAGACCACTAAGTGCTATATTCGAATCACCATGTAAGACATTGCCCACAGGTATTGTAGGTTACATCTTCAAAAGTGCTTTCAGTAGGAGGGTGAACCTGCAAGATGAAGAATTTCAAAAAGTCTTATAAGAAATGCATCTTAACACAATACACAGGATACTTCTGAGAGTCTCAGAAGAAAAGCTGTGAAACATTTAGTCTGCCATAGATGAAAAACTTGGAAGAAACTGGGAAGAAAGATGAAGAGTTCTCCTGAGGGCGAAAGAGATGGTTAAAAATGGCCTTTCTGTCTGTCAGTCTAAAAAAGTGTACTAAATCTAAAGTAGGTCTGTTTCAAATAACTCTGATACAGACCAGGAGAGAGAGAAAAACCCATACATTGAGGTGTTGGTAGTCAAAAAGACAGCAAAATTTAACTTTAGTTCAGTATATCTCCCATTATTTCACCAGCTGTTTTAAGAGAATATCTTTTATTACTCATGCTTTTTATGGGGGTCCTTTTTTTATTTAGAAGTCTTGTCAAAAGCGTGTTTGCTTTTAAGATGCTGAAGGCTGTCTCTGAAATGGCTGCTACTAAATTCTCTAAGGCAGAACAGAATGTAACTTCCTTCTGTCGGAGGGGTGAGCAGCTTTAAGAGGCTCATATTTCTCTTAATGCAGCTGGACAGGCTTTCTTTCAGGAGAAGAAGACTTTAAAAAGTGCTTCTTGCTGTATCATCTCATTTTATGCTCAGAGATTGCTTTTCAAAAAGTATAAACCAGTAGGTAATCCAGAAGGAAAAGTCTCAAACTCCAGGGTGCAAAAGAATTTAACAGCAATAGTGGATATTTGCAAGGATTTCCAGTAGCATCCTCAAGAGCTTCTCGATGGAATAGTGTGATGCAGGTTGTGTTCCCATGAACACTGACTCTTCTAGTCCAAAAATTGTCTTATCAAAGGAACAGGTATGATTCAGATTGCAGAGGTGGAAATATCTAGTGCTTCCAAGCAATGTTGGCAATGTGTTGCATAGTGAGATCTCAAGATCTGAGGAAAAGAGAGAGTGAAAAAGTTCATCAGGACCTCCCACACTAGCCAGGTTAGAAGCATTATCCCTTGGCCAAATTTTCCTCTCCAACAGCAAGCACTGGGGCTGTTTGTCACTCAGCAGGCTCCATCCCTGTTGCACAGATTAATAAATGGACCTCATTACAGGTACAGAAACAAACAGCAAACTCATTTCCTTGTCCTAGATCTGTGCACCGCATGGGGAACACAAAGCTGAGAGAGATGTTTTCTTCTTCCCCTCCAGCTGGAGGCCAGTCCACAGCAGCAGACCCCAGGGGTTAATAGCAGGACCAATACTTCTTAATATCTTCATAAACCCCCAGCAGGAGGCAGAGTGCACACTCAGGTGGTCCAGAATCAGGTAGAGTGGCTGATAGGCCAGAAGGTCGTCTTGTCAGCCAGAGAGACCTCAGCAGGCAAGAGAAAATGGGCTGACAGGAACCTCATGAAGCCCAACAAAGGGAAGTTCAAAGTCCTGCACCTGAGGAGAAAAAACCCCACGCACTGCTACAGGTTGGAGAAGAGAAGACTCAGCAGAAAGTTATCCATGTGTATAAGCACCTGATAGGAAGGAGTAAAGACTGTCAGGCACTTCTCAGTGATGCCCACTGGAAGAATGAGAAGCAATGGGGACAAAGTGAAATATAGGAGATTCCAAGGAAATGTAAGAAAAAGCTTTTTTTCCATGAGTGTGGACAGACAGTGGAATAGGCTGCCCAGAGTTGTGGACTCTCCATCCTTGGAGATATTCTAAAACTCAGTAGAAAAAGCCCTTTACAACCCACTTGAGGTGACCTTGCTTTGAGCAAAGTTTGAACTGGAGAATTCCAGAGGTACCTTCACCCCTCAGCCATTCTGCAGTTCTGGGATGATAATGGTCAGCCTGGACCCAGGCAGCTGGATGCACCAGGCTCTCTCTCAGGGAGTTTTCTGTCGTGGGCATCAGCATTTTCAGAACATTCCTGTGACAGATGCTGGCCCAGGGCTGAAACCAAAGAAAGCCCCCAAACACAGCAATCCTGTGTAGGTCTTTGATGCACCTGTTTTAGACCATTTAATTCTACTTTCAAGATGAGCCAAAGCTGGAAGTTTTGCTGAATTCTAGATAAGGATCTTACTCTGTTGGCCAGTAGAGGGAGAAAAGAGAGAGAAAATAGAAAGCCGTTCTTGATTCTCTGAGGCTGAATAACAATTCTCCATCATAGTGGCACCAGAACTTCACAGCCCTGGGGCCAAACTTCCTCTGCAAGAGCTATTGTAATGGATAAAAGTGCATGAGATTTAGTTATTCTTTTAGATGTTGTAACCACACTGAACATCCTGCTGTGTGGATAATATAAAGGACTGAACCCAGCTGTAATCTGTCCTAGTAGCTGACTTATCACCCTGAACAATAGTTTTACGTACACCTAGAGCAGCATTTCATGCATTAAATTCTGTGTTTCATTTAAACTTTTTTTCCCTTAACAAGGCTGTAAAGTGGTCAAATGAGACTGCTCCTCTCCAGCCATTCAGAAGGGTGTTCTCAGATACAATGTGAGGAGAAAGCACTCTCAGGTGTTTACTTTCAGCAGAACTGAATCCTGGACTGAAAGGGAACAGAGCAGATCAGTCTCCCACCCCAACCTTTCATTGCTTTCAACATTTCATTGCAGAGGGAAAAGTGCAGTTCTTCCTCTTTCTGATGCCCTATCACTAAGCAAAGTGGTTTGCCCATGTGTAATACTGAAACAAGTTAGCCTCAAAAAATAAGGTTGCAGGACCTGCCCCAGCATGCCACCCCTTCTAACAGAGTCGCATCTGTATGTTGCTTTTTTATAGCAGCAGATGATAAATTACGTATTTAATGAGGAAAGTTGTTGATGAAGAAATATAGGAAAATAAGTTATAGTTCAATTTAAAATTAGATCATCTTTTTCTGTTTCAAATATGGTTATCCACTTGCCTCTGGCCTGAGTACACCCCCAGGTGAACAGGATCCAGGTTGTTCCCATGCTGTTCTGCAACTAAACTCTGTGAGCCACACCAGACATCTTCATTTGTGCCTCTTCTTCTCAAGAACTCCATGCTGGCAACTTTAATGGAGTTCTGCTCTCAAAATAGTATTGCTCGGAGTGTATAAATGGTGTCGAGTCCCAGGTGCAATTTTCAGAGCTGAATGTATGGCACATAAAAGCCAGTCAATCAGCCCTCAGTGACACAGAGTCTTCTGCATATAATTGCCTCATGAGCAGCCCTTTGGAAAAATTGTGCTCAGGCTTGAGCCTGGCTTTTGATTGAGATGCCTGTGAAACTTCTGTCTGATGTTTCCAACTTGCTATGCACACTCAGTTACTCTACGTAACCTTTTCTAGAGAGTAAAAAATACCCACCTTCTGGAAGTCTTTCTGTAGAAAAATGGGAAAGAAAAACATGATGGAGATTCTTGCTCCTTGTTTTGTTATTTCAATGTGTCAGATTCCTCCTGGCTGAATTTCCTGGCAAAGGAAGAAACATGTTGTGTACAGCTAAAAACTGCAATACGGTCAAGGATGGAGGATATTCTTCTCAAAGATTAATATAAACCTTAAATGAACACTGAGATGTGTCCACGTGGTGGCAGCAGAGGAGGAAAGTGATGAAATATGCACAGGAAGCCCAAAGATAAACATTAGAAACCTGAGCTGAAGCATTTCTTAGTTAAATGCACACTTAAAAACATGTGTCTTCAAAAGTAGGACTGGGATCCAGTGTGCTGAGCACCTGTGACTACCCAAATCCAGCTGGAAGACTGAAGTCTACACACAATCATAACAAACAGTCACCTGGCAATATTTGGGAGTGAGGATGCCCTAAAGAGGAAAAGCAGATGCCTAAGTTTATGGCACACCATCCCACCAACCATAAAAACGTATTTACAGTGAGGGTGGTGGGGCACAGGGAACTTGTGGATGCCCTGTCCCTTGAAGTGTTGAAGGCCAGGTTGAATGGGGCTTTGAGAAACCTGGCCCAGTGGAAGGATTCCCTGCTCATGGCAGAAGGGATGGAACAACATGATCTTTAAGGTCCCTTCCCACCCAAAGCCTTTTATGATTCTACAATTCTCCTTCCTGTGCCTCCCAGATTTTCCCAACACCCAGCAGCACCGAGGATCAAGGCACAGATTGCAGCTGAAAACTGAGCAACAAGGGCAGGCAAAGGGCAGCAAAGACTGCCAGGGTTTCCCTCTGTGACTCCAGGGTACAGACACAGTGGGTTGTGCAGCCTGTCACGTACATTAGCAATGAGGCATTGACCTGTAAGGAGCCTCCCATGATTGCAGGTAACTCTGGGAACTAAAAATCTCAGCTTTAAGGAAACCTGCAGCTCACTTGCCTTTGGTCAAGCAGGATGGAACACATGAGGGCAAAAAAACCTGTGTGGGGACTACTTGGACTCTAAGCCTCATGGGGGAACCACAAGACAAGAGTGGTCCATGGTGAACCCAAACTGTGCAGCATCCTTCACTCAAGAAGCTGGTCCAGCAGCTATTGCCCAGCTCCTCATCACGTGCATGCTCACAATCATCTTCTTTCTCTCAAGAAAACTGTTCCAGCTGTCACAGATCAGGAATAAAGAAAAATGAGCTTAATAAAAACAGAGAGGGACAAGAAAAACCCTTAAGCAACTAAATCATGGCTTTCTATTTTGAGAAATATGTGGTATAATTGAGTCTGTTCTATCTTTTAAAAAGTTAGCTCTGTTTTGCCTCTTGAAATCCAGGTGAGTGCATTCTTCCTTCTGCCTCACCACTCTGAAATGCTCCCATAACTGCACAAGGCTCACAACAGCCTCCAGACTCCTAACTGGTACTAGACCATGTGAGTATTTACAACTAGATCACCTCTCAGCAGATCTCCCAGGGAATAAAAGAAGGAGCAGGATACAGCACACACTTCTGCTGAATTTCATGCTTCTACTTTGGGGGGAAAAAATTACTGAATTCCAGCTGAGTTAGAGAAGGGAGTGATAGAGTAAGATGCTCCTGAGGCTTTTCACAGGAACTGTATTTCCTGAGCACCTTCTGGGAGAGGGACAATTACTAAGGAACTCCACTCAAACTGCCCCATTGAAGTGTTTTAATGTCTTGATCAGAAAGTGAGAATAGCTCCCTCCCAACGGGTTTCATTACCAGATATCCCAAGCAATGCTGTGCTCACAGCAGAGTAAGCTCTTTTCCCAATCTACACAATGCCAGCAATAGAAAAGCAACAAAGAAAAGGCCTCAGCATCAGTTTGTGAGCATTGCCAGTTCCTCAAAAAGTAGTGTCTGTTGGTGGTACCTGCATATACAACAGGGAAACATAGAGTATCTAATCCTTATTAGTGTGTGAGTGCGTTCATTCTGCATCCAAAGAAAATTCACTCATGCAGAATGTGTCCCCAGGACAAGATAAATCTAGTTCTCCATAAGGATTGGGGCTGAGTGCTGACATTAGTGGTTTGGGTAGCTCTGTATCACAAAGATCCAAACCCCAGTTTGAGCATTGTCTGCAGTTTCCCTGAACTAGAATTCCTCTCCATGGTCAGGGGGAGGAAAGGGGGCAAATAGCAGTGGTTTGGGACCCTAGGAAACTTCTCATTGACTGTCTTCACTGATGACCAACTGCAAGTCTTCAGGACCTAGTTTTGCTCTCCAACTTACTGCTAGGACTAAAGAGCTCTCACTCCCAAATGAAACATCTGTTCCTTCTCCTTCTGGAACCTGTTCTCTTTCTTGCAAGTCTCAACATAGAGACTGTCACGATTTCAGAGCATGGTGTGCTCCTCCTGCCATGCCTATATCTACAAGTCCCCATCCCCTGCCTATGGCACACATTCCTTATGCCTCTTCTATTCACTGTGTCTTGTAGGGTTCCAGATCTCCTGTCCCCTTCTAAGTACTAAATCTCATATGCAAATGCAAGTTAAATACAATTTAGGGTTTGTGCTGGAAACTTTTATCTGTAAACAGTGGAAAGCAGCACATCACTTGCTATGAGCCTGCCATTACAATTTGCTGTCGTGAGCAGACACCTACCCATAACACACTGATTTTCACACACACAAATTCAAAGTGCTTGAATCTGGCACAATTCCACCTTGCTGGTCAGGGGCAGCAGCAATGATGCATCTAAACTGCTGTTGGACCAGACCTCCCTTGCACATAAATGGGATTGATATAGGGTGATAGCATTTCTGTAATATGCCTTGGACAAGGGAGAGAAAGGACCTGGAGCTTCAGAGTGTGCTTCGAAACCACACAGGAGAAGCACATCAAGGCTAGACATAGCTGAGTACAGGACAAGTCAATTAACAACCATATTACTAAATGCTCTGAATTTTAAGACATTTTTAATGGAAGAGAAGCCAGTTCCTCACAGCTCTGCTGAAGCCCCAGCTGATTTCTACCTTATATAACCACCTTTTTTGATAGACTGGATAGAAGTTAGAATTTATGAAGCCAGAGACCGCTATTGTCTCCAAAACCACACACTGAAACTATTTATGCTACCCTTGATATGCATGAATTTCAGGACCTGCTAGTCAGCAATAGATTTTTGCAGTGGTTTTTTTTTTTTTGCAGAAATATGGCATTTAATAGGTCCATTCAGGACTAGCAGCCAAGCAACTGTGAGTTTCTCTTGAGCAGGCAGGCCCAGCTAATTTCAAAATGAATTGCTCTGTGAAGGAAGCATAGCACTTCCCAGCTCACAGAAATGGTTTACTGGCCCAAGTCTCATATTAAATAGTCTCTCAGTGAGGAGCTGAACAATTTTAAAAGGTGTCAGAGAAACCATTAGGTGATAAAAATTCACAGACCAATTTTGCCAGAGAAAAAGCATAAATAAAAAGTGCATCGTTTCTCTCTCAGACTTTCCCTCAAGTCAGCTGCATTCAAGGAGATGAGCCACAGCTACAGCTGAGCTAAAGGCAATTAAAAAGCTTTGGCTGCCTTGTGTCAAACCTTCAGCTTGCACTTTAATCAGAAAAGCAGCAATTACACAAACAGTGCCACTAAATTGAGGGAGAGCAGAGAGTACAGCAAGCATGGATCAAATTCTGTATGTGTCTTGAGAAGAAAATAGCAACTGATCCTTATTAGTATGTGAGTGCATTCATTCTGCATCCAAAGAAAATATACATACAAAGAACTGCCTCTTGCAAGGAAATGTAGATGCTGAAATATGGCTTCCAGCCAGTTCAGGCTATTTTGCTTCAAGGATATATGGATCTGCTTTTGAGTTTGTAATGGTTTAGTTATGCCAAATATTATAGATTCTTCTTGAAGGCCTCTCAGTCCATATACAAATGTGACAGGCTACTTAGAGCATGAAAAGGAAGATATCTGAGCCCCAACATTAAGCACAAGCTATTTTGCGGGAAAAAGTAATCAAAATTTCACGCCACTCATCTTAATCCAGCACTTGCTAAAATTTTAAAAACCTCTGCTTATAAAACCAGCAGCTTGTAGTTTCTTGTTAAGCTACTTTTAAGCAAAGAGAAAATGATCCACAAAGTGAGAGCAATGAATCAGGGGAACATATCCACTGCAATTAAGTAGAACATCCCTCTTTGATAGGACAATCAGCTTCGTGCAGTGACTGCAAAGAGAAGGACATTTACTGCAGCATCAGGACGTGCTGCATTCCTGGCTACTTGAGAAATTGTAATGAGAAGTCTCATTGGGATTTCATAGACCCATTCCTTGTGCCATAAAAAGCTCACACACAGCGTTTAAGCACATCCAGCTAATGCCAGGCAGAAGCCTTCCTTCTCTCTCCAGACTTTAATATACAAACCCCAGATCCCATGGAACCAGAAAGTCAGGTTAGCTTGAACCGCATCTTGGGCTGATGGTCAAGAGAACCTTCTCCTGATTTTGAATCCCTGTGCTGACACTACAGTCAAATGACATGGAGGAGTTAAAACTGGTGCAGTAAACACTTACTGTGCCCTCTTTAAGCAGGAAAACATCAGTGCTGTGGGATTTGTGCATGAGATATTTCTGAAGGGATGAATCAGGAATAACATTTGCAGTGTGGTAAAGCTGCTGTCCTGTAGTGAGGAGCTATTCTGCAAAAAAGCCCCCACAATTCTGTGAAGATTAATTTATGATCTACCTTTGCTTCAAACAAGTCTAGGACTAGAGAAATGAGCTCATTAGGGTCCTCACTGATGGGAATTACTTGTCATGGTTTAATTATGCAACTCTTCTTTCCCCAAACTTCTATGCCTCCTTTTTCAGTATTGCAGTGCCTCTTCCTTCAGAAGATGCAAATAATTCTTGGTTCTGCTGTTCCTTTCCCTTAGGGGTAAATTTATAATATAAGAGCTAGACTTGCTTGTGAAAAGCTGAAGAGGGAAAACTTTTCTGTGCAAAGTGCTGCACCTCACTCTGGATTATGTCTCTTGTCTTACCAAATGCCTCTGCATCAAACAGATGATCCAAAAGGAGACCATGCAGCAGATCTTGAGGGACAACACAAAGAGCAGGTACTCTACATATTCATTTCAGTTTGGGCTCTGGACTGGAATTTCAAATTATTTTACATGGTGACACTTTCCATAGCAGGTCAGTAGTTACATCCCTTGTCACCTGTCTGCCCTTTTCTAGGTCAGAAAAAAAAATGTTCAGAGAAGTATTAATTTCTGTCCCTCAGCTGTGCCAGAAGCTTTCCTAACACCCTTTTCCCAGTGAAATCTAAGGTATAAAGTCCCATGTGGCAAGCCAAGGGGTCCTGTTGCCACCACAAACACATCCCAGAGCCTGATTTCACCCTGCAACTCCCAAGGCGTGGACAGGACCATTCCTAGGATGAGGCTGTCACTTCACTGGGAAGCACATCCTCTTTCCAGATGTAAGAAGTGGTGATTGGCACATCAGGAACCCTGGAAACAGGTTTCCTTCTGCCCATTCCCTGCTAGCAGGAGCAGGCATGGTGACCCATCTTGCTCCCACGTCTTTGAAGGTTTCAGTCAGTGTGTTATTCCTCTAATACCACACACATTTTCACAATAGGAAGCCTCCCTGGTCCGTGTTACAGCACTAAATTACAAGCCCTAAGCTGTTCTATTTGCACAGCTGAAGACACATAGGGGAAATCACATATTTAAGCCAAACCCACAACACATTTGCTGTCATGATGGCAGAGCAGTTTTTTAAAGTTAGTTATAACACAACAAGTCAGTCATCAGCAACAGCAGCCTGACAAAATACTGCAATTTACAGCTCTGCTAGTTCAGGGGAACTATTATTTTTTACAGATTGACTGGTGTTTTCTGAAATGTGCTAGAATATGAGGTTTTCTTTCCAAAAGCAGCATGGCATGGGGATAAGAGGAAGAAGGGTTTCTTTTAAACAATAGGTACTGGTATTTGGCAAGCCTAATAAATCAAAAGTTACACACATGATCTTTTAACTATTGTACCTGAATGACCTGGTGTAGCACAGGCTGCAGTTCTTCAGCTACTTAGCAGCAGATAGCTGCCAAATTCCTTTGGTTACATGATGTCCTGTTGCTTCATCACAAAAACTCCTATGTTTATGTATTTAAGTGGACTATGATATACAGCACAGTGATGGAAAAGAGCTTACTATCTTCTGTTTAAAGAATGGATGTGCATATAGTGCACAGTGGTGCTGAAACCAGAGAAGATGGATGCAGGCAGAGGTTTCCTGGCTTGTAATTCATTAATACATGTCATAGGCCTGAGCAGTAAAATCCTTCTTCACAGACACATTTCACCTCCAAGTCAAGTTTTTAGCAACCAGCTCCCAGGAAATTTTAGGTAAGTCAGATACTACCTTTCCCTCCCCTAAGAAAGCATATTTAAAAGAAAAAACAACCTTCTAGCAAACAGAATCATGTCAGTATGGCCTTCCTAATAGGAGAGACAAGACTAAAAGCTTGGCATAGATAAATCTCTCTGAAACCTGAAGGCACATTTACAATGGATGAGCCATCACACCAAGTTCCAGATCGCTTCCTTTCCAGCAAAGTAACACTGCAGCCCAAGCAGTCCATCTTAGCTACCCATGCTGCTGCAGCAGCTACTTCCCTCTGGTAAATCAGGTTATCCAAGAGGAACAGGGATACCAATTCTGTTTTGACAGATGAATACCAGCTGTGTAAAGGACTTGACACTAGCCATGCACCCAGACACTGAAGGGTAATATTTCCTAGGCATCTTTCACGATCTGAATTGATATCAATGCTACAGCACCACAAGGTTTACTGCAGTAAAAAGAGGATTTCTGAAAGAGAACACGCAAGTCTGAACTTCCAAAGCGGAAGGGTTTGAAAAAAGTGACCCAAGTCACAAACTTGTATACATAACAACCTCTTTATTGAGGAAAAATGCATAAAAGCCTGAAAAGCTCCTGTTCTAGTTAATCAAATGATTTGGTTTGTGACTGATGAAATCCAGTGTTGGGAGGCAGAAGCCCTGGTGCAAACTGTCAGGGATCTGGATGGCTCTTGTCACTGCCCGAAACTGCAATACTGACCAGCTTGTCATGCCTGTCAAACAAACAGATCCTTGGCCACCCAGAGTCTCCCTGAAAGAAGGAAAAGGGGAAAAAGAGAGAAGGACAAAGCAAGAGGTCAGCAGTGTCAAAATCTTCCATGTCCAGGAAGCCAGGGAGGGACATGGCTTTGTGTCCTGGTTGTCTGCAGTGCAGCATTCCCACACTCTCAGTTACACACTGTGCAAAATGTTGCTCCTGTAGCTCTCCCACAGATGTTGACCTCTTCAGTATTTTGTCTCCAGGAGTCTCCCATGGCACAGGTCTCATGGAAGAGGAGAGGGATCTCAACTTTTTGGAGCCTGGCAACTAGTTTTTAATCTGGAAAACCCAACAGCATCAGAGAGTTTGCAGGGGTAGGAGTCACAGCCCCTTAACTGCTCTGGGAGCCAACCAACAGATTTTTGGGGGCAGACTGTAGCTGGGGGATTACATCCCTTGGCATGTATGTTATTCAGTATTACACAAAACCATTTTTCATGTGCTTCAGGAGAAGGAGTCACTCTCCAGACAGTTGTATGGAGTCACCTTGGCTGTTGCTGTTGTGCTGCTTGGAGCAGGGGGAACCAAGCCCATCAGCCAGGAGCCAGGGTCTCAGTCACCAGTGGAAAATATGCATGATATGTTAAGGCCTGTAGTCCCCATAACTCATCCTTGTCTCTTCCATGGGTCACCAAAAGACTGTAAGTGTTGGGACGAGCCCCTAACTGACAGCAAAGGTAGCACACAGATGAGCACACAGAAAGCTGGTGGAAGCATCCTCAAGCCTGTCATCAGTCCACCAGCTGTCCCAGGTTTACCTCCAGCCAGGTAGTAGGGTGTTTCCTTGCTGCTACCTGTGCTAGACTTTGGTACAGGGGTTGGCCAGACAGGACACAGACCAGCTCTGTGCCAGCTGCACTCCGGCATGTGTATCCCACATTGTCTGGCAGAGGGTCAGTGGCTGTTTGGAAAGAAGAGGTGGTACAGCTCTCTTCAATTTGCAGATGGGGGAGCAGTTTCTGCTCCCCAGACACTAAGGTGTCCCAAGGAGTCATGAAGTATCTGACCACAGTGCCAAGCCTCAGGGGTGGCATGGGCCAGAGACCCTGGGCACTGAGACACCATGAGAGTGATTTCATCTCCTTTGAGTTCATTCACCTTTACTCAGCTTCCACCATGGCTTTGCTTTTCCCAAAGTTTCCCAGCTTTCCAACATGAGAGACAGCCTGACTCCTAGGTGGAAAATGTTTCACATGCTGCAGGCAGCATTTAGGGAGCATGGGAAATCTCTCCTGGCACTGGCCCCAGTCTGAGCTGTCACTGCCCTCAATGGATCACTGGTGCTCTTTCATGTCAGAGTAACCTGTACTTACTGCCAGCTCCTGTCTCTCCCTATCCTGCTGTTAAGCATCTTGCAGCAGTGTTTGTTTCCTCTCCACTGTGTGCCAGCAAATTGTTGCCATAAAACTGTCTATGTTGGACAGCAAATTCCCATCAACACCAGGTACACCTTTCCTGCTTGCTCTTCTGTCAGGCCTCTGTTCTTCCTGCTTTATAACTCATTGCCTCATCTCTCCCTCCTCCCAGATATCCCACAACAAGACTGCAGAGCAGATGAGACAGAGCTTTAATAATGTATATGTTCCCTTGCTGTACTCACTGGATGCCCAAGAGCACTGTTTTAATGAGTCAGGTGAGGTTTTCTCCTAATACCACTGTTTGAGGCCACAGCACAGTCAAACTGAACATATTTTGAAGGCTGTTTCTAAGAAGATGAGAGAGGAGGCCCTCCAAAGAGACAAGGATCCAAGGACTTGAAGGAAGACACTTTCCTCAGGCCAGTTTGACCCAGGACTTCACTCCTTCAGTGCAGAAGCCTCCCATCATCAGTGCACATAGTTAGACTGTTCTTTGAAGAATTGTGGCATTTTCTTTGTGGACACTGTTAACAGGACATGGCAAGATCCATGTGCTTGTATAGCCTCCTAATTCACATGCTCTGAGCTTGTGCACTGGCTCTGTTTCGATCTCATTTCCCGAGTGCTTAACATTTGTCTTCAGTTTTCCTCCTTTCCTTCCCCCAAGTCCTGCCCCAAGCTGTACATAACAAACTGGAAGGAGTAACTTCTCTCAGCTCTGTCCAAGCTTTGCACTTTTTTGTATAACAATCTAAATGATATACTGCAGCAAAATATTCCTCTAAGAAGAATGTTCTGGTGGTTAGACAAAGGGTACACACAACTTAAAAGCGCTCTCTTAAATTTCAGCTCCAGCTATCTCAAACATTACTTTGCTGCCAGCACAGAAGTGCATATTATGTTAGTGCTGTGCATACCAGTCTTTATGGAGAAAAAAATAAGAACAGCTCCCTTGGGACACGCCTACTTATTTTTGGCTCATTAACTTTAATGGTCGTAGTACAGCTGTGACAGGTTGGGAAGACAGGTGATTTTTTCTGTTCTCTAGATCATATCTAGCCTACTCTTTATACCCTAAAGTCAAATTCCTAGTCCTCATACTGTATTTTAACCAGATAAGAGGAAGGAAACCTGCCTGAAGGCTTTCTGTTCATTCCTCTTTTACCATCCCTCACAGTGCAAGATACACAGATGCCCTTCCACCTTCCTTCCCACACACATATTAAACATTGTGCCCCATGTCTGAGCCTTATAATCATTACTCCTGACACAGCTGAACATGGTGGGACTACAAGTGGTACCTGGCTCCATGGGTTTCTGCAGCCCCAGGAGTGCCAGGTTACTTCCGAGAGGAAACCCAGCAAAACCACAGTGTGTACACACGGCTTTCACAAGCAGAAGGGTGACATCATTCACATTTGGCAACAAGTATTTGCTTCCCTAGAACTGTTCTGTCTGAGCATTGGGCAAGGAGGAAAGAAAGCAAATGATTTTTCAGTCTAAAACACCCCATAGGTTGGGCAACAGGAAGAATTCACAGTTCACTTGTCACATCTGCTGCCAAAACCCACTGATGCTGCAACACAAATAACCTTACCTCACAGGGACACTTTTGGGAATCCACGTTGAGGCCTCAGTGGTTTTTGTCCTGTGCTGACAGAGGACCTTGACTTGCACCTCCAAAGATTTGCTGCTGCTACAACTAACACAGGGAGTCCAGAGGAAAGTCAGTCACTTTCTCAGGAAGCAGAACTCAGCACAGATGGAGCTTACACTGAAGTTACAGATTTTGATGAAACATCTGAGATCTATGCCTCATCATAGGTATCCAAATAAAACAGAGATGAAGGTTCAGCAGTGGTGTGTGGTAACTCAGCTTAACTGAGGCCAGGAAGTACCTAATTCAGGCAGATTTTGTGGGAGAGAGCACAACCTCTCCCAGGAGTGCTTGTCCCAGCTGCAAAGGCTTTGTTTAAGCACTGCTCAGCAGTCATACAAACATCTGTGTCATCCAACACCCTTTTCCAAAACACAGCCCCACACCAGCTACTTTCCAGAAAATTAACTCTATCCCAGGAGTGCATACATTAATTACCAGTTACAGAACAAAGTCCACACTCCATCTCTATTGCCACCATTGTTAGCAGCACAGAACACTACACAGGAAGGTTTAAGCTGCTGGAGAGCAGCTCTGGATGTATGTAGACAGGTAGGAAACAGCAAGCACATCTCTATTTTCCAGGACTGACAGGATGGCAGTAGAAATGTCCGTGTCTGGAAGCTAGCAAGATGTATACAGTCTGGAAACATGTCCTGGGTAAGCAGCTTTCCACAGATCTCTCAGGAAACCACATTCTGCAGGTGAGAATAATTTCTTGACCTTTTTTAGTCAAAACAGTATTTATTGTTTTCACTACAGTAAGTAGGCATTTTAAAAAATTAGTTTGCTACAGTGTTCCCAAGCATCTCCAGTAACACCAAATTAAACAGTGCATAAACAGCTTGTATCCCACCATCACCAGCTTCCACTGATCACAAGACATGTTAGGATGAGAAAGGAAAGGAACAAAACTGGAAGTAAAGAGTATTTACTTTCCTCAGAAACTCGTAAAGCAGAGGATTAATCTAAGAGGAAAGAGAAAATAAATCCATTAAAAGCTTGTCATTGGTAGAACTTCCCCTGTACTCTGCGTTGGTGAGGCCATACCTTGAGTGTTGTGTTCAGTTCTGGGCCCCTCAGTTCAGGAAAGAGATTGAGGGGCTGGAGCAGGGCCAGAGAAGA
>JAWWEV010000043.1:61588421-61609740 GCA_035583235.1 Hafferia zeledoni | reverse complement strand
GGTTGGTCTCTTCTCCCAGGCACTCAGCAATAGGACAAGGGGGCACGGGCTCAAGCTCTGCCAGGGGAAATTGGAGATCAGAAAAAAATTCTTTAGAGAGAGTAATCAGGCATTGGAATGGGCTGCCCAGAGGTGGTGGATTCCCCTTCCCTGGAGGTTTTTAAACTGAGATTGGCCATGGCCCTGAGTACCATGATCTGGTAAAGGGGCTGGAGTTGGACCAAGGGTTGGACTTGATGATCTCGGAGGTCTTTTCCAGCCCAACCAATTCTATAATTCTATGAACTGGTTCAGAGAAACCTGCTGAGAATTTTGAGGGCTGAGGTACCACACATCCCCCTATTTCCCCTCTTTTGGTGGATCATGCCATGGGAACTAACCTTTTTATAATGTACTCCATCTATCCCCGTGTGCTGCAGGAAAAAGCACAACCCTCTAGTAAGAGCAGCCAAGCTCTCAAGCAAAAGTTAGCACAGATGGCTTAAACTGTTTGTTTTTCTGCTTCCTGTTTATAGTGTTGCGTTCCAGACAGTGGGTATTAATTAATCAGAGGTCAGTTACATGCTGAGACCAATCGTTTCTCCCCATAAGCATCTGTTTTAAACAAAAGCAAGCCAATCCAAAAACCAGATTAAATAATCAGTCATTCCTCAGGGATGCTTCTGTACTTGGTTCAGTGGCAGTGAGAATTGCAGAAATATAGGGACTCCCACCTAGTGTGGAGTGCCTGGGGTGAGCTCTGGATTAACTTGTGCAGTTCTGAATACATTAGAGCATGGAAGAGTATCTTGAAATTATCTCAGACAGTAGCTTAAGGGAAAGCACATTCAGCAAATAAACATTTTGATAACAGCAGCACTGCTTTGTGGCTGTCATGGTTTAACCCCAGCTGGCAACTAAAGCCCCCTGCAGCCGCTCACTCACTTCCCCACCAGCAGGATCAGGGACAGAATTGGAAAAGTGAGAAAACTTGTGGGTTGAGATAAAGACAGTTCAATGGGTAAAGCAAATACCATGCACACATACAAGCAAAGCAAAACAAGGAATCCCTTCACCACTTCTCATTGGCAGGCAGATGTTCAGCCATCCCCAGGAAAGCAGGGCTCCATCATGGGTAACAGTTACTTGGGAAGACAAGCACCATCATCCTAAACATTCCCCCCCCTTCCTGCTTCTTCCACCAGCTTTATATGCTGAGCATGATGCCATATGGTATGGGATACCCCTTTGGTCAGCTGTCCTGGCTGTGTCCCCTCACAACTCCTTGTGAACCCCCAGCTGCCTCGCTGGCAGGGCAGTATGAGAAGCAGAAAAGGCCTTGACTCTGTGTAAGCACAGCTCAGCAGTAATAAAAACATCTCTATTACCCAACACCCTTTTCAGCACAAATCCAAAACAGAGCCCCACACCAGCTACTTTCTGGAAAATTAACTCTATCCCAGCCAAAACCAGCACAGTGGCAGGTGCAGGAAAAGACCCAGAGTCTCATTTAACACTGGCTGCTGCCTTCCAGCTCATTTTATGTTGGCTGCTCATACAACTCTACAGGAGTAGAATCCTACAGATTGATCAGTTTTGAAATGCAATCAGCAAGCTGCTTTAGCACAGAGAACATGCTAAAAGATTTTTCTGACCAAATAAATTTGTTGTGTTCAAGGCCAGGTTGGATGGGGCTTTGAGCATCCTGGTCTAGTGAAAGTGTCCCTGCCTATGGCAGGTGGTTTGGAACGATGTCATCTTTAAGGTTCTTCCAACCCAAACCATTCTGTACTTCTATGATGCTTTTGCCTTGCATTTATAGTTGCCACAAAGCTGATTAAAATGCAAAATGCCGTCTTGTAGAGACGTTAACATTTTATTATATGATTTTTTGGAATTGTCTGCATTGTTATCCAGAATTTCATAAATAAAACTGACCACCATCCCACCCTGGTTTTCTGGGGTGAAAGGAGAATGGGGCTGCCAGCATACTTTTTGGGGGGATCAAGGAAAGGAGACTAAGCTTGCTGGAAACATGAAAGTTGTAGAAGCTTCATGAGGCTTTTAAACTTCCACCTTGAGGATCCCTCTGACTGAACAGCTGGGAACATGTTTCAGAAAGGCTGGTCAACCTTGATGAAGTTCAAGTCTTCATACAAAGTGCAGAGAGAGATTCAAGGATCTTGGATCCAACATATCTGAGGTTTTTGGAATTAGCTAAGGTGTTGAACTTTTCTGGTGAGGTTTTATTTTGTTGCTTGGGATTTTTTTTCCTTCAAGTATTCATGCATTTCTCTAAACATACATAGCAGCCCCGGCAGCAGGACTTGAAAGTGAATATGATAAAATAGGGATGTAATGAATTAAGAAAGTACATCTATTACTGACATGGCTAATGTTGCTGACGACCATTTCATACCCAAATGTTCACACTTACCTATGACAAAGATTAACTCCCAAGCCACAAATACAGAATGTGCATAAAAAGGAGAGAGGAATTTTTAAATAGGCTTTTGACTACTTCTCTCTCACCAGCCGTATGGAAAGTTAAAACCAATCTCACTTTTGTCAGCAGCCTTTATGTTTCCAGGTCCCTGACCTGAAAGGAAAGTGCTGTCTTACCTGAGGTACACAAATACAGAGATTATGGGCTATTCTGGGGAGGGAAGCCTGAGCCAAGAGATGTTTTTAGCCAGGCTGCAGGTGAATGGAAAAGGCACCTCCTCACTTTCAGAGCTAGGGTTTGAAGTTCATCCTGAAAATGCACATGTGTACATGAAAAAGCAAACAGATCTCTGCTGAGGCTGCTGGAAGGCTGATGCATTTTAATAAGAGACATTTAATTGCTACAATTGCCTTCTGAAGCTCAAGATACTTGCCCAAGGAGATGTGCTCTTTCACACAGCAGTGAGAAGCACAGTTAGGACAGAAGAAAGGCACATGGGGGAAGATTAGATGTAGCTCAAGTTGCTAGAAAGGCAAAACAGTTTTCTACCACAAAACAGAAAAGTCAGACTGGACACATCTTTCCAGCTCCAAGTTTCTCTGATCTGAGGGATGAAAGCACTAATTTGCTTAATGGTGCCAAGGCAGTGCTATTCACAGACAAAACTGTCCACCGCTGTCACCAGCTCTGCCCCTGCCGGAGAAACAAGAAAGGGAGGGAGGTTTCCTTTGGTCTTTCAGCTTAGAGCCCAATTAAGTGTGTAGGTCCCTGGGCGTGTGGCAGAGGGGAAGTCTGGGGAGGTGAGCAGCGGTAACAGCAGCAGCCGACAGCATTAGTGCCTGCTGGGTGGAAAAGCAGAAGAGAGATTATAGAAGGAATAAAAGACTGACCATGAGGCAGAGGATTCTGGATTTGTAGAGCAGAATGGAAAGGGGCAGATAGAAGGCAACAGCTAAGATAGCATCTCATTTACAGGTTTCTATTGGGAAATAAGCATGGTAATTAAATCACTACTTATGCATGCAATCAACACTGAAGATCTCTAACAAATCTCTTATTATTAACCACCATTTCCCTTCAGAACAGATAGTTGGGGGTTTTTTTAATATAACAGCCATACTTTATGTTTTAATTTTCCATCCTCACCCCCAAATCATAATAGACATACCAGATGATGTTTCCTGAGTAGAGTAAGTTGAGAGAAAGTGTTTTATGGCTGCCAAAGCCCTGGAAGCAAAGGTTGCTGTTGCTACTAAACCTCAAGACTTTATGGGGTAGATCAAAGTGTTACCATTGAAGTTGCCTGTAAAATAGATGAGAATGGAATATAAGCCTTTTTCTCCTAAGGGCTGCAAGACATAGTCTTTCAAAATCCAGTGACAGAAAAGATTTCCCATTCTGAAAGCTTCTTAACACAAAATCCTGATGTCATTCAGCTTTGAGTTCATGCATTAGGCTGCAAACATGGCCAGAAGACAACTTGCTATACTTGTAACCAGAATGGTGGCCTCCTTCAAACAGACAAATAGTTAAAGACACTCATTGTAACCACCACAAATCACTACTGGCAAATGCCCACTGCCTGGACTACTCTGGTCAGAAGAAATCCGTGCCCTGACAGGCAACCCCTACCTCACCTTCTTTTGTGCAAGACACTGTGCAATGCTCACAAGGCTGCAGGACATCCACATCCTCTGGGGAATAAGCCATTTGGAATGTGTCACGTAACTGAGAGCTGGCACTGAAGAACCTGGTATCCAGAACTGCTTTAACAGTTCAGATTTCCAGGCTATGCTTCTTCTTCCATGTACAAAAGATACTTGCGCAGCTTCACTTTCCTGACATAACTCTTCCTGTTCTACATAATCAAGCCAATAGCTCCTCAGTCAGGTAGGGACCTTCCCTCTCTTAGCAGGGCTGTAGGAAAACCTTCCCTTCCCTTGGCCCCATCTCTTTGACCTTCTGCCTTGTCTTTGGCACACAGATTCAGACACACACAGCAACTTGTCATGCTTCCAACTAGTCTGGGAAAGAGCATCCTACACAGACTCACATAGTTCCAAGGCACAGTCATGCCATGATTAGGACCTTGTATCCAACAAATTTGATTGCAAAAGTACTTATAGGAAGGCACAGGTACTGGGCTAGCTGAAGTAACTCCAAGTATCAGAAATCCCTCCTGGAACATGAAAGTGTGCCATGAAAAAATCCCTCGTCTGTCAGCGAAATAAACTTGCTTAAGCTCCTCCATTTTTCTCACCCTAGAATTAAGGTGAGCTCTTTTTCACTGAGTAACTCTTTCGTTAGTCCAAATCCTTCACACACCATCAGTTGGCCATGACAATTAGACAGATTTCTTTCAGTCCAGAAAGTCCAGGACTTCAAGGCGGATAATGGATTTTAATGGGGCTACAATTCTCCTGTGGCAGCTGCAGCACAAAGCAAAGAACAAAGTCACAATGCTGACATATTTAACAATTGGCTCTGATTTCCTAGGGATAGTGATCAAAATGTGAGCAAAGTCAAAAGGGATTGTAATGCCCATTAAAAAGATAAAAGTAAAAAAATCAAAGGGGTGATATTGGTCCAAATCTATTTTGGTCATATGATTCATTACTTCTGAAGTTAACCTTTCAAACACTTCAGAAGTCTGGTAACACCACCTGAATGGAAAGTTATCTCTTGCCTAAACTAAGCAAGGGGAAAGCAAGGGAGGAAGAAAAGGGAACAGATGAAAGTGCCACAAGATTTTTAATGGCATAGTTTAGCACTGCCAGTTTTAGCCCCTCAGTTATGCCAAGTTCAGGCCTCTGACATGCTTTATGGTCAGAGCTTTGCCCAGAGGTGTCAGACTTGTTTGATGTTTGCTGGAAACAAGGTATTGGCACCACCAGCTTTCCCAACTCTCTTTGAGGAACTTGCCCAGTTTTCTAACTTGCACTGAAGCACCCATGGATTCATTAAAAAACACATCACAGATGTTTGCAGATTTTCATATGCAAGTTACAAAAGCCAGAAGAACTTGAGTGCTCACCTGGCATTTGTGTATCTCATGGGGTATCAGTGACTGCATCATTCCTTCCCAATCTGTAAGAGTGACATCCATGCCTTGTGACAACTCGGAGCTCCCCTCCTTGGGAATTTTTGGACCACTGACAGATTTTTCTCCTGGAAAGAATAAGAACACAGAGCATTAATTTCAGCTTTAACATTAAGTTGTAAAAGGACTTTCACCAGCAACTAGAACAATTCCTATGTGACCCTCATGGAAAAGCATGGATCACAGTGGAGAAATAATCTGAAGAGAAAAGCCTTGAAATGCTCCTTTTAAAATTTCATCTGGAAAAAAAATGTGTTAAATTAGAGGTCAATCCAATTAGAAAAACTGTTACATTCCTATTCTACTAGGCCAGACCTTGTTCATTATAATCCTACAGAACTCAAACTCACTTCAGCCTGATTTCAAGCTTCAGCATTTTGCATATCAGAGAGTTTTATTCAGGCTGGATTTTCAGAGAGCTCAGTTTTTTCATGTTTGGAGAACATCTGTATGTAAAGTCTCTGGAAAGCCCACAAAGGCATCTTGAAAACAAGTATATTCCTGCAGCTTCAGTCAAACAGGTCAGTTCATGTTTAAAGAGAAGTAGTTCTACAGCTTGACCATACCTTGGACCCCAAGCATCAAGCATTCAATGCTGAAAGCAACAGGGCCAGTGGAGCAGAGTGCCATCCTCACCACGGGCTTGGGAATTTGGAGAACCAGAAGAGAGTGCACGGTACTGCTGAGCACAGCTAGAAGCAAATCCAAGCTCAGCACCACCCCTGTAAAAGCACCTCTTGAGAAATGTAGGCAAAAGTCATACAAGTTACTCTGTGGAAAGATAGAAAAAGGAGGAACTATTCACATTTAAAAGATGTTCAGCTCCAGTAACACAGCAGTCACCTCCTGATGAGGCAGCACTCCAGTCCCTGTCCTGCACTGAGTGAGTGCTGGCCAGCAAGGGTTTGCTCAGTTCATTGCACAGGATCAGCTGCCTCATGTCTACCTACTAGTCCAGGCATTTTGTTTTCTTTATCTGTCCTGGAAAATTGCTAGACTACATATGGGTTTGTTCTTGGGCTTAAATTGGAAACTGGATGAGACAGAGAATTTTTGCCATTACTCCATCTCCACTGATAGGTACTTTCTGTTGTTAAGCACACTAAATTGTTTTCTGGTTATTTACTGGCTTTCTGAATTTTCCAGCCTCTTTCTCCCCTGTCACAACATCATCTTAAAGTTCTAGCTCATACTGACATTAAAGCCTCATTCTATGTTTTAGTTCCTCAGTAAAAATAATTTGATTTAGAAACAGGCACCCACAAACTTTTGTTATTCACCAGTTCTAGAGAAGGAGGGGGGAAAAAAAGAAAACAGGCTGTTTCAATATGTTGGCATATAAATAGACATAGGAATCTAGTTTAATATACCCAGCCTTGAAAAACTGCCAGCCATAACAAATGCTATTACATAGCAGTGAGTCTGCACTGGAGGATGCTCCGGGGACCTATCTGTGAGACTCCTATTCAGGGAAAAGTTTGACTGATGGCCCCATTTCTGATAGTATTTTCCTCTGTCCTTCATGTAAATAGTTATGATAGTTAAACTGCTATTCTCAGTTGTAATAGACATACTTTTAGAATTTTTTGTGTGCTTTTATAAATTAGTTCTTAGAAGAAGATACCTGTGGAGTGCTTCAAGAGCTCTGCAGCATATTCTTTATCTTTCTCCTCTTCTTTCACTCTCAATTCAGAGTTAACTGACATGCTAAACTGTAGATTTGGTGGGTGTTGGTTTTTTCCTTAAAGAAAAAATATTCCTAGCATGTTCCATCACCTAAATCTGGAAGCATCACTACTGTACTTGGCAACAAAAGAGTGTTCTTATTAAAGTGTAAGGGAAAAAGTAGCTTATTTCCCTTATATGAGAGCTATGATGATCATGCACATAGCCCTCATCTACACCCACAGAGAAGTCAGAGAATGCTTTTTTCCTAGAGCATTAGCCACCACCACTGGTGTGATGTTAAGAGGATGAAGGTCTACACAGAATAGCTGTTATCCAAAAACTTTCTCCAAGGCATCACTTAATTTTGAAAATATTTAGAGAACACATAAATTCACCCACAGGACTCCTAAAGGCTGAAGGTGGATTTTTCCACTACATTTTGTGTACCAGTAAATCACTGCAGATACCTACCAAGAAGTTTTTCCATATAAGATCTGCAATCACAATAAATTCAACCTATACAGAGGCAGAAGGAAGAAGGATGAGGGAGGGGAAGAAAAAAACCCAGAGTGAAATGCTGGGAGAAGGAACATCTTCACAGTTTAGAGAGTCTTCTGCATACTCAACAAAACCTCTACAAGATCTAGTTTCTTGAGTTTTCTCCCACTCCTTTCCTATCACTTCTCCCCCTCCACATTTACATTTTGTGCCAACAGTTTCCAACTAATTCCTTTTGAGTCCAAGTTGCTGCCTATACAGCACTTTCTCCCCTTCCTCCTTTTCCCCTGCTCTGTTTACAGACTCTAAAACAGGAACCAAAAAGCATTTCCTCCATGCATTTTCAAGTGGAATTCCCATGACATGCTCCAGCTCCCTGCTATGCTGCACTTCCAACAAGATTTGACTTTACTGCACAAAGTGCTGTGCACATGCAGACAGAGAGGCCTCCAGGAACTTAAACTTTCCAGTAAACAACATTGCAGCTCTCACTTTCTATTTAATTTAGCTTTCTCTTAATTCTGTGGATTGTGTTCATGTAGACTGCTATCTCAGTGATGGGACTGCACCTCAGCAAGGTCAAGGTTAGGAAGACCTACAGCCTTCTACATAGAAGTTAAAACATTTTCTGGTATGAAGAGTCACACCCCTTTCCCAGACCCCAATGTCTCAGTGTCATTTGTTCCACCTCCAAGAGGCGAATCATATGTACCATCACTGCATCTCACATCACTGTCTCAGGCATGGTGGAAGGGAGCTTGACTTTGAAAATGAAGCTGACAGTACAGGAAGTCACAGGTCACTTACACAGACAATTATTCCTGAGGGTTTGCTCAAACATCATGGCTTATTTCTATGTAGTTCCTTTTACTGTTCTCTAAGGTACTACGAGGGCTGTTCTCCTCCTGGATCAATGCAGCACACTGACATAGGGATTAAGGTCTCCAGCCAACCTTACAGCCTGGCTCTGAAGCTTAACTTAAGGCTGCCAACAGTTGGAGCCAAGCAGCTGGGGCTTTCTGAAACCAGCCCAAGTGAAAGTGTGAAATTTCTAGGACTGAGTGTCCTCAGCTGGACCGTTGGTTACTACCTAGCACTTTTCTTCCTCTCTGATTCTCTTCATAAATCCCAAGAAACTCCTCTTGGCAGTTCAGTGATGATGTTATTGACAGACACTTTACTATAATCTTTACCTTGCCCTTCAGAGACAGTCAGAGTATCCAAGAGCACTCTGTGCTTCCCATGTAACATGATGAGGAAGGAGAAGATATAAATCCCCAGGGCTCTTCTAACTCCACTTCTGATGCACATTGTGTGGACAAATGCACACTTCAGTGATAAAAGCATTAAGACAAGACAGTAAGAGCCTTCCACAAAACCTGGCAGCCCTGCCCATGATCAAAGAGAGTCTAGCAGGTCAATAAAGTTAGTGGGAAATGGTTTTCCAATATTTAGTTTTCTTTTCTAATTCTTTTAGATGCATTCCTCCCCTGCCCCAGTATTACTGGACTTTCTGGAAGTTTGAAGATCCTGATATCAGTAGCAAGGGCACAGCTATTGCAGTCACTGGAAAGGCCAAAATGATAAAAGGCTTAACCTACACAGGGCGTCTCTCTCCATATAAATATAAATATTTAAGACCCATTCCCATCAGTTGGATCATTTCTTAGGGTCCAGCATTCAAGTTGATACAAGCCTGCAGGGTCTCTCGGAGTGCACATGATCACAAGGCAGCCCTCTTGCCTTAACCTCGAAAACCCAGGCAGAGGCACAGGCTGGGCAGCACAAAGGAGTCAGCTGCTAGGCCCTAGAGGAAAGCAGACTTGCTTGCAAATTTGCTCTGAGATGTGCTTTGAATCAATGCCTGGAAAAGAGATAAACAGATACCAGGTTGATTGCATAGCTGGGCTAACAGACCTACCAACATCAAATGCTCACTCACTACTGAGGAAGAAATGCCATTTCTTTTTTTTTTATTGACCTTGTGACCAGCTTTTGACAAGAGTTATGAAAGATTATGCATTTGTCTGTGAACTCCCTGCTTCTCCAGAAACACGGGAGGAGAGCAGGCCTAGCCTGGAGCTGCAGGCACACACAGTGCAGTCGGATTCAGCACTCGTTAAATAAGAGACCAAATCAACAGGGAAATATTTGGAAGCATCTCAGTGCTTGTAACAGAGCAGGAGGAGGAAAACAAGATCACTAATGAGAACTGCATGTCCCTTTAGTACCAAGCATAATAGAGTTGTTTGCCTCCCAAGGCAGCAATTTTTAAAGTCATACCCTCTGTAGAGCAGCCTGTTTGAGTGTGCTTCCTCTCACACCAACGCTTTATGAGCTTTCTGCTCAGGTAGGATGCTGACACCGTGCTGTGTCCCTGCATACCTGCACGGGGGACAGACAGCACAGAGAGGAGGAGCTGAGCTCTCCTATGGAGGAGAAATTCTTCCAATCCAAAAGGGAGATGAAGAACATTTGTCTCCTGAGGAAGGTGCTGTGGTGTGAACAGCTTTGCACAGCAGTGCTTATGAGAGGGCACATGCAGGGAAGAGTGACTTGCCTTAACTCCCGGTGGAAGAGAGCACAGGGAGGGCACCCTTCCCCCAGGAGAGCTGGCTTTACAGAAATCCAAACCTCTTCCACAACAGTTTCAGTTAAAAGCAATGAGTTAATCACACAGCTTTGCACAAGAGCTCCTGCACTGTTAGAGGATAAGGGTTCTGTGCTGGCATCAGGGGAGAGCAGGGAATGCCAGTGTATTGTGGGTGCTGCAGCCTGGAACAGGGTAAAGCCCAACAGGCTGAGCTGCAAGGGCTTGCCTTTAGGTCCATTTTAAAAGTTGTTTTTGCATTCAGGTCGACACCCAATTCAGGTCGTCGCAGCATCATGTGCTTGCCATGGCTTTGAGCTCAGCTGAGACAAGCCTGCTGCAGGATAGGCAAGATCCAGCCTCTCCTAACCAGCCCTGGAGCTGCTGTGCTAATGATACCCCCACAGGTGTTGGCTGTGCTGCACTTTCCAGTGGAGAGAAACCATCCCCACCTCCTGTCACTTACCACTCTGGGGGACCTATTTTTATCTCAGTGGTGTGATGTTGTGGAGCAGCAGCAAGGATGCCAATGGGAGGAAGAGGAAAGCACACACTGCATGCCAACAGCCTGGCTACTGCACAAGTCTGTGAGCAGCTCTGGTAGCACGTCCCCTCCTGAACAGATTGCTTTTTAAACTCGTGAGCAACTGCGTTCTCCAATTTGTTGCCAAAGCCAGTGGCACCCAGTAACTCAGGGGTACTTTAACCTTTTCATTATTCTTCCTCCAACACAGTGTTGGATGTGGAGAAACATTTAAATGCTTACTAGGCAGGAGGAAGCACAACAGGGTTGGTCATTGTGCTTCAGTAGTAGCAGCAAGCTGACAGTGCCTCACCCAAGACCACAGCTCTGTTTAAGCCAAGTACATGCATAAGAAATTAAGTCATTCTCTCTGCCCTGAGAAATTCAGTCTAAAACATGAAAGATAAAAAAGGAACACCTCATTCCAGGTAAGGGAATGGTAAGGGAGTGAGAGACCAGATTAAGCAACATGTCCAAGCACACAGGAATTCTGCAGCATCAGTGGCAGTGGATTCGTGTTCCACTGTCCAAGCCTATTGCTTCTAGTTACAAGAGGATCTTCCTTCCCCTGGCTCTGCTCACCAGCCTCCCTGCCTTCTCTCTTGCTGTGTACACAGACGTGCTGTTCCTGAGGCAAAATCCAGAGAGTAGTATCCACTTGCACAGAGGTGTTGGGAAACTCAAACTTGTTACCAGTCACTACCCAGAGCTGATCCTGAACTGAACCAGCTCCATCACCTTCTGCAAACCAAGTGCTGCAGCCCCTGTCACACAGGAGCTCCACAGAGCCCTGCAGTCTCCCTGCCTGCACTCCTCTCCCCTTGGCTTTGAGGGCTCTGGTGCACTGCCACTTCCCTGCAGCACACTCTGCTCAGCATCTGAGGAGAGGCACAGCATGCTCAGAGACAGTTTAACACAGAGCTCTGAACAGTCAGCATGGCCAAGCACTTCCCACAATAGGAAGGCAATCATATGAAGGTCAGATAAAGGAGCCAAGTACCAGTATACTGATACTTTGAGTCAGTATCTGGCTCAAAGAGCCCTCAGGGCTTTGAACCTTTTGTATGAAGGCATATGTGAGAGCTGTATGCAATGGTAGAGGCTCCACCTCTGAGAAAGATTTACACTGCAGAGCTAAGCAATTCCCTGCATCAACTGCCTGGCCATGAAAGCCATTGTTGCCTTCAGAGAGTCAGTGGTCAGCAGCCAGTTGTGTCAGAACCAAGGGTATGGAAGATGTCCAGCAATCTCCCAGAATATCTGTGGGGATGGTCTGGTACCATATAAACAATGACTTGTTTTGTTACCTGGTTTTAGTTTGGAAGAAAGTTCTCCCTTAGTCAGCACCTGTACTAACATTTCTGTTAGGTCAGTGTGGGACTATGAATGACGCTACAAGGGAGAAAGACTGGCAGCTGCAGCACAAAGCAGGACAGGCCAAGTGCTCATCTGACCTGAGAGTAAAGCATTATCAACAACAACCCCTTTTCTTTAATATATACTTTAATTTCCAGCTCCTAAGTGCAGCACACTTTATTCAGCACACAGGGAAAGGATATTAAATTTATTCCTGTGAGCAGAAATCCTCCATTTTCTGCTGGCAGCAATAGGATAAAATGTAGGACGGGCAGAAACACAAAAACTCTGTCCAAGATTAGATTTTTCCTCTTAAGAAATGCTGTGGTACAATCACAGCTATTCACTAACATACTTGGCTGAATGTGTGCACATGCAGGGAAGGAGGAGCGATAAAGCTCTGGAATACAAAGGTTTGGCATCAGCAGTTTCCTAGTGCAACTACTTCAAGCCAAAGTGAAACATTTCTGTAGAATGACGAATCTATTTATTTAAAATGGGGGGAAAAAGAACTTGAAGCTATCTGATGTCTCTTTGAAATGCCTCAAAGCCCATCAGATTAAACAAGATGAAGTGGTGGATTCCCCCATTTGCCAAATTCACCTTGACCCGAGGAGCCTCAGCAGAAAAGAAACTTCTGGGAAAGAAGGGGAGAGAGCTGGTGCGTGGAAGCAGTATGACAATGCTGGGTTCACATGGAGCACTTCAAACAGGTTTTCTCCCCTCATTTCTCTGCATGAGAGCTCCTTCAGTTTAAGAACAGGGGGCTCTTCTTTTTGCAAGATGCCATCCCTTTCATGCAATCAGTCCTTATTCACTAGCATATGCTACTCTTTCTCTGGCAAAATTTATCCTGCAGACTTCTGAATGTGGTGCTAATTATATCTAGATCCATAGATGCACAAGTTTAGTTTACTGCATTTCTCAAACTATTCTGTCCATCAAAGCATGGGGCTGGAAGGCATTTTCACAAGCAGCTGCTTTTTACTGATAAAAGTATTTGTCCAAAGATTATGATCATTTTGAGAGTTAGAAGTGTTAAATACAAGTCTTATGCTTCTGGAACTCCCATTCTGATTTTCAGTGAGCTTTATTTAGGTGGAAGACATGAGGAAGAGGAGGAAGTGGAGACCTTCTGCAGGAAATCACCTGGATTATTTTCCTTCACCTTAGGCTGCCCTAAAAAGTCTTAGACAAAGAAAACTCACCTTTCATCAGAAGTCCTGTCCAGTCCAGGAGATTCTTCATCCTTGAATCGAACCCTGGTTTCTTTGGGCTGGCACAGCAAACAGTCCAGCTGACAATGCTGTAAAACATAAATGGTCCATTTTCAATGTTGCAAACCAAGAGGCCACCAGAAAGCAAGAGAGAAGGGGCTCACAGGGATCTAGTTTGGCCTCTGCACTGCTGCAGCTAAGAAGAGAGCTGTTGGAATCAGATTTGCCCAGAAAAGTCCTCCTGCAGAAACCGGGAATGCAGCCATTGGTGAGACTCAAGACCAGTCTGCAAGGAGAGACAGATTTAAAGGTTTGCTTATCAGCGTGAAGACTGAGCACAGGCTGCAGACAAAATAATGACTAAATAGTGCTCTTTAGTGTTACACATAATTTATTAGTCTGCCATGAGATTGGGGTATTGAGCAGCTTGACAATGCCTCAGTCAGAATTACTTTGCCTTCTGTTTACTCAGCTGTTCTCACCTGCTTGGCCTATGATTTCAAGGAGATTAGTCAGTTCTTGAACAGTGCTCTGATTGCAAAAGTTTTATAAAAACAATAGAAGTCATAGTTTATCTTGATGAAAGAGTGCCATGAAAAAGAGTTCCTAGCACGCTACAATGGGAAGTGTTTTGATGGGATCATAAATGGGTCTCAAGAAGTGCAAAGGAAGAACATCCTCTCCTCCACAGGTCTTATGAGAATTACCATTCAGAGAAAGCTCACTAAACTCCATGGTCCCACTTCACGTAACGCTGCACGTTGCTTCTATCTCCCATACAGATCAACTGTGCTGACTCTTACAAGTACATGCACTCCAGAGACAGCACGTTATTGGAACTGTCACCTGCTGTTCTCCCTTCTGTCCTATTCAGGCCCTTTCCCTAAGTGATCCACAGACATCCATATGCAAACACTTTCAAGAGTGCTTGTCTTTAATTTTACTTCACCTTACAAGAGTTCTGGCCTCCCACAGAAACAAATCCAGCACAAAGCATCCTGGCGGTGATCCCTCCAGGGTAACTGAAGCAGTAATTTATCTCACAGATTTCATTCTCAAGTACAGGTACTCATGTCTGTTGGGCTCCCATCTGGCTGGGAAATAAATTTGAGGTTAGGTCTGGGCAGAAGAATAAAATATTTCTGTTGGAAATGTAAGTCCTGCTCATAATGGGCAAACATGCAAAATCAGAAGACCCATCTTCTCTGATAACCCCCATCCAGGCACAGCACAGAGGGAAGAGGAAGATAATGTCTCTATGCTGTTGGGCAGGCACACTGGCCTGACAGCAGCACTGTACTCCAGAGAGACATCGAGAGGCATCAGAGCAATGTTGGAGTCAGAGCTCAACATGCCAAAGTGATGGGCTTCACCTGTCTCATCTGTGACCAGGACAGAGAAGGAACAAGCTGACTTTTTAAGTTCATCCTGAAAGGATACTTGTAAAGGAAGAGTGCAAAAATCCCACAAATTATCACCAAGCTCAAAATAGGTCATGAAAAGAAATAAAAGCAGGTTCCCTACCTCGCCACTCATTAGAGAAGATTGCTGGGACAGATTACATGGACCTCCTGAGTCTTAGAGTGAAGGCTGACTGCACAAGCTTTTAAGGTTTTGCAGAAGACTAGTGTGAGTCACTTGAGCTTCTTTTCCATTTGTCCCATTAGGAAGAAAGAGCCAGCAAGCTTTTTATAGACAGATATATTGCTTGGCACCAAGAGAGTAGGATGCTGAGGACACTCAGTCGTCTCTGTTAGATTTTAAGACTTTTTACTGCTGCTAGTAAGAACTAGGTATAAAACATACTTCCTTACACTGCAAGTTAGCTGAATGAGACCGAGTTAATGGATTTCCTTTCTCATTCTTCTGCTTGGGCTACATATCAGTCATTTTGCCTTGCTGCCAACTCTGTTTTATCTGTGCATATAAATCTGTTTTCAGAAATACTGTAGGGTCAGATACACCAAAGTCAATATTTAATGGTATTCCTTGGGTTTTACCTGTTGTGTTGACTTTCTTAGGTTCTATCACAGTCTCCCACTGTCACAGTCCAGTGCGAGGGTTTGTTTGTTCTGTAGAATAAAAACAAACATATTGGAACTACTTACAGCCATACAGCTTCCTAATTCAGCAGTAATACATCCCTTCTGGCTCTTCTCTAATTAGTCACTTATTCCCAGGATTGCTGAGCAAGAGCTTCTCACCACGACAAGTGTGTTGCATCAGTTCTGGCTCTGATAGCAGATAGTCCAATTAACTTCAATGGATCTCCTACAAGGAAGACCAGATTGTTCCCACCTTTAAAAATCACTATTCATGAAGGAAGGACAGAAGAAAGATTCTGTAGAGGACAAGAAGGTGTGAATATGATTATGGCTGTGCACCCAGCCTGGAGAAGCAGGAGGAGTTCACAGCATGGGGAGAGGAGGAGAGGGTGCCTGGGAACATGCTGGTCACACTCACAGCAACACACAGTGGGTGGCTGTCAGCAGCCATGTAGGGTTGATGACAGCCCCATCACACTGGGAGCTTCTCCAAGGAGTCTCAGGAAGGCATCCCATGGCCGACAGTGAGGACAAGCCTCCTCAGCCCCACTAACATGCTTGAACTGCCACTGGGGAGTAACTGGGGAAACCCCACAGGAGTCTGCTAGAGCCAGAACACCAGCCATACTTTCACAGGCAAGTTCCTTATTTTCCCAGATAACCTCATACCATGGATACAGCAAGGCCAAAGATGCAGGAGAGAGAAAATTTTTCCACTCTGACTGGAAGTTGTGGGGGGAGGAAAGACAGATACATGAAAGCTTGAATGCTAAGGAGGTGAGCACTTCAGGGAGCAAGTGAGGCTCAGGCACTGAAAGCATGTCTCTCCCATACTCTGCTTTGTCTCTGCTTCCAATAGGAAGTGCAGACAACTGGAATGGAGATGATGTACCACAGGTATGAATAGTGAGTGATGGGGCACCTGCCTATCACTTTGCATCCACACAAGTGCACAGAAAGGGACCTGAGGTCAGAAAGCATCTGCATCACTGCATAATCCTCTTAATATGTTAGAGGAAAGCTCCTCAGACCAAATCAACTGAACAGAATTTAATATCTTTACCTAAGGGGACAGCCTTCAGAGGAAACATTGGTGCAGTTAATCCCAAATCTTCTCTTCCTACCTCCTCTGCAAGAGGAAGAAAATAAGAGTTAGCTCTGACTTGGGTCAATAGCTCTGGTTTGTTCCCTCAAACAAAGTCTCCACTCTGGAAGGGAAAAGTTACTCATCCCCTCAAGTAGCAGCTGGCACACACTCATGAAAGTAGAAAGCAACAATAGCAGACTAATCCCCAGGATCAAAACTTTTCTCTATAATGGGGTTTTCAAGGGAAATAACAGACTGACAGAATTAACAAGGCTGCTTGTTTCGGGTAGCAGAAATTAGTCATCTCATTTCTCAGTGAGAATAAAAGAGTGCACTTGATTCATCTCCCTTATTCAGCAAAGGCAGCTCTGCTACAAGTAGCTATTCTGTTTTAAAGTTACCTTGACAGAATGCAGCAGGATTAGCCTAAAAAATCAGCTCAGGTATCTAAGAATAGCTGCAGATAGTGTGGAAATTGTTAGACACAGCAAGCATCTCTCTACTAACCTGAATGAACAAAACTGAGCTGGGCTCTAAACCCTCTGAAGCTGTTCTTCCCATCACTTTCAAAATGTACCAGCATGGTATTTCCTGAACTCAGAACTGGTTTGGGAGCTGAGAATCCACAGAGATTAACTGTGGGAATGAACAAGAAGATCAGAAATGCCACTTTGTAAGCACTTGTGGCTTTAGCTAATTCAGGTTTCTAAAAGAAAAAAAAAAAAAAGCTAAACCATAGAAACTTGGTGACTTTCTGATGAGGACAAGAACTTTTGATCTAAGACAAGGTGCCTGCAAAGAAATGATAATCAGTGATATTAGTACAATAGCAAGCAGTAGCAGCCAGAATTAATCTATTATATTTATGCTACATGGGCACAAAAGCAATCCTAATTTTCTCACAGTGGAATTACAAGTAATCTTCAACAGTGTGATTGCCTTCCATTGCACAAAAACCCTCTACAAACCAGCAAACCATACTTGAGAATTGCATCTTCCACCACTGAGGGGTGCAAGAAAAGTCTCTCTTGAATGGTCTACATGTACAGGGTGAGGACCTAGAGAGTAGCTGCTAAACTTTCCTTCATATTGAGAGCATTCAGTTTACATAACATCTGGAAGGCCCATAATTGCAGCTGGATGGGAAGCTTGAACTGTATTCCAGAGGAGCTTTCCTGTAAGAATAGGAATTTTTGATGGCAAAGCTGTGTTGGAAAGCATTGAGTGAAATGCTGCAGGATGCTGAAAGCTCTGCCCTGAAAGATTCCAGGCCCAAATTTGTCAGCCTTCTCCCCCCAACTTAAATACTCCTTTCTAATGAAAACCAGATTTCTTTTCAAGAACTGTAGTGTAGATACTTATGCAGCATTTGGTAAACACATGCAACTAAATTAAAACCACAAACTAGATGGGAAAAAAATAGAAGCATTTGCCAAAGATCACTTGTCAACCCCGAGCCCTGGACAATTCAAGACCCTTACTCAGATTACTTGGTGCAAAGAAAAGAGAGCCAACCCCTGATCACTCTACTCTGTCTTTTGGTTGGCATAGAGGTCTATAAAGAGGCAAGCAGAATTCAATTCAAATATCTTCACTTCTGAGCACCAGACTGTTTTTCACTCTAAGAATAAATATCCAGCTCTGCAAAAATGGGCATGGTGTCTGGAAGCTGTTTAAAAAAAAAAAAAAAAAGACAGGCTGTTACAACATGCTTTGTTTTCATCCAAGTAGGAAGAACATCTGGAAATAAAGACATAAAAAATAAAATTTAAAAAGGAAGGTTAAGAACATTTCTTTCACTAAAGTTAAAGATTTTATATTGATAAAACAAGCAGATTTAAAGTGAGAAATTTAAAAATATTTGCTTCTGAGAGTGTGGGAAAGAGATGCCTCAGTTTAGCAACTTTTCATTAATGAATTTTCAACAGAATTAGTTCAATTTATTAAGAATTCACATCCATTTCAGTAGAATTAAACACACACCAGCAACTGTTCTTTCACTCTGAACATGTCTTTGGATATGTCTTTTTCAATGACACTTAGAGCAAAGTTGCTTTTGCTCTCTTCTTTGAGAGAGTGATGCAGAGCAGAGGCCGGATCCAGGAGCACACACCTGTGCACTCCACTGTCTCTGCAGCAGAACAGGAGCCATGGGCCTGTATTCAGCCCTGCAACAGCAGCGAGACCTTGGACCTGGATGTGGGATCTCCTGTTGGCACACTTGGCCATCATGATGGGCAAGCCAGATGTGCAAGCCTCAAGGCTGCTGCAGAAGCCCTTCCAGAAGTACCAAGTTACCTGCCAGAGCATATTTGGCTGATAAAACATGCCTGTTTCCATAGAATTTCTAGTTTAAGTCTTAAACAATTAGTGCTCACACAGCTGGTTTTCTTCTTCATCACCATAAATAGTGACTGCATCATAAATGCAGCCCGGGCTAAGTCCCATGGCAGTCTTCAAACTCCAGCTGCAAAGTGGACAAGCAAGAGGGAGTCATCAGGACTGAAATACTTAAACTCCTGAGCCTCTGGAGAAAAGCTAGATTTTCCCTTGGTGAGTGTGTCACATTCTGCATCAAAACAGTCTGCTGACAATCTTGGCCTGACTGCTCCTTCCTGTGCAGGGCTACTGACAGGTCTGCAGAGGAAGAAGCTGGCCTAAGTTTCATCTTAAGGCATGTCAGCTGTCATCTTTACTGCAGCATTCAATGCCTTGTACTTCTGAAAGGTCAGTGCCCCATATGGAGTGCCCTTTCAAGAGCTTTTCCTTCAGGCATGGGAACTGGGTGATTTTTCATTTGTTTCTTTTGTTTTTCATCCAACAAATAAGCAGCAAACCAAGCAACAGGTCTGCACATCCTCAAGTATCCCTAGGTTTAATATCATGGTTTAATCACAGTTGGTGACTAAGCACCACAGAGCTGCTTGGTCACACCTCCACCCCTCCCCACTCTGGTGGGATGATGAAGAGAATCAGTAAAAATATAGATAGAACCTGTAGGTTTGAGTTAAGAACCGTTTAACAGTTGAAATAAAATTTTAGAATAATAATACCAGTAATAATTGCAATGAAAAGGGAGACAGCAAGAAGAGACAGAGAGGAATAAATCCCAAGACAGACAAGCGTTGCCCAATGCAATGGCTCACCACCCACTGACCAATGCCCAGCCCATTCCCCAGCAGTGATCAGCAGCTTCCAACCAACTCCCCCAGGTTTATATACAGGGCTCCACATTCCTCAGTATGGAATATCCGTTTGGACAGTTCAGATCAGCTGTCCTGGCCACACTGCCTCCCAGCTTCTTGTGCCTATCCTCACTGGCAGAGCACATCCTTGACTCAGGGTAAGCACTACTTAGCAACAACTAAAACATCAGTGTGTTATCAACACTATTTGCATACGAAGCCCAAAACACAGTACCAGCTTCTAGAAAGAAAATTAGCTCTGTCCTAAACAAAACCAAGGTACACTGTTTTCTACCCCTCAGCCAAGGCAACAGGGCAGGAGAGATGTTTTTGCTTTAAACAACGTAAATGGCATCAGGACTCATCCTAAGCTTGGTGGGATGCTTGCTGCACACAAGATGCAACAGGTAATAAAAATAAGAGATGCTGGTACTAGGAGTGGGAACTGTTATGAGACAGCCCATGCACAATAAGAAGACACTTTGGTATGGACTAAGGAGTAGCTCGTAGGGGGTATTGACACACACTTGAGAAAAAGGCTGACTCTATTGTTTGCAACATGTTCTCTAACTTCCCTTTATACTCAAATCTGTGCTGGACTTCAGGCTATCCTGAGATGAGGCTGGTACCTACAGATTTCAAGCACTTACAACAGTCACAGCCCCTCCATACAGGAGTTCAGAGGTGATGTCTAATTGACAAAATATGCCCTGCAAAGAAGCAGTGACCTGGAAACTTTACAATTTACAGTCTCATGCGTCACAGATGTTTCTGGCAGGATTTTATTGAATCACTCCCCTGAACAGTCCTTAGTGCAGAGGTTTAAGAGCAGTTTCTCTTTTTATTACCTTTACGACATACTCTGCTGGACCTTCAATGAGCCAGTGGCACTTCATGTCCCTGGGATACAAGCCAGGCTAATTAGCAGTATCAATCTTCCCCTCTTCCACTAACACTGTGACACTGCCACAGTACTCAGACAGGAAAGGAGACAATTTAACACATGGGATTAGGCAGTACTTTCAATAAACACAAATCAACAACTTCATTTTTAAGGAAACCAGGCACACTAAGGGTAGTTGTTATTTTAAAGGGGTCAGGAAGGAGAGGAAAGGAGTTTCTACATCAGCAAGATCACTTGCTTCAGAGTCCTTATGGATGTCCATGAAGGTGAGCCCATAGCCACAGCCAGCATTGCTCCTATCAGAAACAAATGTAACCATGGCCTGGTCTGACTGCCAGCAGAGGGGCTGGGAAGACATCCCTGCAGGATTTACCTGAGGGAGATAAGGAGTTGTAAGGGTGGGCTGAATATATATTTATTCAGGTGGATTTCAGAGTGGTTCAGTAGGATAGATGCCATCAGGAAGGTCTCATCTCAGACCAAGTGCAGAGACTATTTGACTTTTATAACCTGTAAAATATTCAGAGGTGGTACAAAAAAATTGAGGAGATTGGACTTCATCCAAAACAACCACATGAACAACCGAATACCCCCAGTGGAATTGCATGACTGAGGATCATCATAGAATCATAGAATTGATTGGTTTGGAAAAGACCTCCGAGATCATCAAGTCCAACCCTTGGTCCATCTCTAGTCCATTTACCAGATCATGGCACTCAGT
>JAWWEV010000043.1:61556895-61588321 GCA_035583235.1 Hafferia zeledoni | reverse complement strand
TGGCAGAGCTTGAGCCCGTGCCCCCTTGTCCTATTGCTGAGTGCCTGGGAGAAGAGACCAACCCCCACCTGGCTAGAGCTTCCCTTCAGGTAGTTAGAACTTCCCTTCAGGTAGTTAATTATTACCAACACATCATTATTACCAACACATCACTGTTACTAAGTTAAAGTGCATAAGCAGTCAGTCTTTGCAGGAAACATTTAGTATTGCTTCAGAGGGCCACATTTCTTTGTCTCATCTGCATTTTTACTCAGTTACCTGTGTGCTTGTTGTACCATATAACATAATTTTGAACCAAGAGCCTGCCTTTGAGCTGTGTCTCCAACACATTACTGGCTGTGTTAACGCATCAGAAGCTCATCTGGACACACACCAGCTAAGCAAGGCGAAGTTCTCAGTTTCTTATGCTACCCACAGTCTGTAGTAGTAAAACAGGTATATTGGAGACAAGGCAGAGGGGGCACAGAATTATGCACACCTGAAAGAGATTTTCGAGACACCCCTCACAGTGCACTGGGTGCCAGCACAAATATGAACATGACCTGCAGTCCTACCTGCCCTGATCCTTTGGGTGTTTTCTCTAGCTATGTAGATTCATAGTGGAAAAAATAAATTGCTTTCAAAGTCTAGAAAGATTTGCTGTTCCTCATGACAATGGATGACAAGAAATTATACCCATTAACCCTTGCACATCCAAGTCTCCACCCAAACTTACTGATCAGCTCTCTTCCATTCAAATAGAGAGACACATAGTCAGGGTCACATCCAAGTTGGTATCTACATCTAATTTACTGAAGCATACCAAAATGATTTTGTCCTCTAGCACTGCTGTATTCCAGGTGCACAGGCTAGAAGCAAGCAATAGCAAAGGCATGTTTCTGCAGGGCTAAGCTTTGCCCTTGTCAGTCCCACCGTGGGCTGGGAGTCTCACCAGAAGCTGAAAACTGATGTCACCAGCTCCACCTGTTAAATTTTATCATCTTCCCTCTCGGCATAAGCCATGTGGGGAGTTGCCAACAGCAGAGGACTGCCGGGAATTTGATCAGCACCAGGTGGGGACTGACATTTCCTTACAGCAGCAATAGGTTTGTGCCATGCAACTAATGCACTGCCAGCCGCCCAGTCCATCTCATTCGTCTGCCTCCTGCAGGAACTGAAAACTCCTTTGCATGAGCTGACACTGATATGGCCAGACCAAAGAAAAAAGGGTGCAAGAGATCCCTAGCCAGTGAGAGAGGTTTGTACAGAATCTGTAATAGAAACAGACTTTGTGTCTTACTGCCTTCCCCCGCAGCGCTGTCCTGCCCAGCAAACAGAGCTGGGGATTTGCATTGCAGGGAACACACAGCCTCTGTCATCCACACACTGCTGAGAGTGGTGCCTGCACTGGTGGTGGCTGGGGCTTCCAAGCCCTGGGAAACACTTTGGTGGGTGCCATGAGGAAAAATCAGTGTTTGTCTACTACAGCCAATCTCCAGTTACCTGTTGTGAGGGAAGAGAATGAGACCACTTTCTCCAAAGAGCAGGATGCCTTGGGAACTGCACTCTGATGGTGTAGGGAGAGGGCTTGGCACAGCAGCTGGAGAGAGAAAAGGGATAGGCCATAGTACTGCCGTTGTTTCAAACACAAAATTCTTGACATGCAGCTGAGAGACACCTCACATCAGAACACACAATTTCCTTCCCAGGGTCCTACTTAAAAATCCCCAAACTTCCAGTTGTCCTAGACACAGTGGGCTTGCATTTTTCCAACCTCATAAGAGGTGACATGGCTACTCCAAGCTCATTTTTAATGAAATACTACTTTTATGTTGGCCTCCCCTTCATCTCCCGTGGGGTTTGGATCAGTGTGAATCCCGACAGCTCTGCTTTGCAAGGGGTCACCTACCCACTTTGTAGCCACGTGGCTTCTGCTCCTTGCAATTGCTGCTCCCAATTAAGAGGCACCTTCTTGTCTGCAGACAGTCCCCCTTTGAAAGCATAATCATTAAGGATCCCTAGCAAAGCCATAATAGGTTGGGTATTAGTTAATACCAACACCTCAACTTTGATGGCTATGACAGAAATAACACTATCTCTTTAATAACTTGTATTAGCCCTGTAATTATCTGTACAGAGAAATAGAAGTGGCCAGTGGGGAGTCACTAGACCTGTGCCCAGCTGTAAAAGGCGCTTCCAATAAGCCACAAAAACTGCAGCACTTAATTCCATGCCCCTCTTCCCTTTCATGTTCCAAGTTGCATTTGATGAGGAGATAACCCCTGATCAATCCTGCAAGCTGCTTCAGGAGCACAATAGCAATTCAGAGTTCAAGCTGGCGAGAATTCAAAGCAGACTTTTAAGAGAGCAGGGCTGGTATGCAGCACTCAAGGGACACCTCACTGAGCTGGAAGGGCCTCATTCAGCCAGAGAAAGGGCAGCTTGCGTAGCCTTCTGCTTCTCCTTCAGGGGATGCAGGGGTCAGATTAGCTATTATAACATAGTCTCTAAAGGGGGACTTATATGTTTAAACCTTTGGCTTTGCCATCCCAAATTAAAAGATAATATACCTTGCTGCTGATGCAGTGTCTGGAAGCTGAGCAGGACTGCTGTGGGTGGAGAGGAGGGAGGCAGCAATTTGGATCCCTATGGTGCTAAACAGATAGGAGTGGAAAAAACCCCTTCCAGTACTCACACCTGTGTTGTGTCATGCGCTGGGCAATGAAATCACAAACACAACCACCTGTGAAAAGATGCCTGGTAAGCTCTGGGCCATGTGCTTCTCATGGGGGTATCCCATCCTTGGCACAGCCACCCCCCCCAGGCCACCACACTGGTCAGAGGTCAGGTGGCACCAGTCCTCAGACACAAAAGGGGCCTCCAGAGTCACCCTGTCCAAACTGATGGGGGAGAATGGTGACATTTATTCCTGCACCAGCAGCTCCAACCTTTGATGCTGTTCCATGATATGTCAGCTTTCCCACAGAAGCCAACACGACCTTGCTCACTTCTTCCCAGTCATGAGGACTTGATACCATCCCTGCTCATTCAGCAGTTCTTGTTTACTCTAAACCCCACAAACCTAAACTCTGTTGTTATATTTCCCTGATCTGACTTGTAGTCTGGCAACCTGTCCTTTCCTGTACACAATCTCCTTTTATTTTTCCATGAAGAATGTAAAAATTGAAGCCATTTTGCAAACATCTGTTACAGCAAAGCTTTGAAAATACTCAAGGCATGACAGAGAACAAGGAGCTTCCCAAGCTACTACCTGGTTGAAAAAAAACATTCATGCAAGTACATCCCAAGGAGACTAGTGGCACCCTGGCCAGCAGCCTGCCCTAGGACAGGGCAAGTGTGGCCCTGCCCATGCTGGTAGGACCAGTAGAGTTTGGCACTGAGCAAACTCCTCTATTGCAGCCCATTGCCCAGTGAGACTGTGAGTGAGGATATCAGAAGGCTTGAGTGTGTCTAAGGGGAAGTGGTCACAGCACCAAGCCTAATAGAGTTCAAGCAGCATTTAGGCAATACTCTCAGGCACATGGTATGACTCTTGGGGATGGTCCTGTGCAGTTGGATTTGGTGATTGTTGTGATGTTGTGTGATTGTGTGAAACGAAGTGTGAGGTGGGAACTGCCTTCTTTCCAACCTCCTGGTAGCACTGCCCATGCCTGGAATCCCACCACTGAATGTCACCCCTGGTTTCAGCAGAGATGGTGTCACTTGCCTGCAGAGATGGAGGTCCTGCTGTTAGCAATGCCCAGGGCAGGTCTAGGCAAGGGACCAATCACGCTCCTCTCTCCTGTCACATCCAAACTCTCACCTCTAAAAGACTGTTCCTGCCTTCATTATCCTGAAGCTCCTTGTAAAGCCCTTGCTCAGAAAAGTGCTGACAGCGCTTTCAGTGCTGTTGCTTCCCTTTCTCCTCACCAGGAGAGAAGGTTTGCGGGTGGACAGGACCAGCCTGCTGCCCAGCAGGAGCCAGGGCAGACGAGCTGTCACCTTGCACACCGCCAGCCAAGCCAGCGCACAGCAGGCAGCCCCAACCCGCGGCAGGTTCACGCCCCTCACATCACGCTGCGGGTCTGGTTGTCGATGAGGGGCAGCTCCACCTCCTGCAGGACAGGAACAGGAGCCCCCACCTTGTCAGGATGGCTCCGCTTGCGACAGGCTCCAATATGCACACGGGAATATGCACAGCAGCAAAGTGCAACCTTCCCTAATGTGCTCCAACATCCTGTGCTGCAGGAAAATGCTGACCTGCACATTCCTACAGGGACTGGCCCTCTGACAAGCAGAGGAGACCCAATGAGCAAGGGGTACTTGAATAGTCCATCTGGCAGGAGTCACCTTCTCTTGTATTTCTGTTTCTGAAAGTCTCCTTTCCTTTTCCATTACTCTGTTCCTGTGGCTGTGACCAGAAGACTCTGCCATTTGACTCTCCCTCAGACACCTTGCCCCAGCCACCAGCCACACACAGTGTCCCGGCATAGAAGTCTTCATCCCTGTGGGGATGGTGGATGGGCTGAACCTCATCCACTGCAGAGGAAAGGGTGCACAAACAAGTGCATGAACCACATGCTTCCATAAACCTTTCTGAATTACAGGCACAAACTTCTTTCAAGTCATACTGTTCCAATAATTCTATTCCCAAAATATCATAGTCGCACGTGGGTGTTTATAAAGTGAGAATACCAGCTGAAGTTAGCCACATGTCATTGGATATATACATGCCAAGTTGAGAGGCAGAGATCAGGAAGACTGAAGGCTGACATAAGCACATGAATACTTAGGAAGAGGACAGAAGAGGTGGAACAGCCTAGCAGAGACAAGGAGACTGGGTTGCTTCTATCAGTCTCATTATACTGTGGGAATGACTGGGTGCTTGTTAGAAATCTTTACATCTTTCTCCCCAAAGACCAGTGCTGATCAGATAAAAGAAGTTATGTAGGACATGCAAAACTCAGAAAATTCTGTTCACTTCAATCCAGAGTCATTTTGGCTTGCTTTTCCTTGATATTGGGAGAAAAATGGACCACAGTTTTCCTTGGCAGCTTTGATGGGGCACTTGCAAGTGCCCAGCCTTCAGAGGAGCAAAGCAGGGACCCCTGAAGTTTGCTCAGATGTTGTCAAGCCTCGTTCACACCTAGAGATATAACTGTTTAACCACCAAGTACAGGCACATAGGCACCCCTCAAGCAGCCTTCCTCATGCTGCCTGCCAGGATACCTGAGCCCAGAAATGAACATTTATTTGGTCTTATTTCCCTTATTCTTTCCTTTATGGGCAAACTGTAAGGCTACCACCATCCAAGCTGATGTTTTGAGACACGACAGTGACAGAAGGTTAGTTTATGTTGGCTGATCTGCCATCTGATGGTCACAGGCAGTCATGGCCAGTTGGCTATAACCCATTGTATCTCTATACAACACAAGGAATTGCGTTTGAAAAGATTAGGAAGTTAGAGACTTGTGCCACTTCCCTAACTCTGACACCCTCAAACTACCTTCAGAGGCTTTGCTTTTGCCTGCAGAAGCACTCAGAGCAAGCAGGTGCTAATTCAGGTGTTAATGCTCCTTGGTGGGCAGGACCCTCGCAGCTCCCTGCTGGGTATGAGCCCAGGGCTATGCCAAGGGGAAGCCGATGGCGTTCCAGCAGCCAGCCGGGAAGGAAACAACGGTGGTACCCCTTGGACAAGGGGAACACAAGGGCACACAGGAATCTCACAAAGCAAGCACAGGCATAACCAGAGCACAGACTCTCAGGCATAAGTTCTGGGGCAATTAATCAAAATCTAGGACAAGAATTAACCCAATTGTGTTACTTTGATAAGAAGTAAAGGCATAACTGAGGCGACACTGAGTCTGCAACCCTGCAGTGTGGTCCTGCCCTGGGATCTGGGGCTGGCCTTCGGTAACAGGACTTTTGGCGAGGCTTGATTTCACATTAGCAGCAATGCAGAGGGTTCCCCGACCTCCAGCTGGAAAAACTGGACTTTCTTTTAAACAGATAAATAGGTTTCCTGTTTCATCTGTTATCCATCAAGCTACTGTTCATTCTTGGGAAGCACAGAGCTGCCAGGAGAGGTGCCAGCAGATTTCATTGCAGCCACCTCAGTACAGGGAAAAGGATAATTTATCCTTGACCTTGGGACTCACACAGTCCCCATGCCATTTTTGACCTTGAAACATCAAACTCAACCCTTGTTACCTGCAATCTGGAATCCTAAAAGGGATAGGAGAAGCCTTAAAAGCAATGGGAACTGATTGCCAAGTCATTTTGGCCCCATAAATCCTCTTTTCTAATTTTATTATCTGTGCATTTAAGGAGACGAGCAGAATCCTAGATCTGAGAGCATTATGATGTTTTTAGGCAGCTTCATGTGGTTTGAATTAACACTAGACAAGCATAAGCCCACTATGGTTTTTCTCAGCTCCAGTAGAGTCAAAATATCATTAAGTATTTCCTTTAGCAATTAGGGACATAGAGCCACTATCAGAGCAGTTACTCAATAAATAGATGAGCAGTAGATGATCCCATCTTTAGCAAATCAGGTCTTTAGCCAAGGTGTTTACTGTCCTCTAGGGGTGCAGCAAACGCTCTAGGGTGCAGGGTGGGACAGTTTTGCTCTCAATGAGAGACATGCACTGGGTCCATTGATCTGGTACTTGGCATTGTGAGAAGTACTCACAGCAGCGGAAACTTGTCTGAGTTTCATCTGTCAGTGTATCCCGTCACCACATCTCACAGCACAGCACAAAGCACAACAGTGATCAGGTTTTGAGATCTTTGCAATTAGGGCTGATGAAAGGTCTGCCTGAACTATTGCCTAACCAGGACAAAACCCAGACCTGAAGCAGCTGCCCTTTCTCTCCAGACTACTTTCTGTTGAGAGTCCAAGAAACCCCAGTACTCAAACAAGAGCTTTGAAACCTATTTATCACCTATTTGTAGTAGATTTATAGGGGTTTAGTTTGGTTTTTTTTAACCCCTCCCCTCAATCTCTTCTCTAACCTTCATGGGATTGCACCCCTTCAGGAAAGTCCAGCTGGTCTGAATTACCACCACACTATTTAACCCATGCAGCCTTTGGAGATGGCAAGTCCAGGCAGCCTGGCAGGAACACACTTCATTATGGCTGTCTGTCCCTGAAGTGTGGCCCCAAGCATTTTGCATCAAGATATCAAGGGTTCAAAGTGATCCTTTGCTTCAATGCTTTCTGGTAAATTAAGATTTATTTTTCCTTCCCACTCAGGGAAACCCTTACTTTCATTTTGTAATCACTTCCAGCCCTAAGTAACAGACCCACTAATGGCACAGCTCAGCTTTAATCCCCAAGAGGCTATTTACTGGAAATGGAAAGTTCCCATACTTCCCAGCAAAGTCTGGCACCACGATTGCCTGGCAATGCAAATGCTGCAGTAATGGGGACATGGGAACAGCACTCACAGCATAACAGTGGAGAGGAAAAGCACTAACTGGTTTTACACAGAATAGAGAAACAAGGAGGTGCCTCATTATCAAGGTTAATCTCGCACATTGGAATTTTTATACCTAAGCAACTTTCTCATTATTCAACATTAGTCCTCAAAAATGATACTTGAATTGAGCAAGAAACAGATGTGAAGATGACTGGTCTGCAATTCCACTGTAATGGATTATAAAAGGGCTGGCAAAGGGGACGCTTTTATCATTGTCCCTGCCCATTAAGAGGTCTTTAGCATGGCCTGTGGAACTGGTCTTGCATTAGAAGTACAGAAGCCAACGTGACTGTTAGGAGTGATGGGATAGTTGCCAGGACTGCTTTTACCAGGAAGCTGCAGCACTTCTCCTCCTGCCTCAGAAATACTTCTCTGGTGCTTGTGGTTTGCATCTTGTTTTCAAAGACAAAACCATATAGAAGTAGTGGTTTAGGCATTTAGAAGAACCATGGTAGCATGGAGATTTCCACACCTTGATCTCTGCTCTAGAGCTGCCCACACCACACAGAGCTTCCCAGGCTTTGGAGAGAAACGTGCAGACACACAACAGGAGCAAGCAGGGTGCTGGGGTGCACTTTGGAGCTGTGGCTCTGGAGTGACACTTCCCATGGACCTGACTGTGGCAAAGCACTGGCCTCACTCAGCACCACAGGGGCCATTTCCCCCCCGTAACTGGGAGCACATGCCTGACCATGGGAGCAACCTGAGCCCTAAGGAGAATTTTTGGTGCAAGAGGTGCAAGCGTGAGTGAGGAGGTGAGGATCACTTACTGCTCCAGGTGGCCATGCAGTGGGCAGTATAACAGCCACATCTTCATGGAACAGACTTGGAAAGCTGGGCAAGAAGGGCTTTTAGTCCAACTTCCATTCCTGAGTGACCAGCATTCAATGACTTGAAGATGAAGGAGAGATGGCTTCTGCCTCTTCCTCCCCCTCCCCAGAGAGGAGGGCAGCACACTGCAACACAAACCTGCCAGGCTGCCCTCCAGGCTCCAACTGTCTCCCAACAAATAATCTCAGCTGCAGAGTATACTCTGGGCTCTTTAGGTCAATGGGACAAACTCCACACTTCAGGCCTATAATAGAAGACATGAAAAAAGTGTGAGACAAGTCAGTGAGAGAAGACCCATATGCTCAAATGCATCACCTCTGGCTCTTCTGGCAGGTAGTGAATTAATGGGACAAATCCCAGGTGCCATAGTTTTCCTGAGCTCCAAGGTGAAGGCAATTATACTGCCTTTTTTTTTTTTTTTTTTTTTTTTTTTTTTTATTAATAAGAAGTTGATGTGTGCAAAGCTGAGGTCTCCTGTGAGGTGCTTTCATGATGTGTGTGCACAGCCATAAAAAGCAAATTTAGATTTTCTCCAGTAGCCTAATTATTCTTAACGAAATGCAACTGGGGCTTTCAAAATTAAGTAACAACACAACAGGTTGTAATGATACTACTAGACTACTCAAAGTTTATTTTTAAAAGCTTCCATACCTTAAGTTCCCTTGGACACTTAAACTGTGCCGGTAAAGTCATCATAAAAGATGTTGTCTCTGAACTGATCTAGTCCTTCACTCAGTCTGTAATTTGGTCTGAAACACACCAGAGACACAGCTTTCTTACATTTCTTCTGGCACCAATTGTGGCTTAGGAATGTGGACAATGAGCACAGGGACAGTTTGACTTGGGGATGGTAGGGTCTGATTAAGTCTTAGATATTTCATTGAACTGGACAATTTGAGATAAATCCATGGTGATCCCATTTGTGTTTTCTAGGGAAAACCTCACCATTCCTCACCCAGCAGGGAGTGATGTGCAGTGGCAGACCTGTCAGACCCCATGCTAGGTGGAGGGGGAAGGGGTGTGCTGGTTCTCTGAGCCAGCTCCAGAACACAACCATCACAGCAAAGATCACACAGGAGGAGCCATCTCAAATGGCTGGGACAAAAAGAAAAGGAATTGACTGCAACTTCTCATATCAGCTGGAGGTCTGCTGCTCCAGGCTGGGTAGCTGTGGGAGAGGGGTAGCATCAGGCCTCTGTTTCTTTTGTTGAGAAGAGGACAGGAGCTCTTCCTCCAATCCTTTCAGGTGGCCTGTGCCTGCACCAGCTTAAAATCACTCTGTTAATCAGTCCTGTCCAATGTGTTTCTCTGCCTCTCCCAAGCCAATGCTGGGATAAGAGCTCAGTTCCCAGCCATGAAAACATAAGCAAGATAATGCTCATGATTTAGGAGGTACTCACACTGGGCTTGCCCTGGTAAGAGCCTGGAATAATTTACTGGAGCCACCAGGAGACTGAGACTGGATCCAAAATGACACCACTCCAGCCCTCTCTAACTTTGGGGCTGATGTCCTCTGTGTAGGCTTGAAGGTGATGCTACTTGATTAAGGGTTACTGGCGTTAGAAAGCCCACCAGTTTCTTACACCACCTCGTGAGAGTGCCAGTGACTGAGGACCCCATACCTTTCTCTTCTATCCAGATGGCCAACCACCCCAAGACCACAGCAGTAACAACTGAGACTCACCCCACAAGATCCTTGGGGGGATCCTTGCACAACTCCTGCAGCACTCCAGGCTGTAGAGAGGGCTCAGCTACTTGCTGCCCTGTTCAGCCCAACCTCCATCTCCCTCTCTCTTTCTCTTTCTTTCTCTCTCTCTCCCTCTCTCTTTCTTTCTCTCTCTTTTTTTTAATAGAATTTTATCATATTCCCAGTTCACACTCTGGCCTCAAAGCACTTGATTACTGCAAAGCTCAGGCACAATTTTCTAAGCCACTGACCTGGACCAAGCTCTCCCTCGTCCTTGGTACTGACTAACTTTTCCAACAAGAGACTGTGGTGATTATTGCTATAGCAGCAAGTCCACTAGTGAAGTAGCAAATAAATAGACTTTATCAGGGTGGTAAATGATGGAGAAAACACCATTCCCTTAGGTGGTGAGAGAAATAACATTAGCAACAGCAGAAGGACCAGCATCATATCAGAGCAGGGTGCGAGTGATGGCAATTAGTTGGTTATCTCCTTTCTGGCTGCAGTAGATCAGATGTTTTTAGCACTGGCTTCATTACCAGGAGCAAGTTACTCTGAAGATCACCACTCTTCTTCCCAGCTTCACCCACTTCACAGCCTGCCTTGTGCTTGCTTCCCTCTTTTACCTAAAAAAATCCGTAGGACATAAATTTTCACATGGATGTGGGAGCAGGCCAGACAAGGATTTATAAATACTTTAGCCACTGCAGGAGGATGTGCAAGAAGGATTTGAGATCATGCTGCCAGCCATTGCTCTCCTAGACACTACTCTGGCCTGGTGCCCTAGAGAAACCAGGGAGCAAACACAGTGGGACCAAGCTATTTCTCTTTCTTAAGCAACCAAGGGACCACATGGCAGCTCAGAAGGCTGCACAGGGAACAGCTCACTTGCTACAGCAGCCAAGGAGAGGGCTGTGGTGAGCAACACCTGGATGGAGAGGGAATGAAAGGCTTCCAGTCCCAGCAGAGCTAGAGCAAGGGCAGCCCAAAAATCACTCATCAGTGGCAAGCACAACCAAACATGACTTGTGAAAACTGAGTGGTTACAATCACTTGTTTGGTACCTCAAAAGAGCAGATGATACCAGTGCTCCCTACTGTAGCCCCCACCCTGGGGCACATCTCCCCACAGACCATGCACAGGACTCATCACATAGAGCATGAAGGGATACCAGCAGAAAGAGCCCTGCTCTCTCCACAGCCCAGGAAAAGTACCCAGTGCTGGAGTCCAGGCTATGCTTTGCTCCACACAGGAGAAACAACTTTGGTCCCAGCTAACCAGCCCCCTTAGTAGATGAGGAGCCAGTCAGTTTTAGCAGGTAAGGCTGCAGGGCTGCAACACAGGCAGGGTTGGATGCTCTCCATCCATGTCTCCTGCAGGTTTCCAGCTCCCTGGGCTGTCCTGTTTGTAGTTTGCTGCCTGCTTCCCTGGAAAGCAGCAGGAAAAAATGTTCCCCCTCACAAGCACTGCCCAGCCTGTCCCCACTGCCCATCCATGATGTATTCCTTGTTCTGCTGAAAAGGCAAGATCTGCACACTGATCCACAGGGCAGGATCCAGGCTATGATCTGGATGCACCTCTCATTTCTCCATCAGTACAAACGAGGACCTGGGTAGGTGGGTGCTGGGGAGAAGCTCCATTAAGAAACACTGCACTGTTGGGATCTGGGAGAACTTCAGGTTGTATGGCCTGCCTTCAGAGTGAGCATGCAACTCCCCTTCATGCTACATTTTGGATGCACCAGGATGACAGGAGACACTATGGCATGTGTTCAGGGCTTTGGATTCTCTTTCAGGTCCATTTTTAATAGAGATGTGTATAACCATCAGGATTCCCTGAGTGAACTCAAACCCTAGAAGCATGAAGGAGCATCTGGGAATGTCTGCCAGGCAGAAAGGATTTACAACAAAATTAGTTTCTTTTTAATTTCTATTTTTTGTCTCTTCACACTCTGCAGACTAGTTTGACACATTCCTGACAGAGGCATAAAGCCTGACATGAAGAGCTTATGTCGGTATAACATGTCCAATGATCAAGACCATGTAAACACCAGCCCACATCTTTTCTCAGGCTTCAAAAGCTGCCTCCTCCAATATTTTATATGCCCACACTCAAACACATGTGCTGCACATTTGCTCCTACATGACCAATAACCAAGACTCCAGGGGCAGTAAAATATAAGTCAAGTGGAGGAAGAAACCCTGGCCTTTCCACTTCCAGAAGAACTTGTTCATGGCTGGTCCTAAAGAAAGAGAACAAAACCAGGCACAGCACTTACTTTTCTTGCTTTTTATATAAAATAGACATTTACATACATTTTCTTTTGCAAAGACTTAGAGCATAACTCCTTTATGTGAAATCTAGCCATAAACCCCGCGGTGAAAAAAGCAAAGACTTTGCAAATTCCTGTATCACTGACATACATCCAGCTGCTGCTAAGTGTGAATTTATTTTTAAAAGATTTCTATTCCATGGGCCGCTTTCTTATTTTTGTTTTCCTTTTTTTTTTTTTTAAGATATGCACAATTAATTAAAAAAAATAGATACAGAAATAAGAACCATATGAACAACAGGCAATGCAAACAACTCCTGCATGAGAGGAATACAGAGTGTGACACCCACTTCAGGCAGAGATTTCTACAGTAATACAGTGGTAGAAGCCATAACTTTTACAGAGGTATTTTCCAGAAGAAAAAAATTTTAGCAAGTTAGTACAAACATGGCAATGAACTTTTGCACAAAGTTATCAAGGTTACCTGAAGCAATTTTGCCACATTAGAACACCAGTGAATGCCAAGCGCTTTTTTTGCTTTGCTTTTTTTTTTTTTTTTTTTTTTTTTTTTTTTTTTTTTTTTTTTTGCTGCTGGGTTTAAATGCAAATGAAAGCAAAATGGTGCATTTTGAAATTGCTGCAAGAGACTGAAGGTTGGGGAAAAAATCCTCTAAGGGCTAATTTTTTCCAAAGATTGTGCATAATTGCATATATGAAAGATACAAATTGAGCACTTGGTCAACTTAATCACATAAAGATTGAGGAGATTTAAGCATACACCAACTGTTTCACAGAGTTGGAAGACAAGTGGGGCAAAAGACCATATAATGATATTCTGAATTGCCTAATTATTAAATTAAAATGACAATTATCTTCTTTCACCAGATATTGTACACCATATCTGGCCTGGTTTCTGTAACTGCTGAGGAGATTTCACCCTTTTTAGATCATTTTAGGGGCATCCAGCCTCCCCTGCTAGTTAGGCTTTTTATTTTGAATTTTTTGTTCTTTCACTTACACTTCTTCCACCCACATGCATGCACAGCCTCCTGTCCTCAGCAAGATCTCTGGAATTAAGGCCATTTGCACTGCTGCATTCACTTACTGTTTGGCCAAAACAAATTGCCTGTACATTTGTTGGAAAATCTAGTCCAAGGATTCTATGGTAGAGAGAAAATACCCCCCACTGCATCATTTATCCCGGGGGACAGAAAAGGGATGGAAGCAAAGAATGTTGGAATTTAAATGAGAAATAAAATAAAACAAAGTCTATCAGCTGCAAATATTATTCATAGGGAAAGGAAAAAGCAACACAATTATTATGTTTCTCATTTAGGATTAAAATGCACAGTGAGTACATGAGAGTCCTGTCTAACCAGCTTTCCATTAATTCTCTGCTTTAATATTGGTGAGCACTGAGGTTTAGCCAATGCAACTTGCATAGAGCATGAACTCTCCCCCACCAGGCAGCCATTTATTAATTTGCAATCTCTGCTAACCATGCTGAGCACTGGACTTGGCAGAAAACAAGGTATTTATAAGTCATTATTTTAGAAGCTGTGCAGTGCTAGAAGAGGACATTTCCTATGATTAATTAAGATAACATACAGTTTATCACAAGGTAAGTCGCTCCATTTATCTTGCACAACAGCATTCCATTTTGGTGGAGGTAACCCATTTCATATCATACTCCATTCTTCTTCTTCGCCTGCAATAAACCTTTCACATGATTAATGCCCTGAACAAACACAGCATTTCAGCACAGGCACCAACAAAATAGGGAGTCAGCTCAGAACTTCACAAGGGTTTAACTGCTTTGGTAGCTCACGGTCTGTGCCATTCTCCAAATATGCTGCCAGTTTGCAGACTGTCATCCTGCATAGATGGGGTATAAAGTGCTGGTTCAGGAAAGTGGGGTTCATTAATGAGCCCTCCTCCCTCCATAACTACCACAAACCCAGCTCCAAAACATGGAGAGCCGTCCCTTCGGCATAAAAATGTAAACTGGTTCAACTGGGAGGGATTAAAGTCTGTGGATAAGTTATCTGCCTAATTCAGGCAAGTGGATGAACACGTGCCATGCCTTCCAACCAAACCACCTCCCTTACTGGGAGGATGCTCTCATTTTTCTCTATTATTCTGCAAGTAAGACAGTGTTGCACAAATGGTAATCCTTCTCCAGGATCTGGGAGAGGAGCACCCAAAGCTACTTCTACACATGTACCAGTTTTAAGAGGTCATGGTGGCTTTGATCAGGTTTTATAGGACAAGAAGTAGACAATAATTTCTACCAGGTCTCTCAGGAAAGACAAACTAATATTTAAGGTGAAGTTAAATCCATAAAACTAAGTCTTCCCTCTCACAAAACATTGCTATAAAAAATACAACTTCTTCTGTATTTGAAAAAATATGTTTCATTGGCCACAATTTAAAGCCATCCACTGAAGTGAGGCTTGTAGAATATATAGTATTTATTTAATATATCTTTATGAGGCAAAGTTTATAGTTGATACACATTTTTGAAGGAGATGTATCTCCCCTCAGCCCCCATCCCCCAGGCTTTGGCTGGCTGCTGGAGGACTCTGCAGATGCCTCCTCCATGGGGGCTTTGCATGGTACCACTGTTGGGGGCTGCCCCAAACACTGCTCTGCCAGCCCCAAACTCACTGCCATGAGGTGCAACTGCAGGCCAGCCTGGGATCACAGGGCTTTGGGGAAGCTGCAGGCTCACCTTGGGGAGAGGCAGAGAGCTTTATGGTGCAGGTATCTCTGAACATCCCAGTAATAAACCCACTACAACCTTGCAATGCATGACCCCATCTCCTCCTGGCCATCCTGGCAGCCCAGGGCTGTGCAAAGCTCCTCTGTGCATGACATCCAGCAGAGCACCTGCACTGGGACCTGCAGAAATGTCAGTTCAGCAAGTCCACAGCCACAAAAATCTTGTGAAAAGACAAAGGAGGGTTGCTGACCCAGTCCCAGGAGCTCAAATCTGCCCTTGGCCATGCAAAGCAAAGTAGGCTGCTTGGGCTGGGATGGAAGAGAAAATTCACCAGCAAAGGACTTGCTTATTTTGGTCACAACTGATCCCCTGGGAAGCTATTTTGGTGGGAGAGAGCCCAGAAACACATGTTATTGCCTCTTCCCCCGCAGTGGTCTCTCCCTCCCACCTCCCCCCAGCTGTAGGCACTGGCTGGTCTCCTTGGCTCTAGTAGGTCCACAAGCCCCAGCAGGGCAGACATCTGCACCAGACTGGATGCCCTCTGAGCTCCAAACACAGCTGGAGTCACATCAACAGTTTGTGAGTGATTTGACCACCAGCAGCAGCTGGACACTAAGCTGTTAACATTAAACCAGTGAAGCCACCAGCACATGGCTTTCCATCACACTCAGTGAATCTGGAGCTTGCTGAGGTGCCAAGGCCAGCACCGATTAACTCTGGGCACCACATGGGGACCTGCCACACAGGCTTTTCCTGACAGGTGTGTTTTAAGGTATCTTATACCTTATCTGAACTGTCCTTTACCAATAATGCCAAACCCTGCACTGCTCTTCTGCAGGGACTGGCCACAGTCAAGCTCAAATAAAACAACTTTTATAGCAGTTTCCTGCTGCAAGAGGAACAAACTGATGACCTATCCTGATGTCCAAACACCAAGGCACAAAGCACGATCCCACTAATGCTCTCTGTGAACTGGTACAAACCCTGGTGGAAGCAGCAGAAGTGCTCTTATTGCAGGGACAGTGTGGTCCAATGTGCTCTGCAGCCATTTACCTTAGAATCATTACAGGAAATTATTTGAGCACGCCTTGGTCGTGCTGCATTTTAATAACTTGGGACAATACAAGTCACAATGCCCAACCATTTGGCCAACTATGAAGGATATTGCCCAATTCATATAAAACAGAGAAAATATATTAATTATATGACTATTATAAGTTAAATAAATAAAGCTCAAAAATAAAAGCCCCGATTCTGAAGAGAATTTGTTTTCCCACTTCAGTATGTAAAAATATAGATTTATGACTGATCGGCTATAGGTCATTTTCTACATCTCTTGGGCGAGGAGGTGAGAACACTTTGACAAACTGTTTTGTCAGTGCTATCACCATGATAAACGGGCTTTGTCCCTGCATAGCCATAGAAGAGCCTCCTTAGTACCTTGCCAGGCTAGGAAATCTTCCCTAATCTCTCTGTGGCTTTACTTTACCTCCTATGTTGATCAGATAGGTTGTTTGTTTTTCATGCTGGGGACTGAGCGGGAGGACAAGTAATCCCAGAGCTTCCCACTGCCTTTGGATGCTTCAGGTTTTTTCACAGTAATAACTATTTGGCCTGGAGGGAGAGGGCAAAGGGTAAAGCCATATGATATTTGACAAAACTGACATCATGAACCTGAATTACTACAAAATTACTATCTAATGAGTAAAGCATTCAGGTTAGATTTTCCCTCAAAGGATCATTTGTCCTACTTGTAGAATCATCCTTCCAGGGTGATATTTAATAGTTTTCCCTTTCTTTAGAACATTTCTCAAGTCACATTTAAAGCTGTAAAAGCGGCCACAATTTTCTCAGCATTAACCCCTTACAACCTTTTTATGTGACCATTATGACCATCTTCCCTGTCTGCAGCAGGACCTGGCAGCACTTGCAATGAAGCCCATCAGTGGTACCCTACATGGACAAGGTGAGACTGTGCTGGGTAACAGCAGGTACTACTTCACCCCTGCTGCAATGGATGAGTGCTTGGCCTCCATGGTTTCCCCAGTAACAACCAAGATATTGAAGGTACATGTCCCACCCACACTCCTGGTGTGATTAAAACGGGTTCAGACTAAACATAAATCTTGATTAAAGGAAGATTTTCATTAATTCTCCAGCATGTCCCACAGGAGTTGAACATCTCCTGTAACTTTGGTGAAACATAAGCATGCACTCAAAATTTGCCTTCCATAATTCCAAGTCCTATCAAAGTTCCTTCAGTATCGCTTCGAGCAACAGGCTTCCACCATACTCTTCTCCAAGGGGCATGAGTGTCTTTCCACTGGTGACTGAATGCTATGTCTGGTCTTTCTCCTGGACTTCCTGAAACCGTTTCTCCAAGCGATCCAGTTTGGCCAGATTCTCCTTCAGCAACCTGCTGTTTGGAACCAGCTGCAAGGCTTTCTCGTAGTAGTCACGGGCGGTGACGTAGCTTCCCTACAAAGAAAATGAGTGGCAGTTCTGATTCACATTCCCTCACATAGAAAGTTCATTTCTAGGGAAAGGTGAAGACCATAATACAGGGGAAACAGAGTTCATAAAACTTGGCACTTTAGGTTATGAGAATACTTTTCGTTATGAAATAGTTCACTGACTGCTGTTAGCTTAAATTTGATGAAACACACATGGCAAGAAGTAGATTTACATTTTTCTGTTATGTTGTACCAGAAGAGTTAATTTTGCTCAGCAACAGGATAGCTTAAGGACATCACACAATGTGACTCCTTAAGACCCAAATTATAAAGATATGCTAAAGTATTCAAAAAAATAAGCAACCACAGGGCAGGCTGTCTATTTCCATAATTTCATGCCAGTACTCTGCATTAGACATCTTTATTAAATTAATTAGGGAGAGAGAAACCTTAAAAGTCAACTCATGGTGACATTTTTCCAAGGTAGGTCAACAACTGAAGCAGGAAAGCTTTAGAAATGAGCAGGTTGTTCCTTGCAGCCTGCCCTTCTAAAATTTGAGATTTACATTACAGGATACATATTACCAAAAAACCTGGTTGAGAAATCCTAGCTGGGGTGGAAAGACTTTCCTCCTTTTTGGATAAAATATGTCAGGAACACTTGCAGTTTACAAACATGCAACTACTGGCAATCTGAAACCAATTTAGCTTTCTGTCCTTAGTAGTAGCCTCTGCACTTGACAGCTTTAGGAAAAGCAAAATTGTCATACCTTGATGTGCTCAATGCCTCCCATATTCATCCACGCCTGTGCTTGGTCTGGGTTGAGCTCCACAGCCCGTTTATAGCTCTACATAAACATGAAACATTTCTAGGTTAAGTGTCTGACTCTACAAACAAAACCAGTGCTGGATGGGAAAGAGAAAAAGTTTCCTCTCCTGAAGCCATTTAAAATGTAATTTCAAATTCTTCTCATACACAATGCACAAACTGAATTTCAGATTCTTTACAGCACAGGCAGTATAATTTACTGCTTCATGACTGAGTTCATCTCACAGGTTTTTCCTGCCAACAGCACCGTGAAGGAGCTATTCCTGTGACCCTCTCCCTGCCCCCGGCACCACTGGGATCTCCTGCACATCAGGGTCATTTCCTTGGTCTGTAATGCCAACCACAATGCCTGCCAACCACAAGCCACGTGGTTGCTTTTTATCTGCAAGGCTTTAATTCGGAGCTGGCAGCAGGCTATAGAGTGACCACTTGTGTGGAGGTTTCACAAGGACCCAAGGGCAGTGCTGTCCCTCCCACTGCTTCTGCCATTGTGGGGGAAAAAGCAATAAGGACCTTCTGGACTCTGTCAAACAGCACTGTTTTCACAGTGTCACAGCAGGTTTCAAATCAGGATTAAACATCTCTAGGGATACTGAGAATATTCAGAACTGTCCCAGTAATATTAACTGAATCAGAGAATAATAGAATGGTTTGGATTGGAGGAGACCTTAAAGATCATCCAGCTCCAGCTCCACTGCTATGGGGCAGGAACACCTTCCACTAAACCAGGTTGCTTCTGTGCTATTATTTAATGGTAACATAATTTCTGAGCTATCCAGCCTCCTGCTCCACAGGATAAACCAATCTCTCAGCTATTGGTTACTGAGGTGAGACACAACAACATGGTGAGCTCCTACAGGTCCCCAAGCTTCCAGCTGAGCCACCTGGACTTGGCCACAGACAGCAAGAAGAGCTGGGGCTGGATGGAGCAAGGGTCTGGTCAATCAGAAATGCCTAGGTCCCTCCATAACCCCATCACAATTCTGTACTTAACCACCTAGAGCAGGGAGCTGTATTTCCATACAGGAATGAGTAAAAAAGTTGCAAATGAAGCTGGTAGAGTCGGCTGCCCCATAGCTTTCCCCGTACCAGTGATGAACTCTGAGCTCCTAAGGCCAATAGCCACGGTGTATGCACCAGTGAGTACTAAATGCAATGAGCTAACCGTATTTTTTAAAAAAAAACTATCCATAGGTCTTAGAGGAGTCATACCTCGAAAGCCTTGTCAAGGAGATTCTGTTCTCTTAGTTGGTTTCCTTTTGTGAAAAAGAGCTCTGAAATGACTTTTGGATCCTTTGGTTTTAGCTGAAGCGCTTTTTCTATAGCTTCAAGTGCCTGCGAAAAAGCAAGAGGACATTGTGTTACTATAGTCAGTGCCTTCCCACTTCTCATTCTCTTCTCACCACTAAGGACTCCCAGCATAAGAGTCTTCTTCCTCCTTCCCTTCCTTGCCCCACATCATTAACACATGTGGAAATGAGCTTTTTATATGCCTAGGGCCGATAGGCAGTGGGGCTGACAGCAGCAGGAGCTGTAAGTGATAAGAAACTACCCTGCTTAGCCTCAGTGCCAGTACATAGATATACAGAAGGGTTTAGTGAAAAAATAATCTATACTGGATGTGCACTAAGATATGTGACATGTCTCTGAACAGATGGAGTGTAAAATTCAACCTGAGCTCTGAGTGCAAGCCCTTGGGGACAAGGGTACCCCATGGCCATGGTACCTTGGCATAGTGCTCCTGCTTGCTGTAGATGGCTGACAGAAGGCGGTAGCACTCCAGACACTCCACGTCCTCACTGAGTATATGGTTTGTCATCTTTTCGGCTTCCTTCGTCCGCCCCATCATTGCTAAAACCTGAGCCTGGAACAGAGCCACATTACAAAAGATTATGACCTTAAAAAGCTCAGCCCTCTGTGATGCATGACACTGCACCCAATGGCTGGTGCTCCACTTCTGTGGCCCTGCCCTGGCCCCACACTCACCAGCGCCAGTCGGATCTCTTTGTTCGAAGGCTGCAGCGATGCTGCCTCTCTGTAAACCTGCAACGCTTCCTCATAGCGCCCCGTGTTGTAATACAGAGCCCCCAGGGGGGACAGGATCTCAGCCTTCCGGGATACCTTCAGTGCCCTAGAATTTGGGAAAAAAGGGATGATTCCAGGTGGTGTGGGGATCAAAGCAGAAGAGCAAGGTATGGCTTGTGGTGGGATGGAGCAACGAAGCTCTGCACCCTGCTCATCCCAACCTGGGGAGAACAAATCTAAGGTCACAGGAAGTAATGAGTGTGCCCACAGCAGCAATCCCTCTGGCCACTTGGAAATGGGAAGAGCCACCTCCAAAGCGCACAGGAGCATGCAGCAGGGGTGGGGATGGCTGATGGGGATGGAACCTGGGGAGTGTGAGCATAAACCTATATTATGACAAAAAGGAGGCAAAAACACCCCACCCAGTCCACCCTCCTGCATACTGTGAGTTGGAGCCTGCCTGATGGCACATTGCTGGGAAGGGCCAGAGTTCCTGATGGTGCCAGGGGTTTGGTGCTGGGCTGAGCAGCAGTTATGGCTGTTACACCCACAGACTACCTTCCATCTAGTTGTGCTAACAACCACCTCATGCCACTGACTTTATTGTTAGAGCATCCCCCAGCCAAAAGCTGTCCATCCTGGGTCTTGGGAATGGTCCAGGAAAGTCAGTACTGCCTGAGTCCATGTTGCCTCTCCAAGCAACTCCCCCAAAAACAGCCAAATCCAGTTTCAAGCAGGTAGAGAATAACGGGAGGAAATCCCAAATGTGCACTGACAGATTTCGTGTATCAGAAACTCTTTAGCAGAGACAGCCTCAGGAGGAGAAGGAAAACCTCTGCCTCCCCATCCCAAATCTTACCGCTTGTACCACACTTCAGCCTCTTTGTTCTGCCCCAGGGAGCGGTGAAGCCTGCCCAGGTTCACCATGGCCACGTGGTGAGTGGGGCTCAGGTGGATGGCCTGCCTGTAGTGGGACATGGCTTGCTCGGGAGACCCTGGAGAGGAAAACAATTAAACTGGTGCATCAGAAAAATCCTGTCACTAATTTGGCAGGCAGTAATGCTCTAGGTTTTCTTTCAGCTTTTGCTCTATACATGGGAAACATTTTGAGAAAGAAATCCTGCCTCATCCTTTTGAAACTAAGAGATGGTCCTGAGAAATAGATTTTCTAGGAGTGAGTTTTTGGAAGTCCAGAGTACAGTCACCAGAAGACAACTCCTGACCGAAAGCACCCTCCGAGCATGCTCCAGGGGGCATGCACCCACTGTGCTAAGGACAGAGCCCACTCCAGAGAGGGGGCTGGAGCATTTGTCCCATCTCCTGGTACAGCATTCTTCCACCCTGGTCCACTGGAGAGACAAGCAACAGAGAACAAGCCACCCAGTATTTCCCACACCACCACCACAGCTGCAAACGGTTTCAGCTCTTTCCAGAGACTATTGCCTCCACCTCTGCTGTGCTGCTCTGAGCTACAGATCGGTCTCTGTGTATTGCTCAACAGGACTGGGATTAGCTGCCAGTGAGCAGCTAAGTCCCACCTCAGGGCAATAAATCCCAGATCAAAGGTGTCCAGGTGCGTTTTTTGGAGCATGTAGGCACCATCTCTGTGCTCCAGAAGAGCCATTGGGTGGCACTGCTCCACTGTGCAAAAACGTCTACCGGTGCAAGGTCCTGCAGCCCATGACATCACCGAGCACCACAACAAAATACAATGCAAAAAGGTGAGAGACCAGTAGCCCAAAGCCCAAAGGTCTGGGTTTAATATCATACTTGCATTTAGCTAAATAATGGTAAATGTATAAAGTTCCAGCATTTCAGCAATACATTTAACCCTAGAACTCATTTAGTTTGCAAACTCCAGACCAGATAATCTCCTGATGGAAACCAATACTCATGGAGCTTTATCCGCAAACAAAGCTTTTGAGTGTTGGCATTTTTTAAACAAATCACTTCACAATGTATTTAATTCCATTCCGTTTCTATCTGAAAAACCTGTGCATGTTGGGGCACTGAACATATGCTGCAGTGGGTATTTTATTTCCATAGCTTTTCTGAGACCAACTATGCAGCTTGAAAGTCACATGGACACTTCTCAGCATCTTCTTTACAGGAGAGCAGAGGAGCATCTGTGGGGAGATTTAGAAGTGTTTAAGATTCACCCAAGGCTGACGATGTATCATTTAAGGTATGACTTTTTCAAAACATCCAGCAGCAGCCTCAATCTTTCCCCACCACTGAGCAGGCAGATGTTTCTGAAAATTATATCTACGAAATATCCTGGGAAGCAGCTGGGCACACACCTCAGTCTGCTCAACACACAGGGCTAAAGTGCATCATTAGGAGAGACATATTGAGTGTTCTATGACCACTGCAGAGCTGTCTGGAGCTGTGGCTCCCCAGAGCTGACACTTGCTGGAGGCTTGTTGCACAAAATCCTGCAAGTTAATTGGTGTGGTGCTTCACAGCATCCCCCTGTGCCTCCGGGGAAGAGCACAGCCTGTGACAGGCTCACTACCAGCCACTTCCTTCACGCCTTGTCATGTCTCTAGGAGGGTTATTGACACATCGTGCCTGAAGTATCAAAAGGCAGTGGGATTTTCTTCCTCTTGTTGGTGTGTAGGGAAGCATAGGAGTAAACAAGGAAATGTTAGTTTTGACTTTGGCAGAGTACACAAGTGCAAAAAACAGAAAGTGCTCTGCACTACATTTGAACCACAATTTTTGGCAGGAATAGGACAGTTTATCAGGGTTGGCAAGCAAAGATGAGTACAATATCAAGAGTGAAATTACTTTGGAATTTTTATTATTTGCAAGCTTGAATTTTGCCAGGACACAGATTCAGAACCTCCACCTCTGTCACTAATGCCATGATGCCTCTTTTGATCACAAATACTCATTTTGGTGGTGTATTTGTTTCACACTGGTGCTACAGAAGAGTGATGGCTAAGCATCAGCTCAGAGATAGAACAGCTAGCTGAAGACTGAAAGACACCCTCATCCTTTCTTCCCAAGCACAGTTGGAGCTGGGCACAGAGCAAAAGGGGCAGAATGGGTAGCAATCTCACACTGTAAGTCTACACTATTTCTTCACTGAGTCTTGGCTCTGTTCTGGAGAGACCAGAGTGAGACAGTAGTCTGTTTCCACTAGTCATTTGTCAAACTTGCCCTTGCTTATAAAGCTGTCAATAAAAGGTGGCAATTACAGTGATGTTTTTGTTGTTATGTGAATGCCATAAAGTGCCAAGGAAGTTGGATGGGAAACAGGAGCCCAGAAAATAAAGGATGCCATTACAGAGCTCCTGAAGAATCAATTTACTTCACACTATATAAGGTTTTGTTTTCACAGATGACTGTGGTTTAAAAGCCATGTTAGTTTTTATAGTGGTGGCACTCAACCCTTACAGCCAAAGAGCTGCTTCGTCACCATGTGCATCTGCATGTAGTGAAAAGACTGTAATGATCCATTTGCGTGCCTGTGATTTGGTTTGATGTATCCATGCCTTCCTGGAGAAATGGCAGTACTATCAGGGTGCTGCCCAGCTCTCCCTGAAGAGGACAACAGCCTGTGCAAAGATGGGAAGAAACACTGAAGGAAACAGCCAGGCTGGATGTCACTGCCACACAGTGCCTGCTCTGATTATGAATTTCATTACACTGTGCCATCTCAGCAGCACCAGGATATTTATTTCCAACCTACCGTGGAGGCACATCTATTGCTTTGGAAGCTTTTGACACCCTTTTAGATGCATACTGCTGAATAAAATAAATCAAAGCAAAGAAGGCAGAGAGGAAAAAATCCCTTGCTCCTTCTCACTTACCCGTATCAACCAAGAAAACACCGTAGTTGTTATGCAGATCAGAGCTCTCTGGACAATTCTCTATGCCAGCCTTATAGACCTCCTCTGCTTCCTTGAGCCGCTCCTTAAAAGAGAAGCAGATTTCTTAGCCATGGCAGAGTAGCTGTCAGCACCATTTGCTGCATACCTGCGTTCTGTGACAACTCCCTCACCGCACGGGGAGCCTGGGACACTAGCCCAGCCCAGCCCACCTTCCAGCAGGCCAAAATTTTACTCCGTGGCATGGATGCGATATAGCTGTCATCTGGTGCCCCAGAGCAAGTCAGACACCTTTCCCTCTTACCTGTGAAACACCAGGAAAAGGTGGCTCCTGTGCAACATTAGTGAGCCCCGAGGTGGGCACACACCCAGCCAGGAAAAACACAGCAACAGGGGTTGTACTTGTTCTGTTGAGAAATATCTGTCATCCAGGAGCTGATATATTTTATTTGTTTAATGAGCATCTTGCTGGCTAACTTTTCCCCTCTGGAAATTTGTTGTTCATTCCCTAAGCAGTGGGGAAGATACAAGGAATGAAAGCTTGGGGTGTGTGATGGCTGGGGGACAGGGACCAAGTTCAGGGGGATAAAGGAAGCTGGAGAAAGATAGAGGGCAATGAAAGAGTGGGGAAAATCTGAGAGATTCAGATTAAAATGAAGGCTGTCAATGTGTGAGGTGTAGCTCACTGGGATTGATGGGCCATGCCACCATGCTGACTCCCAGATGCACTGAGCCCTTACATTTTGCCTGGATTTCAAGGAGGTTTGTTGGTGCTGAGCATTTCTAGAAAACACAGATCTTTTCTTTGGGGACACCTCATCTGTAGAAAGCATCCCACTGGCTGGGCTGCATTTAGGCTGAGCTATGGGCAGCCTGGAACTGAAACAAAAATAAGGGGTGTCTTGTTTGGATTGAATAGAAACTTAATAGTTTCCACTTCCCTCCAGTCAGACAGTGCATGCCCACTGTCTGCGCGCTCTCCAGAACGAGTTATCGCAGTCTTCCTTCCCCCCAGCCTCAGAGCCTGGCTGTCAGGTGTATTTATGGAAGCAGGCTGTGAACAGCAGAGACAAGCACAGTGCAGAGGGGTGTCGGGCAAGCCTCCAGCACCAAAGATGTTTTTTTCAATTCTTCTCCTTCCATGGAGCAGCACAGCCCTACAGCAACAAACTCCACAGACTCCTGATGATGCTCCCAAGCAAAACCAGCCAACCAGATCTCTGGAGCCTCCAGTGCAGAATTCCTGCTCAGGAGCTGAATCCACACTGAAATATGAGGTTAGTCTATTTCCAGCTATAGACTCTCCTCAAGTCCTGTAAATAGTGGAAGCTCCTGGGCTTTCTCCGGATTTAAATGCTGCACCTGACAGGAGCCTTTGGCTCCATAGCTGCTTAATCTGAGGACTCTTTTCTCACCTCTTATTTCAGAACTGGAGAGCTGAAATTAATTGCATTGGAAAAGTATGACTTGGTCACAGAATCACAGTTTGTCACAGTTAAGTCCTTTCACATTTACATGATAAAGGTCAGCCAGCAAAAAAAGATAGTATGCAATAAAACACGGACTAATGTTTTTAAAAAGTGCTTAAGTTTGGACATTTTGGATATACTGACATGACTTTAACAATATTGTCCTGTGGAGTCAGGAAAAGTGTAATGATCATCAGAACTGACTAAAACAAAGAACAATTTTTCCAGCATATTTTCCAAGGTTTACGTATCAGTTTCTTTTCCTCTGATTTTAACTTGCAGCCAAGGAATGTGCCTTTGTGTGCATGTATGTCAGTTTGTTCATTTTATTCACTGATCATAAACCCACAAGGAAGGGCAGTGTTGAACTGGATTAGCAGTGCTCCATGTCAAAACACTCACATTCACTAATGTTGAGTGCTTTTAGCACTTCTATCACTGCTGCATTGCTTTTTTGGCACCTACCATCCTGACCCTGCATGCCTCAGGCTCAGTGCCCAGTCTGGGATGATTTCTCTCACAAAGTGTTTGCATTAAGAACAGTCAGAAAGTGGGAAGGGTGGAACCAGCTTCTTGTGCCAGAGCTTTCCCCTCTCACAACCTCTCCTCTTAGGAGAAATGATCTAAGTTCATCAAGGCTTGATTCTCATTAACACTTAATAATGCCACTCCCAGACCTTCATGAAACATTCATCAACCTCACAAAACTCACAAGACTGGCTTAAAAAATGTATGAGATTTTTATGATATTAAAAAAATTATGCATATGAGAATCTTTCAGTTGAACTCCAGGGTTTTAAGTTTGGTTTTCATATAGCTTAGTTTCTCAGTCTGGTTATGCCCAAGTCGGCTCTCCTCTGGATTAAAATGCTTCTTTTTCTAAGAAACACACACAAAATCAGTTCAAACTCTGAAAAGAACCACCAAGTAGAACAAAATGGTGGTGAAACTGCAAGAGCTGGGACCAAGGTGCTGCTCAAGTGTGTCAGAGTAAGTGCTGGAGAACCAGTGTTACAGGAGCATTGTGAAAACAACCAGCAAAAATGTTTGATTTCTGTTATCAGCACCACTGCAGTGATCATGGAAAACAAGGAAAATCACAATATGTTGCAACTGAGTTACGATTCCCAGCAGAAAGTGCAGTCAGAAGGGCAAGCATTTGTAAAAGGCACAAACAAGCCAAACTTAGTGGTGGTTTTTTGATGTCAGCTCTACCTTCAGAATCAGCTACCAAGGAGAGAAGAGGGCAATTACATCAAGTTACAGGTTAAGTCTCTGGCACACAAGACATTCCTCTTTTGCAGCATTTTTAACAGGTGTAGAAGGAAACAAACCATAAACCCCTATTTTGCATTCATCTCTTTTAAGATGGGGGAATGTGTTGTGTGGTATCAAACAAGGCAATCCCAACAATATTTCCCTGAGCTGAGCTGTGTCCACATTTGCCTCCTTAGCCTCAGTGCAAAGCTGGAGGAGCAGCTGTTTGCCATGGGCATGGTCACCTCCTGCAAGTTTTTTTTTATGTGGCACTTCATCCCCTTTCTATCATATCCCAGCAAGAGGAACCCCTTTTGTGCTTCTTGCCCCAAAGCTCCACAGCGGTGCCATCCACGCAGCAAACTGAATGCTGCCTGGCATCACAGATACCCTTAAAGCTGTGAGACAAGCCCTGGGCTACAAGTAGATAAGAAAGATATTTGTAACTTTCAGCCATTTTGAACACTCACTATTGTTTGAGCGAAGACCCAAAAATGAAAAATGGGCTCCTGTCATCATCCTTTGGGCTGGAAATAACAAAATATCTGCCTGTGCCCCTGGAGGATGTGGTTGTGCAGCTCACAGCCACAGGCAGCAGTATGGATTTGTAGGGCAGAACCTATTGGGCTCACTAGGATGGGTGTGAGAGGCAGGAAGTGCACAACCAGGTATTCGTTTGCTGTGGCTGAACACGAGAAGGTGTTAAAAGTCTGAGAAAATTGCTGTCTTTTGAGTAAATTGTACTATCTTTTTTCCCCACCACTTACTCAAGTCACAAGAGGATGAACAATCTATATGTAAGAGAGATGAATTATTGCTGGACTTACTAATGGCATTTGCTTTGGGCAGAAGGTCTCAGGACTCAATCATGGTTTTATTGCTCTGCTGACCTTACAATCAATGGTTTTAATTAATAATTCCAATTAATATTAAAACCAGGTATTACTGCAGAGGACTCATTTCCTATACTTGCAGGAGACTCTTCATTGATAGGCTTATTCAAAACACGGTTCCCATTCAATGAGGCTCATCTTTCAATTCATACACTATATTTCTAGATTCATGCAGATAATACTGATATTTGGAATTCACTTAAAAGGGAAAATAAAATAGAATATATTTCAGTAATCCAAATATATCATAGGTGAGTTTTGCAGAGTGCATACCATCATTGAAACTAAACCAGAACAAGACCACTGCTGAAATTTATCTTATCCACTTGCCTTACAGAGAGAAGATTTCACTAACCAGATAAATGGAAAACAGCAAAAGATGATACTGTTTTGCTTTGTCTGTATTTATATTTGGCAGACTTTTAAGAAAGCTTTAGCACCCCGTGCTGTGGAAGAGTTAGATCTGAAAACTGAAGGAGAAAAAAAAAAATCAGTTTCCAAAAGGTTTGCAGAGGTGTGCTGGAGCTGTGCAGTTACGGGGATCTTGTCATTCACCCTCGTAGCCCCAGACTGGGACCACTGGTTGTGGCCACAGTCCATGGGAGCAACGCCCAAAGCACAGCATTCCTCATCTGCTGCTGCTGGTGTGGAGAAAAGTGGGGGCTTGTGGTTTCAAGGTGGGCACCCACACTTCATGGCTTCTTCTGAACTCTAGGATTTTGTGCCTCAATTTCCCTTTTCCTCTGTGGGGAGAGTATTTCACAGGGATGCTGTAGAAATAAATTAACTAACTACAGAGTAGGAGGGGGCGAGTAATGAGCGTGGGGAACAAGCCTGAGAGGAAATGAGTAATCTTGCCTGCAGAGCACAGCCTGGGCCATGCACAGTAAATAAGGCCTGGAGGCACATGAACAATGAGGTTAAATGAAATATTGAACAGTCACTCATTAAGAACAACATAAAGCCAGAGAGCCTTCCCACTCCCTACAAGTGATCATCTACCATGGTAATTAAGGACCATATCCCGGTGGGCGCATGAAGGGGCAGAACTGGGGCTGCAGAGGCCACCTGGTTTCTGACATTCCCTAGCTTTCAAGTGATTTATTATGCAATCTCCAGGTTATCTCTGTAGGTGTGTGTGTCTGAGGGGGAAGTGCTCGCTTATCCCACTGTCACAACATTCAAGGTGCAATGGATTAAGGCTTCGCCCATAGACGTGGGCAGCTGGAGAGAGGGGATTTACTCACAACTTCAGCTGTGATTTAATTCAGAGCCACACTGTGTGGGTGTAATTACTCACTGTGAATGAGTTGCCTCCCATCCTGAAAAAACCATCTGTAAAGCAGTCCAAGAGCTCTCTGCAGACAGCTCCGGACCCACGACTGCCACCACATTGTGTGCAAGGCACACACATGCACAGAAGGCACAAGAGCTCGAGTGATGCCTGTTACCTGTTCAGCCAGCAGTGAGGCCAAGCTTGAGTAAGCATCTGCAAACTCTGGGCCGTACTTAATGGAGTCCCGCAGTAAGATTACAGCTTCCTCCTTCTTCCCTTGGGACCTGCAGGACAGAGAAGGAGGGAAAAACCAGAAATATTCCTGTAAGCACTTGTTTAAGTTATCCCACTGATCAGCTGCTTTAAAGAGATGTGGAAGTCCCCAGCTTGACCTTTTCAACAAAGACTAAATGATTCAATCATGCCTCCTCTCCTCAGTGTGCATACCCAGCACCTCCTCAGCCCATTGCTGCTTCCATATTTTATTCTTATGAGCTGGGAGGATATAGGCTTTATGAATCAATGTCTGAAGAGAGGATGCCAAGAGGACGGAGGTACTATGACCTGGAAACAGGACATTCTCTCTCAACAACTCTGCTCTACATCAGTAGGTTGGAGACACTGTAACACTTTGTTTCCTCCAAAAAAACCCCTGCAGAGCCTCTGCATGTCCCTAGCCAACAAGCACTGCTATAGATCCATTTGTGACTTCATTAAATTAAAACTTTGAAATTAAAATATCTCTAAGTTAAATCTGCCTGGAATGTCTAAATAATTCCTTAGCAAGTTGATCATTAGGCTAGAGGAGTCTAAGGATTATGAACACAGATAGCTGAGAGACACTGATGAGCTGGTTTTTCTTTCCCAACATTGCTCTGCATTTATTGCCATGGAAAATGGAAAAGGTTTCCCTAACAAAAATCTTGGAATGTTTATTTATTGGAGCTACAATTTCTCCAGTATCACTCTGTATTTCTCTCCTTTGAAAAATGAGAAGGTTTCCTGAACAAACATCTAAGGATGTTTAGCTGAACTGAAACAACATTTTCCTTGTGCTGGGTGGACAAAGAATATGAATAGCAGGGCTTACAAAAAGAAACAAAGGGCTCTGGGGAAACAGAAAATATGTGAACACCTTGCTGCTTTGGCCTTAGATTTCATCTGAATGACATGGTCAGGTAACCAAATCTTGTTTATAAGGTGCAAATTTCAGCTGATAACATATGTGGCTTTGCAGATTTTTTCCTTTTCTAGTTGTGTAACTGGAGGAATATTTTGCTTGTGCATTAAGCTAAGTAAAACCAGTTGTGCTAGACTTTTTCTTCTTCCAGCAGTGTTCCATATAAATTACACAAATGAAGCAAAAACAAATAAAGAACCACTTTTCTCCTACACTAATTAAAGACTAGCTAGCTTGTCAATTTATAAAACTTTTGGATCCCTTGGCTGGAGTCTCATGGCACATTTTTATAAATCAAAACCAGATGACTGCTTTATAAAGGTATTGATGTTTGACAAAAAAAATGTAGGAAATGCCAGCTACAGAAATAAAAGGATTAAGTGATCCACTCAGCAGCAGTAGAAGTTCCCATTAACCACAAGCATGCACTCTGGACATGGGGTAGCCCTCTTAATTACTCTTTTTTTATCAAATGGCCTCCTTTTTTTTTTTCCTCCATTTGATCCAAGAACAATGTTTGTCCTCTAAAAGTGGGGGTAAAGAGAGAAAGATTATGGCATCTTTTTATGTGACAGACTGAATTACATTAAAAAAAGCAGATCTAGTAGTTTCTCAGAGGGCTTAGGCCTGCAAAATACCAAGTGCTCTGGCCAAGCACTTAAACGTGTACTTAACTTTTATGTATGCAAGTTGAAAATTAATTACTCGTTGAAGTGCTTTCCTGGACCAAGGCCAACACTTGGCAGGATCAAGGCCATTGCTTATATAAATCTCTTGCAATTTGGGAGAGCACAAAGTATTGGAAGAACAGTCCAACACACTAATTTACCATAAACTGGGGATCTGGAGCAGGAATACCTATGTAATATATACCTTCACCATGACAGAAAGAAGAAAACATTCAGCTGACATGAGGAGTCTGTGATCACTTAATCCAATTTTACCCGAATTACATTGCTTTATAATGCCCTCTCCAGACTCCTTCTTCTACCCAAGCTCCCCACCTCCCTTCTACAATCAGCATGATCAAGCTGAGAGCAAGGAATAGCTTTTTCCACTGGGACTATCTCTTCCATATTTTTGCAAGTGCCCTGCAGTTGAACTACCAGGTTGAACCACCCCACCAAAATCTGGTGATCATAGAATCATAGAATCAATCGGGTTGGAAAAGACCTCTGAGATCATCAAGTCCAACCCTTGGTCCAACTCCAGTCCCTTTACCAGATCATGGCACTC
>JAWWEV010000043.1:61488902-61546227 GCA_035583235.1 Hafferia zeledoni | reverse complement strand
TGATAAGCTTTTCAAAAGCACATTCCCAGTGACTTCAAATATGAGTTCTTAAAGCCATTATAAAAACTGTAAGCAAAACAGGCCATCATTAACCTCACAGCTATGCCATGGCAGCAGCAGCAGAAAGAAAAAATCTGCCCGCGTCCTCTTGCATAATATTCAAAGGGACTTTAAGCATATTAATTTCTTCAAGAAATTAAAATCAGCCACTGATTCAGCTGGGGACACCCAGTGTGCCTGTTTTTTGTTAATGTATCTTTTGATTAATGCGTTTAAACTTAGCACTCGCAGGGATCGCTCCATCTTTGAAGCAGCTTTGACAAAACAGGTTGTGTAACCTCTGTGTGGCAAGAGGAGAAGACAGCCTGAAGAGTCCTGGGATAGCCCCCCCCCTCACAGACCTCCAGGTATCCAGGATACCTCCCTGATACCCATTTTTCACTTTCCTGGTGCCTGAGCAACCCTACTGCAATGTTCAGAATGCACAAGACTCACTTCAGCCAAATTAATCACATGGAGTCAGGCCTTAATTACCCAAGCCCAATTACTTGCTGGCAGCATGGCAACTTGTTTTTAAGGCACGTTTTGCCCCATTCCAACACATACTGTAATTATTGGCATCGCTTTGCCAACAAAAGTAAGCGTGTTACATGAATAATGTTTCTATCTGTGCCAAGTTTTAATACTGCCCATTTTATATTTACTCCAGTATACTATTTCAAGCCAATTTTCCAATTTTAATATTACATCACACTCATTTTCATGTATTTATGTAAGTTCTCAATAAAGCTCTATGTCAGGTTGACTTAAAACATGATTTGATGTAGGTCTGAGACCAGTTATCCTTCAGGGACGCAATCCTGCACTGGAAACAACTTGGGTCATGGCCCCATGGTAGCATGGCATCTTGTTCCAAGAGCTGCTCTACATGATGTGGAGATGTGTAGGTCATGGAGACTGATCCTATGTCTTTCTCAACTTGCAACATTTGAATTCCTTTTATAGAGGGAGAGATGATTCTGCAATATCAAGCAGCAACTGGTTTTCTCTTGAAGAGTTTTAGTAGTTGCATCAGTATTTCCTAAAAGGTAACGCCCTTCAGCTTGGCTGAAGGTTTGTGGCAGGCTGGGATCTTTTGTATTTAAAAAAAAAAAAAGCACCTGAAAATCCTGTTGAAAGTCAGGCAAGTGAGAGATCTAATGCTTTTAGGTTCCTTTGAAAGCCTCAGGCATAATCCTCTTCAGGGAAAGCGTGACAAAGCAGTCAGACTCCTGGCTGCACACACAGCACAGCCCGGAGCTGGGCATGACATCACCATACACTCAGCTGTGAGGGGATCCAGATCACAGCCTGACACAATGCTAGGAATAAGACAGGGAGTGATCCCATTCCAGTCTGGTGCTGGGGGCTGTCAGAGCATCCCTGAGGAGCTCTGTGTGCCCCATTAGGGTCCTCCTGGGCTGGCTCAGGTCCTGCTGGGAGGTCTTGCTCAAGGAGTCAGCATGATTCCTTCATTCATTCAGCATCATTCCTGATCAACAGTGTCTACAACTATATCAGGGACACTCACTCATATCTTTCCCCTGCTGCTGCTGAAGAGTGGGGGAGTCCCCTGTCAATGCACTGGGTACCCCGGTCCATCTCAAATGTCTTCTACCTTCCAGCAGACAGAAGTCACCCACATTCTGGCACTGGGCACCTGCAATATGGACACTGAGTGGTGGCATCTCTGACTTGCTTCCCCTGTGGCCGAGGACAACTCTGTCTCTCAGGGGCTCCATATCCTGTCATCAAAGTACAACAACAAAACCTCCCTGCTCTGTACTTTTGCCCCTCCCCGTACTACAAGCCCCCTGTGCCAATGAAAACCTCCAGCTAGAGTCAGTGGCCAGCTCAGGAGGATTTTGGTCTAACCTGGGATCTCCAGAGGGCAATTCAATATAAATAGCAGGTGCTGAATTGCAGCCAGGGATCAGTGGAAGGAAGAAAGATCCTGGCTGTATGGCTTCTCCCTCTGCCCAGCAGCCCAGACAGCAGAAACAGCAGCCCACAGGTGCCCTGCCACCAGCTAACCCTTCCACCAGGGTGAGCCTCCAGGGCTGAAGGGCAGAGCACACAGAATGGCAGCCACACTGTACCCTGATATCAAGTGAAACCTCTCCGGAACAGAAATTCAGAAAAAACCCAGTGAAACTGAATAGATTTAATCTGTAAATCGACAAAAGCCTCATGAATTCTTTGAGCTTGACGTCCACCAAGAAAAAAAAACAAACAACCCACACCAATACCCACAAACATGCCATTTAAATAACCAACATGTAGCACCTTAAACAATACTACAATTTATGCATTTTCTTTACATCTTCAGACTTCAGCAGGGTAGAAGCCTAAGACTTACAGTTGAAGAAAAAAACACGATTTTAAGTCAAACAATGTCACAGCTAAATACAAATAAATAAAACCTTTCATGCTAAACCTGCATATTCCCTGCAGTGTAGAGGCAACATGAGGTTATCAAACTGGGCTGTCTGCTTTCTCTTTTACATAGAGAATTTATGCAGGATCCACATAAGTCCTGAAAACCCCAGAAACCACTCAAGTCCAACAAAGGACTAATAATTCAGAACATGCCTGACTTACAGACAGCGTGAACAGTGCAGGCGCCTCCACAGAGCTCACAGAATCTTGAGGGACCCCACAGCAAACAAGAGACCATCGGGTGAGTTCTTCAATCAAACGTTACATGAGGGGATAAAATAACAACATACTCTCACCCAAGCAGATGGGGGTGAAATCACACCTGTCATCTCCCAAGGCTCCCAGGTGCCGGGGGAAGCTGCACAGCCCCGTTCTGCCACTGTGATCACGGCTGTCTCTGAGATGGCTGGGGCTTGCCTCAGACTTCAGTGTAAATCAGAGCAGCTCCGTTCCAGAACTGACCAAACTCCTCAAAGGGGCCATTCAAAAGTCTGGGGATAAGCAGAGTGCCTCAACTACTCCTGTCAAGCCTTAACAGAAAGTCTCAAAGGTTATCCTTGACAAACATGCACTGGGCACCAACTTTTCAGCTAAGCCTTGGTAAGGACCAGTGAAATCACTTCTGATGATTTATCATAACAATAATCAGTGATACCTGGTCATTTTGTGAGCAAAGTTTCATAAAGACCAGGACAGCAGGCTAGGAAAAAATAAATGGCTGTGGGAATGAGTAACTAACTCTTGGATTTGATGTTATCATTAGTGAAAAGTGGAAGGTAAGACTTGAACACATGTAAAATAGCCATCTTTCTCTCTGCCCACATAAAAATAAACATAGATGCCTTGTCCTCACAAGAAGGGAAGCATTCTCCATACCTCAGACTTTTTGTAGCAGTTCCCAATATGTAAGCAGGCAGATACGGCTACAGAGCCATCATTCTCATAGCTGATGGGGGCTTTGCTCTAAGAAGATGCGTTTGAAAAGCCAGCAAGTCCCTGAAGGACAGTTGTGCACCCACAACAGACATCACGGTGTAGGAATGGACCCTACCTGTAACTAGCAGTGACCAGGGCTGCATTATACATACATCTGTCCATCCCAGCAGGCACATCCAGCTTCCATTGCTGTCAATGCAGTTACACTGTACACACATTGCCTCTGCATCAGAGCTCATGGTTGTGCTTATACCAGTTTGGTTCTCAAGTAAATAAAATTCTGTGCCTTGATTGATTGTTATTTGATCACTAAAAAGCAAAAAAACTGAGCAAAAGTGGAGCACACCCCAAAACAGGCAGGAATTAGAGCTTTACAGAGAACAGGTTCAGTAATAAATTACATTGGCTGAAGTAATCTGGCCATTGTCCCACGCAATGTGTTGTAAAGGCCATTAAGTCTCTGATTCAAATTATCAGGCAGCTTTTTCAGCCATCAATTACCATTAAATTATTCAACAATTCTGTCCAGCTTCAGGACAGCCACCATACACCTACACAAGGGCTCCAATTACCCCTTAAGCCTACTGTCAATTCAGTAGATTCAGAAGAACACCACACAAAGTCATTTTGGACCACTTGGACGAGATCTGCCTCAAGCCTGTAACATCCACTAACACAGGGTATTATGTGAAGTCTCTATGAAGATGTTTCATCCAATGCCTTACCAGAGGGCTTGCTCCAAGGGCCTGACCTGAGTAACATTAAGTGTCAGAAGGGCACTCTTGGTTTCAGGAGCAAATGCAGCCCTGGCAGTCACAGCAAAGCAGCACTGCACATTTTTTACTTACTGTAAAAACAGGCTAACAAATGGTGCTGGTATTTTAATTCTTCCCAGAAATAAATCACAGATGGTATCCAAGGCCACCTGCAGTCCATGCTGAGAGGGATTTTCAAGGCACACACACATAAAGGACTGTAAGAACACAATTTTTTTACTGCATGGATAGCGCAATTTAACTGAATTTAAAAGCCCCAGATACTGTTGATTTAAGATATATAAAAACCCAGCAGGAAGGTATGTGGGAAAGCTTAGGAAGAAACCTGAGTCTCCCTTATACACCATCAGGGCTTTATTTCTAAAGTGGAGTGAGGAGAAAGAGCAGTGTCGCTTGTTTCTTTTCTACCCATTCCAGTGATGTTAGGAAACAATTTTATTCCCTCAGTGAGGGATACAGATAAGCTACTCATACTGTTTTCTCCTCCCTTCTCCTCCACCTAGCCTGTGTTCGAGTACCAAAGATACTTAACCATGATTTCTTCATAATTATTGATGCTACAAACCAGCATTCCCAATTTCACTGCAGTGAGCAATGCTCTAAGATGTATTACTTGCAAGCTCTGCAAGAGCCAGACCACACATGTTGCAGCACAGGGTGTTTTCAAACTGGTTCCTTTGCCTCTTGGCCCACTCTCTCCCCTCTCTCAAGGCTGAGCAGTGGGACAGCTCCCTGAGCTGCAAAGAAAGCCAGCCCAAGGGTTCCTACTTACCGTCCAGAGGCTCCCTTCTCAGGCAGACACCCCAAGGGAGAACTAAGGTTTCTACATAGCATGCTGGTCCCCTTCCCACTCTGTTTGGTCAGCAGTGTTTGGCAGGGAAAGTCTAAGGGGAGCTTGTGGCTATGAACCTGTAGATAGATGTGTACAGACACCCAGGAACACTGCAGAAGTCTGTGCACTCTCAGGTACACACTCCAGTGTGTTTATGTGCATGAACTCACAGCATTACACACATGGTGGACACTTCCTGCAGGACTCTGTACTATCAGGTATTACACTTGCCTGTGCCTCCTTTGGGAAAAAGCAGCATCCCAGGGAGCAGTCCTGGGTCACCCCAACGTGCCTAATGCTTGCAGAGCCAGGTTGGGTGTCGCTCGCTCTCTCTCTCTCTCTCTCCCACCTACAGCCTTACTGTCTGTGTTTCTTTTTTTCTGGTACTTTTTTTAGTCCCCCAATCCGATTTCATTTCTGTGAATTTCATCAAGAAAAATCAGCTATGACGAAATAATTCAGTTATGATTCAACCATTTTTTATCTGGCAAGATGACTCCTTGTCTCCCACTATTAACCTAAGCACAATACTCTGTGGTCATGTTTTAATTAAGGGCAAATCTGAATGTCCAGAAAAGTAAACATGAATTTTTAGTTGGTGACCTTTTTGCAGACACAGAAACGTAGCTTGGATAGCACAGAACTATTAATAGCATGTTTATTCACCCAACTCCAGCAAGAAACTCAGCAACCTCCTTCAGCCCCACCTGCTGTTGCTCCCATCAATCTGCCATCCACGGGAAGCACAGCCCTGGCAACAAACATGGGGAGCAATGGGAAGACACAACTGCTTTGGGAATTAAAATGTTGAATGAGTGCAGTTGTAGGAGGGAAGGTGAATTATTTTCCCCCTCTCTATTGTTAAAAGGAGATTGATTTGATTGATAATGAATGTTTATGAAACAGGTTGTAAAGCTCTACTGTTTTTCTCTCTCTCCCTGTCACCCCATGTGCCTTCCTAAGGAGAGATAAAACAGTCTCAACAGTAATGTCAAGTATACAAAGCTGGGAAGATGCAGATGAAAGCTTGGTAACTATCAACAACAGCAAAAACGTCTTCATTAGCACATCAGAGTTGTTCTTCATACTTGTGTGAGGTTGCACAACCTCATATTCTCAATCAAATGGGAGAGTGACAAGACAAGTTTCATTTAAGATAAGATCATCATTGTTTGATCTCCAGGAGCAGGGGTTTTCCAAAATTTCTAACAGCAGCCACAAATCTGCAGCAGGAGCAGCAGCAAGCATGTTAGGACCAGCTTTCAGAGTAGCCATGGTCAACTCACATCTCAGAATTTCTGGCCTTTACTTTCTGCAGGAAAAGAACTACAAGTATCTCCTGGGGTCACTACCATATGTCAGGCAAACCAGTGAAGCAGTCTTATCCAGCAGTGTTTTTCTTGGTTTACTGTAGGTAAGCTGGAAGGTTTATAAGCCATTCTACAACTGCAGAATGCCAGCTGTTCATCAGGTCTGTTTTATGGGTAACTCATCTTACACCTCTGAAGGGCTCCACTTCAATTCCCCTTTTAGGAACTACACGTATAGAAGGAGCTTTATGTATGTACACAGAATTTTTTTTCTTTTAATTCTTCCCATCTCCAATCCAAATGTCATTCTCCATTTTTGCATTTCATTTGTTTTCAATTCCCTTACTCCTGGAGAGCATAACTAGACTGCACTAATTACCTAAGCCTGGCTAAGTCAGGGTGTTGTGTCACTGGCCCCTCGGCTGGGGTGAGGATTGAGTTTTCTGATGGGCCACCTGCAATGGTATCAACAGGTGGTTGTTGGGATTGATTGCCAAGTTTGCCTTGGAAACCTGCCCTGCAGCTTCACTGCCAGAGAAAACACATTCTTCTTCTCCACCACTTATCTGCCCTGAAACTAACAGAGATACACCAACATGTGTCAGCAGAGGAGCCCACCTGTCTTTGAAAGCAGGAAGGGGAGAAGGCAATTAAAGCACCAGGGATCAACTTTCCCAGGCTTTAGCAATTTAGCTATTATTTACTTAGGTAGCCTGTGAGCACTTCAGTATCTTTTCCCACAGATATAGTTACAATTTCACAGGAGCAATGAGTTGCTTTGCTAAACAGTCACACGACAACCAGCACTTCTGGCAGAGCAGGAGTGCATGGAAGCGCATCCTTATGTTGGTGGAATGGTAATTGCCTGTGGTTCAGTTCAAGCAGCCGGGTGCCGACTGACAAGATCACTTTTGTTTAGCAAACAATTAAACTCATACACCAGAGATCAAGCAGGACTGCATTGTCATCTGGCACAAGGTTTAGAAGCAAGCTGGAATAGCGGATGAGCCATCACCCACATGCCTCAGCTGGAGCTGGTATGAGGTGATACTGCTCTCCCTTTCCTACCTCCCAGGAGCTCCTGGGTGGCAAAAGCCCATGTCCTTATTGACTCCATTTCCTTATTAATTCCCTATTGATCTGCTCACTGAGCACTAGGCAGATACAATATTTTTATCTTCTGTGCTTTCAGACACTGGAATATTAATCCTCTTGAGTAGCTTGAGTTTTCTGTAACCTCGGGTGTATGGAACTCACTGGACTCACTTGTAGAGCAGACACTCAGTGAGTGGTACCTGGGGGAAATCATGGAAACTTGTTGTGCCAATACCTCAGCTGCTGGTCTGCCTACTAACTGATGAGGAAATTTACAGAGTAGTAATTCAGCTTCCCAGGTCAAGCCAGTGGCCAAAAGTATCCTGAACCATCAAAATCTGGTCAGGGTGTTACAGCTACTACTCTTTCTCTCTTATTCTATAGATTGGTCTACAATCGGAGCAGCAATTGAAGAGTTGGAGTCTGTGAGGACGGGCAAACAGCTTGGACATGACATCTCTTCTCTGTGATACCTGTCCAGGGTCTTTCACTACATCCATCATCATGCTACCTGTCCCACACCCAGGACCTTCTCCAGCGTTTCAATACAGCCATCACACGTAGGACCCAGCAGAGGCTGCAAGGCCCACACACAACTGCAGGCATTTCAGATGTGTCTGCCTCAGGGGAAAACACAGAATTTAATTCTCAACAGGAGAAGTTGCTACTCTTTTTATTTACACTGTTCTATTGCTTATTACACAGGCCCCAAATAATTTCCCTATGACAGAGGTAGGAAGGAGGGGTAAGAATGAGGAAAGTGTAGATACAAGGTGATAGGAACAAGGAGTGCAGCTTCCAGATGATGGATCCAGCACGAGACTCCCAGCTCATGGTCTGCACCACTGGGTCAGAAAGCAAATGTGCCAGGTAGAGGCAGAGTTTTGCTTTTCAAAAATGCCAACTAATCCTGAAATCACCAAAGCAAGTGCAGCACTAGCACTGGTGTCACTGAGACACTGAGCACCTAGAGAAGAGCAGGGTTGTTCTGTGTGGCTCCAAACACCAGCCAGACTTCAGATGCTCTCTAAACAATACCATCAGCACAAACCATGCTATGTAATACAGTTGAGAAAATGTCTGCAATCAGTTCTCAAAACAAACTCATAATTGAAATACTGCAGAGCAGAAAACAGCATTATAACTATAATAAATGGGTGCTGCTGAGTTAGAGAAGAGCAAAATCTTTTGTCAGCAAATCCCATTTACACAAGCAGAGGCAATGTTGGCAGGAGCAGTTACATTACTCCATGTACTAGCATGTTCACTGCAGGGATTGGATAATTTTTATTTGTCCCTCTTTTTAACTTGCAGTGGACTTTTCTGTTATCTTGGAGAAAGCTCAGAGACTAGCTAGAGTAGGACTGGAGGACTGCAAAACCTTGTATAACACTGAAAACACCAGCAGCTATGAAGCAGCAGGTTAAGGGATGTTAAGGGATCACTTTATGGAAAATGGACTTTTAGTAATGGGATATTCAGTGTGGCATTGAAAGGTGTAAACAAATTCAATGACTGGAAGCTGGTGTTACACAAATCAGACTAAAAATAAAGGAGGACATTTTCAACAGCCAAGGTAATTAACCTTCAGTACAGTTTATTGATGGTTGTGCTGGATTTTCCATTCCTGGAAACATTAAAAAAATAGGAGTTTTTTCTAAATGACTTCCTAAATGCCCAGCATGGTAAAACAGAACAGGATGCTGCTCAAACAAGCTAAAAATCACCTTCACCCAGGTTCAGGCCCTTCTCAGTGACAATGAACTCCTATCCTCCCATCTTAACCTGGGTGGGTTAGGAGCCCTTAGAGAGCCTTTATCACGATCCTGTCATCTGGCCAAAAGATAAAATATACATGTAATTTCTGGAGTTTTCTGTCATACCACATGTTGGGAAAGAACATTTCTTGCACCTCATGACATGCCCCATTGGACTTGAGCTTTGCCCTTGCTATCCATTAGAGCCACTCCTCACCTTGTGTGCCCTTCCAAATATGCTTTTATTCCTGTAAACATTATCTGCACTCTATTTTGCTTGCTACCACCACCACATGCTGTTTTCCCTGTACTTATTCCCCAGAGGGGCTTGTCCCTTCTCCCAAGTCCCAGGGAGCAAAGGGGTGAGGTTTGGGGAACTGTGGTGACCTGTTTGGTGCAGTGAGCACTGCCTGGGCAGCAGGAAGCAGCCGAGGCCCCAGCCGAGCTGCACAAACAGCACTGGCAGGAGTGACAAGCAGGGGGAAGCTGCTCACAGGGAGTGACCCATCTGTGTGTGAAGGAAGGGTCCTTCAGAGATACCACTGGAGGTGTCCCATATTACTAGTCCAGCCCTGGTCCCTGATTTACCATTCACCTGTAGGCCAGGCAATTCATCCTCCAGCTTCCCCTGTACAGAACCACAGCAATGATATTTGCCCAGTGACTGTGCACGAGCATTTTCAGGATCAATTAGTTTAGTGTTCATGCAAAGCTCTGTGGACAGGAGCCTCAATACAAGTAGTAAGCACTATTATTGTTACTGCACTTCAGATGGCTACCACGCTGACATTTTCCAGGCATGCACCATTAACAATTTACTGAGATAAATGGCCCAGGAACCTGAAAATGCATTTAGGACAACTACCTCCTGCTTACCAGCATACCTTCAGCTGTGTAAGTGACACCTCATTGCTCAATGTGTAGCTATGGTAACATTTCTGTCTCCTATATTGAAGTGCACATACACACACACATATACACACACGTGGAGCTGGAGGGAAGCCAGGCTACCTCATTTAATAACACACAAACACCAAGCCAGAGAACTTTCCCAGGCTCTGAAAGCCAAGCTGCTCCCCAGAGCCGGGGATGAGGAGCAGGCAACTTGCCCCGTGCCTGTCAGGAAAGGGATGGGTTAACAGCAGGCTGCACTGCACAGTCAGAGCCCCACCAGGCCCTCAAGGGACTTACTTGAGAGCAGTTTTGTAGTGGTAGATCGCCTCAATGTTACGGCCCTGGTCTTTCAGAAAATTGGCATAGTTGTAGTGCACCTTGGCGTTGTGGGGCAGGGTCTTCACTCCTGAGCTGCGGAGAGGAGCAGAAACAGCACAGTGTTAGCAGTCAGGTTATCCCACCTCCCCCCAGGTCCACCTTATTCTCATGGCCCCTTTTTCTGAAAAGTCTGCTCGTAATTTGAGCACCTTGTCACCTCCTGTGCACTTCAGTCAACACAACCCGTGTTGTAACCCCAAGCTTGTCCCACGCACTGGTACACCAAGCGCCCCGGGCAGACATAACTACGTGGCAGCAATTCAACTCCTCCTGGCTGCTGTCACCACAGGCACTTCCAGCACCAACACTGCAACACTCCCTGTGGCCAGATGCTGTTGTATTTTAAAATCTGAATTATTAAATTGAAAGACAAAAAAAAAAGGCTAATGCTTAGAGGGAAAGCAGGTAGTACTTTCTCATAACAGGGTCCCTGCTAAAATTTGAGTGTCATGAAGCACCTTATGAAAATCTCGATTTAAACCTGCCAGCTGCAGATACCAAAAAGAAGGTATCTTTTCCATATGCAACAGCCACTAGAGGGGATGCATGGCACACTCGAGTACTGAGCCAGCATGTATGCACTGCTTAGCACTGGGCAGAGCATGGCTTGGAGGTGAGGGCTAATGGGACCCTCACTCTTAGGTGGCAAGTCATAACACTCTGGCATTATAATGCATGACTGAGGATATCTGGCTGCACAGCCACCCCATCCCTCCCCTTCATCTCTCCCCTGCCATGTGCAGACTGAACTCAACATTTGGAATTAATAATTAGAGCACAAAGACAAAAGGAGAAGAGCAAGCATATGCTTATTTACTTAATTGAGAGCACAGAAAGCAAGGTACATCTTGCACAGCTAGAGGAAATGCTGTTTCAAGGTTAAAGAGAGAAAGAAATCACAGGAGCACGTACACTATGGAAACATTTCCCCTGCTAGAATCCAGAAAAGTCAGTACTCTGTTTAATGGGGGAATCCTTTCCAGCACATAAGTAGGGGCTCTCTGAGGTAACAGGAAATAAGGATGGATAAATCTGTTCATGTAAAAGCAGACAAAGTGCTATTTCTTGCTCACAAGCAGATTCCTGCCAGCTGCTTTCTTTTCTACCTTCAGCATCTCTAAGCCTGCTAGTTCAGGTAGGCAAAGTGAGGACTAGGAAATTCCCAAGTCTTGTTGCTTTGTCTAGTCTGTCTCTCCTGTTTAACTTTGATGAGTATGGAAGTTAACCACAATGAGGCAGGGTTACACACAGCCCCTACACTGGGGTGCACAACCTCTCCCTTGGGGAGAATGCACTCAGAGCTGCAGAAACCCTTTGTCAGGGATTTCACTGTAAAATGGTGCTGAGGAATTGCTGTGGCAAATCCTTTTGGTTATCAGCAGCCAGTGGTATCAAGCATCACTAAGGCCTGCTTGTGAGAGCTTCCAAAGCTTCACCCACAGCTGCCTTACAGAGTTCCACCCAACACAGCCACGGTTTGCCTACTGAAATTAAAAATACACCTTGCATTTGGACTCCTAATAATCAGGTATTTCCAAATTACTTACTGGGAGCACTACAGGAATAAGACATTTTGTGACTAATCGCTGAATTAAATCAGTTAATTGATGCTATTCTTAAGAGAATGATTTTCTATATTAGTTTTCACAAAGATATACTGCACCAGCAGCAAGTAATGTGTGACTGCTATGGCTGTGTTAATTTCCATTGGCCTTGGGAGCTATTAACTACACACTTACAACCTCTGGGCATTACTGGAATATTAATTCTTATAGAAAGAGGGTTTCATTACATCAGCGCCAGCGTTACAGGCAGAGACACGGCACTCAAAACTGCTGCTCTCTCAGAGCTACATGAAATGAGCTGCTGGCTCTGCTACTGCCTCTGCTGAAACAGAGCAGGCTGAGTTAACAGTGAGGAGTATATTGCATATGCACAAGCACTTCAGTTCTAATGAGATACAGTTCTAACAGTAAGATGCATATGTTTAAATATTTTAATTCTGGACTGTTTCCCTTTAAGTAGAATTTATTATTAATTCTACTGGTCCCCTTTATTAAAACATCACTAATAAAGCTTCTTTCATCTGCGTCCTTCTGCTGGTGGTGGGGGTGACGTAGGAAAGGCAGAAGTGGGTTTGGGTTCTTAAGATGCTCTCTTCTGCATCATACTGCTCACACTCCCTGACCTATTTATTCTCCTTGCACAGGCGGGGAGGGGGTGCTTCATTTTGCAAATGCACATAGCAATGACTGAGGCTGCTTGGAGTCTCTGCACTGTGGGAAGTAGTAGCAAATACAGCACTGGACCCAGAGGGGAATTTTCAGGAGAGTTTAGGCAAACACTCCTGCTAACTGATTCTTGACCAGTTAAGCACACTGTTTGCTCGTTGACAAAGGAAACAATAATGTCCATAGTGAAAGCCAAGAAGGAAAGGGTGGAGTATAAATAACAAAGCAGAACACAATGTTTTTTCCATTTCTGTTTCCCACAAGACCCCAGTCTCTCACAATTTCAATATAATTTTCCAATGTGCTTTTCCAAACTCTCTTATTTCCTTGTTCCTCAGCACAGCACACATGTGCCCTTTTGGAAACCTATGGCACCAATCTGGCTCCAGCCAGAAACAAGCCCGTTGAGATCAGACGTCACTTCTCCAGAAGATTTCCTTCCCTTTTGACTTCTACGACAGAAGTAAGTGACAGTAAATGGAAAATAAACAATAGGCAAACCTTTTTACGTAACACTTCCTCTCTGTGGAAAGGCAAAAACCTATTGACCATAAATCAGAGAAATAAAATACCACTGATATGTTCCAACCTCAAATACCAGCATTATCCAAATCCCATTTCAGTTGGAAAAAGTCTCCTGTGATCCCCTCTGATGTTTTCCTAAGTGCATGTTCTGCTATACAAAGTGACTGGGTGCAGGCAGAGGCTTCATTGATTTTCTGTGATTTCCATATGAAAAGTGCTCATTTTACAAGGAAATGAGGCCACTCCTGCCTCAGCAGGAGTCCTGGGAAACCGATGGGATCTCCTCTGTTTTGGGAATCATTATCATCAATAAAGGTTCTTTACAGCACATTATTCTTGGGATGACATAAACCATCTCCTTCCTTGGCCTCCTACTCTTGTATTGATTTCACAGATATCAACATTGGGCCATATTAAACTGTTCCATAGAAGATGCTTAAAATGCAGTGGGATTTGCTCTCCTCAGCTGAATGAGCTTTCAGAGTTAACAAAATAACACAGCAATTAATGCTGCATTTGGGGCAGTTTGTGTAAATTACAAGGCAGCAGGTCTGGCTTGGGAAGGAGAACTGGTGACTATAAAAGTGTCACTTTTATACAGTTCCTTTGCTGGTTACAACCAATGAGCCTGGTGTGTTTCCAGGCTCTGTCACAAAGGTGGGCAGAGTGTGCAGATGCTTTCCAGGAGCAACAGGAAACATGGCAGCTTGACAAAACTAGCAAAGGTCAGTACAGTGGATGCAGAGATTAGCCCACAGCCTTCACCTCCCTTTCCCTGCCTTCAGACATTAACACTGACCACAGCTGGAATCCGTGGAGACTGACCTTCTGGCCTGTGCATTCACTTAATAGCGTAGTTCTTTAAATAATTAACAAATAAGTCCTCCCTGCCCACCTGCCAATAGATTAAGACAAACTGCTTGGGACTTTTGGAGATGTCTTAGAATAATATGCCTCAAATATGTAGATCTCTATATATTTAGCCACTTCTTATCCTTGTGGTTTACTTGCTTCTCATTTAGCCCTTGCACATATGCCTGCGCACCTGTGTGGAGATGCATCCTTTCCTCAGGCAGCAGCATCCTTCCCTACACTGCTGCTTTCAGCCAGGACCTGGCAGGATTTCTGTATCCAGAAAACTTAGTCCCTGAGCTGCACACAGAGTGCCAACATTGACCCAGAGATGGCAACAGTGCTGCCACACAACGTCAAATAAGGGCAAGTCTGGAGAAAGGGACAGAATGGGATACAAACACAAAAGTAGTAACACTGAGTACAAAAGCATCTCCTGGACCAGCATAGAAAAAGCATATTTAACAGAACAGGCCTCAGCCAAGGGAATCAAGACAGTTCAACCCTGAAGAAACACATCCAAGCAAATGAAGGAAAGAAAAGTAGAGTTGAAGGGGAAAAAAAAAACAAGCAGAGGAAAGGAGCAGTAATTAATTAAAGTAGCAACAGAAAGAGGAAAGAACTAGGAATGTGAGTAAAGAGTCTCTCAGCATATACTTCTCAAAAAAAAAAAACAACACACAGAGAAACTACCAAGTACGTTGATTTATGTCTCCTTTCCCACATCTATAGATTTGCTCTGTTTCCTTATTATTTTCCGTCATACTTCTTTACTGTTCTTTATCTCCTCTTCCTGTCCTGTCCATTTAAATTTATTGTTGTTTCATATGCCTGCATCCATTTCTCCCTCCTCTCCTCATAAGCTACATACAGCCTCTTCCTTCTGCCCCAAAGAGGAGATCTCTCTCTCCTGGGATGACATTATCCTCTTGGTATACTATTCTTCTGCATTTCCTTCCCATCAACAAGAAGGGTCCTACCACATTACAGACTTACTAGAGATATGTAACATCTACCAAAGAACATCTTAAAAGGACAACAAAAAGACCAATATGGGTAAATAGCACACTAAAGAAAGCTATGACAAATGAAAAACATCCTTTAAAAAGTGAATACACAGCTACAGAATGAAAAAGGAAAAGTCAGTTAAACATAAACCATAATTAGGCAAACCAAAAGAGATATAAAGAAAAACTTGCTAAAGTCATCAAAACTAATGATGGAATACAGAAGATAGAGGAAACCTGCCAAAGATCCCCAAAGGTACACAGATGATGGAGGTCTAAAAGCACTGCTTGAAGAAGAAAAGGCCAGAGCAGAAAAGCTAAATGGGTTCTCTGCACCAGTGTTCACTACAGGGAAACCAAAGGAGGTTGCCACACAGAAGCCTTTCCTCAGAGGAGCAGGACCAAAGCACTGTCTCTAATTGAAATGGCAGTAAAAGAGGCTTTTAAACAAATCAACACCAAGAAGAGCTATAAATCCACTGGGCCTGGCAGCATGCATCCAAAGGAAATCAAACTAGGAGCTACTAGCTGCGGTAGGTAGCCCATAATTTAAATGAGGCTGGCACTAGAGAAATGGGAGGTGATGAGCATGACATAATTTGGCTCCAGGGAAGGGTTCTCAGGGAGGAAACAGACCAGCAAGTCTGATTTTCACTTCAGGTTGTTTGGGGGAAACCATAATTAAGCCTAGTTCTACCAAATTTCTGGGTAACTACAGTCCAACAGACAATTAGCCCTATATATCGGAGAAAGAAGTTAGCTGGGCAAATTTGTTGCTCTTTGATAGGGTCAATAGGTACATGGTACTGAAACTATGGAAAGCTTTTATGAATATCTAAATATATCCCAGTCAATCTAAATCACATCAGTGCTGTGCACTCATATGTTCAAAAATGGGTTTTTTCATAAAATCCCTCACTGAAGACTTCCAATTTCTTCAAGGTATCATGCAGTAAGAAGGAAGGTCCTCTCACAAATCAGTACCTAACTGGAGACAGCAAGGAAAGAGCATGAGTGTGAGAACAGTTTTTACAGCTGGAGAAGACTGCAAGCAGGGTTCCCCAGAGACATGGGATGGCATCTCACCTGCTTCTCATGTTGATCTTGAAAAGGGAGCAAACAGGGAGGTAACACATTTGCTGATGACACTGCTATGAATCACACTGCAGGGATTAAAGCTAACTACACTTTGTCACAGAAGGATCTCACGGCATGTAAAGCTGGACAAGAAGATGGCACATGAAATGCAATTCTGGTAGAGGCACAAGTATCAGAAGTCTGTACACACATATTATATGTATGTATGTATGGCTGGACTTTGTGAAGAGCTCTCCCCACATGGGTGTGCCCTTCCAACCTGTGCAGTGGATTTTTCAGGTGAGGCACAGCGTGCACAGAACTGGCCCCACCTAAGGTCCATCTGCCACGGCCGAGCGAGCTTGGACAGCGACAGGGAAGTCTTTGGGACTGTCACAGCACCCGGTACTGACCGGGGCTGACCCTGCTGACCATCCGAGATGTGACGGGATGGGATGGCAGGGAGGCATTTACTGCCAGGGGACGGTCCCACTGAGACTGGAACTCGGGTCCTTGGGATTCAGAGTCCAGAGTGCTCTCCTTCATGCCACGGGACCACCCCAACACATACTCTAAACCTGCACACAGATTGATATCTATAAATCAGATATTTCCAAACGCAATAGGTGTCTAAGAGTTTGTGTGGACAGTGCTGTGAAATTATTACTCACTGTTCAGGAGAGGTCACAAAAGGCAAGCAAAAGATCAGGAATTAGAAGAAGAGGGCAAAACCCAGAAAGCAGTACTTTGCTGTGCTTCACATATCTCTTGAAAGGTGATTCTGGTCTCCTCCTCAAAAGGATGGATTAGAGTTTGAAAGTATCCAGGGAAGAATGACAAGGGGGATCAGAAATGCAGAACAGCTTCCATACGAGGAGAGTTCAAAATCAGCAGATTCTACTGTGAAAAGGAGACAGCCCACGGTGAGGGCATGGAAGTGCCTTTATCCTAAGTGACAAGCTGATAGTTACCCACTACTCATTCAGCACACCAGAAGTAGGGGACATCAAGCCAGATAATCAGCAGAAGGCTCACAGCACACAGGAGGGAAATCTTAGTGCACACACTGTGTAATTTAACGACAGAGCCCAATGCACAGGATGCTGTAGAAGCCAAAACTATAAATAGATTTGAAAAAGCAGTAAGAGACATTATGGAAGAAAAGTCCATCAGTGGCTGTTAAAAGCAAAAATAGCAAGTAACTCCTGACTCAGGAAGTCTTTAAACTGCAGATTACTGCAAGCTGGGAAAGAACCGGAGAGAAGCATCATTGTTGCTGGCCCTGGCCTTACATTGTTTTTCTCAGCAGCTGCTGCTGATTGCTCTCAGGGGCAGGCCACAATACGAGGTGACACAGCAGGAACACATTTACAATTTTGCCATCTTCTCAAAAGCACGGGGCAGATCTCTCTCCTGCAAGTGCTCCCCAAAAGACTTGGAGAGTGAGCCAGCTCAACCCAAGCCACTGAGTCCTGCATACTGCCCTAGGCTACACCAAATCCCCCCTCTGAGGTGAGGTGTATTAGCTCCAGCTCAGTGCTGCACAGAAGCAGTGGCATGGCTTTGGAATTTGAGCTGGATGGTCACACTGCTTTGAATGGAGGTAGGAAGGACAGAAGTCCATTTGCATCCAACTAAGCAAACATAATCTTATTCTTCTCTTCTGCAAGAGACCACCTGGCACTCCATCTCATCCCGAGAGTGCTCCTTAGGAGGAGGAAATGTCTTCCTGTCATGTGCTCCAGTTTGACTTCATCATTCTTAAATATGGGTGACCACAACAGTATGCAACACAATACCATATGATGCCTGGAAGTCAGCACATGGAACTGTCATATTCCCATTTCCCATTCAGAAAGGGAGTTCTCCAATTTGGAAATCATCCTACTTTCCTTTGAGAAGCCATCATTAGCCAGAAGGTTTGGGCTGGAGGTGCATCTCATGTGGATTGCTACGCAAGCCCAGGCTGGTCACCATGGCCACTGTTTGAAAAGCAAACAGTGTTTCAGGGAGACAGGCAATGAATCACAGCAGAGGGAAGAAACCCCTAATACAGATTTTTTTTTTTAAAGTCCCACTTACAGAGCTGCAACGACTTCAGTAGTGTTTCCTGAAGACCAAAGGTTACATATTAAAAAAAAAAAAAATCATATTTTCAGTGCTACATACATTAGACTTTGCTCTGGCCAATAGGTTAGAAAATAAAGCTAAGCAACCCATGTGCAGATCACCTGCGTTTCTGCAATTACTCCACAATTAGACAACTGCTGAAAGCAGCTGGAGGCAAATGCAATACATTTTCTAGCAAAACACAAAATGAAACAGTCTGTTTCAGTGCAAGAAAATACATAAATGAGGTTGTAAAGAGAGCTGTTTGGCAAAGAGTAATCAAATACAATGAAATATGGTACATTAAGTTCAGCACTTCATGGCATTTCATTTTTGTCATTAGAACATTGCTAAAGAAAATTCAATATATTCAGTAGTGTTACTATGGCGTTCTGGAGCATTGCAAGAAACTTTTGCTATGGCTTTAAAAAGGGAAGTGTTACAATATTGTTAAATCTACAGAATCGAAATTATTTAAATACAGCATGTCTTAAAAATGTGATTGTCAGAACTAAAGTTTGTGCATATGCATATGAAGTACTGACACCACTTTTTGTACAGTTATCAAAAAACAGAAAGTAGGTATTATCTTATGATAACAAAAATATTAATTATATTGATGCATTAATAGGAGGACTGGTGCTAAAGAAAACTATTCCATGTCACAAACTTATTTAAACAATATAAAAATGCAAGTATTTTCCCATGATCACTCATACCTGAAAAGGGATTCTCGTGACAGCCAGATTTCGTTCTGTTTCACCGTCTTCCAAGAGAAGAGCAGCAGCAGCAAAGCAAACAGGGTCAGAATAGTAATTCTCCATTTATTTAACCATGTAGACAGCTTTTTTAGACCGTGGACAAAAAGGATGCAGTACCCCATACTGGCAAAAAAAAAAAAAAAAAAAAAAAAAAAAAAAAAAAAAAAAGGAAAGGGAAAATTTACCAAAAGTTATATTTCAGGAGTCTGGTTTATATGCAACTTCATTCAGTATTGTGTTTATTACGCCATTTCAGGGGCGCTTGGATTAATGATATTTTCTGGGCTAACAAATTTCAATTTAACAGCAGTTTTCCTCAAGTCACTACCCAATTTCCAAATTAATCTAAATCACAGACCTGGATGCCAGAAGTATATAACACCACCCAGCTTAATGGTAGCTTACACCAGCCTGCAGAAGGCAGCTGCTTTTCTGAACAGCAAGCTAAGAAAGCATCATGTAATAACAGTAATATCCAGCACTACTGGAGCAGCATGGAAATGAAAAGCATTTTAACAGAGGGAAGTCTCTAAACAATACCAGTGGTGGCAGCTTTTAATTCCAGTTTACAGATTGCAGCGCTGAGGCAGGGGAGCAAGTATCGAGGCAGGGGAGCAAGTATCGTAGTCAACGCCACAGCAGGAGCGGGTGACAGAGGCCATATCAAAAGGCAGGAGTCCCAGTTTGGGTCTTGCACATCTACATCAGGGTCAGCCCATCCCTTCTAGTGCCCAGCTCAGAAGTGCTAGCAGAGCTTCCTTGCTGCCCTTCCATGAACCAACACAGGGTCTTCTCAGCACCCACCCCCGGCTACTTTCATGGTGCTCTGTGAATAACTACTGCAGCATTTTTGCAAACCACATTTGGACTGAAGTCTTATTCCTTTATAACTTCAAATAAATTCAGTAATTATTTACTTTAGTTCAAGGGTTATGTTAATGCTTCCAATGATGCCCCTCTGAGCTGGAAATCCAGTACTTTCGGTTGCCATACTTGGTAAGCCGCTAATTCTACTTGGCATTTTTTAAAAGGAATTTCAATTTCTATTGCTCAACGAATTTCATTAGCTTATCTGCAACTCTATAGGTTACTTAGCACCTGTTTTAGTGTTAGACTTAAAACCTATCTTAGTCCACACAGCTCCCCCTGATGAAAAAAGGAAGCAGAAGGCTCTGAAATAACACTTGGGGATGATTAATATACAGGGTCAAAAGAACATCCCTCCACAAACAACTTGAGTCGCAGCTGAATCCTACAGTTGAATGAAGGCAGACAGGAGCCAGAGAGACAATTACACCCACCCACACTCCAGCCAGAGATCCACAGGCTTTCCTGGTCTGTACCTAGACTTCTGAGTAATTTCCCTGTGAGACTGCTACAAGGTAAGAAAAAACTGAGAACACAATTCCCCCATCACAGGTGACCTTGCAAGCAAGTACATGATATGGTGAAAGTCGATGTGGAAATCAGAAAAATGTTCCATATTTGAGGAACTGTGTGCATGCTTCTTAGCATAGTTCCTCTGCACTCTAAGAGAGCTGGGCACGTTCTATTGCCTAGTCTTCATAAGGGTGGAGAGAGACAAGAATTCTTCCTTTCACTGAGGCAAAAAGTGCCTCTGTTGCACATACTGATTTAAATCACTGCGTTGTCTCTGGCACAGTTCAGGTGCCCTATAGAACACTGAGAGAAGTATAGACAAAAGGGGCAAATCCAAAGACATCATCGGATCTGGTGATCATTCAAAACTTCTTCATTGTTGTTTTTGAGTTCCATTTTTCAGAAGTGGTTATCTATATATTTTCTTCATTTAACTCTGCTTGCTCTTTGATGCAACAAATTTCTGTGGCACTTGTACTGCTTTTTCCATTAAGTCTTTTGCAAATATATGTTTATTGCACCCACATTAACTCCAAGTATTTAGAGCTACAAACAGAGATGCTGGTGCCAAACATTCCAACCTTTATAGCTATTGAACCCTACTTTAAAACCTCTGAAAAGCTAATCCCTGTAATAATCCCTCCCTTTCCAACAAGAAATGCCTCAAAAGCCTGCAGACGGTTTTCACTCTCTTATTTTGCCTTTTCGCAATTTTATCCTTCCCTTGGAATTAATTATCTGACATAAATATTATTTAATTGCTTTAGCACAAGGCCGTTTTCAAAGTAATTTCCCTACACCTTCACATATTCAAGAACAGGCCCTTTATACAGAATCGTGAATGTGTCCAGAAAACAAAAAATGCAAACGTCAATGTCTTGGTATTTATGTCAAATCCTGTCCCAGCTGTTGGGAATTTCTGCCTTAGCAGCAGCACTCAGCCTGCTTGTGTGAGGCACAGCCTGCATCACATTACACCTTACACAGCCACTGGGAAAGGTGCTGCTTCCAGGGGTTGTTCTCCAACATCTGCACTGCATTGCCACAACAGTTACAGAGGAGTAAAAATTCAGCTCAGATGGCAAGTCCCATCCCAGCTGCACTGGCAGTGACACAGTGCAGGTACACAGCAGTGCCCAGCTCCACACAGCACTGTCCAGCAGGGCCTCCTAAAGCACTTTGTAAGACAGGTCTGCTGTAATCTTCCTCTTACAGAGCAGGAACCTGAAACATGGCAATAAAGTGATTTTCTCTGCTGACAGGGGACTGGCAAACACAGCAGCAAAGCTGCAGTCCAGGACTCTACCCACAGTATGGGGAGTACACAGTGCAAACCAAGGTATCCTGCTCAACAGAGCACAGGACTCTCCAAGGGATAAACAGGTAAGTAACCTAAAAGCAGGTTCTGCACTCAGCATGCAACAAGACCATGGGGCTCAGCAGTAAGTCTGAACACAGAGGGGAATGGGTTCCCAAATGGCTGCTGGATGGAGATTGTGTAGCTCATGACATACCAGCATTCCAAACCACAAAGCTGCCAAGGGCAAGGTTAAAGGGCAGGGTTGAAGCATGATTTACAATTCAATAAGAGAGAGATAACTTTGATGACATTCGGACTGAGTTAGGACTGAATTGTCCCACAATTAGAATCTCACTATCCTACAGTCAATGCGCCTGCACTGTAAAGTGCATGGGAACTCATGCAGGAAAAGAAGGGAAAAGATCAGACAGCATGAATTGAGTATTTTTCAGAACCTGGTGAGTTTGGCTTAGAACTTCAGACTATTTCCTGCCACAAATCATGAAGGAAAGGGTGGGGAGGGCACACCCATGTTAGAACTTTTCAGTGTAGATGTCAGGTGGAGCCTCATCTTTTTGCATGGATCTTTTAATGACTGTCAGTTCAAGCCCATCCCCTGCCTGAGGGCAGATGTTACATTCCTGGCTGCAGGTCTTTCGCAGGCCAAGGACTTCCAGACACACAGAAAGTACTCACGTGTCCTTTGCTGCCAGGAAATCATGTGCATTTGTGATTCCATGCCACAAATAGTTTGCAAAATAGTTCCCTACAACATCCACAAAGACATTATCCTTAGATTTTTTCTATCTCTTTTTACATTTCTACCTTAAGGCCAAATAACTTTAGTAAAATCAGGGCAAATCCAGACTCCTCCTCCAGATCTCATGGTCTGCTCTAAACAAAAGTGTCCACAGCAATGTATTGTAGCTTCTGTCAAAACCCCCCCATAGTTATGTTACTATTGTTTCCTAGTTCCAAAACCACATAATCCCTCATATCTTACAACAACTTGTTTCACACTGGACTCAACAGCCCCAGTACAGAAATCAGCTTTAGTACAGCAACCACCAGTGAAGCACCAAGCTTGTGACAAATGGACTCGCTGCAGCAGCAACATGCTGTGACAGTCACTGGATCTGGAGATCCCCCAAGTTCATCCCACCTTCCTTGATCCCGACCTCACCAAGCCACAGATAAAGCCTTTGGAAGCTGCTCTGAGTTTCAGCAAGTCAGCAGCAGCCCAAGCAGTGATACCCTGGTGGAAAGAGCCATACAGGTGATGCTGCACTTATTTAAAGAAGGTAACATGCCAGGTAACCTTTCCTATGTGGTTAATTCTGCCATGACCCTGCCATCACCTACATAAAGAAGATTTCAAATACATTAGCTTTTTTCCCAGTAGGGTGATAGTGACACAACTCCATATCAATCCTTACCACTGGCTGGTCAGGAAACCAGTTTTTACTCACACACATTTACAGAAAAAAAAAAAAAAAGGAAAGTGTCTCAAAAGGTCCTTTCATCAAAGACCTGTTTGCCACTTGAAAAACTTATCCTTCAGTACCTACATTCCAGACATCTCCATAGCTCTCTGCATAAGTATTGTGGGTTTGGGGTTTGTTTGGGTTTTTTAGTTAACTCTAGCATTTCCTAGGGAGGGAACCATTTCTCCTTAAGGGCTTTTGTCTTGACATTGCCATGCAAACACTTTCCTGAAATACTTTGTAGCAAAACCAAAAGAATGGGAAACAAGCAAAATCCCCAAACCACTTTTCTGGTTTTAAGTCCATTTTCCACTGGATTACTGTAAAAATGCTAAGCTTTTTTTTTTTTTTCTTCTTCCATAGGATAAGCAACAACCTGCTACAGCAACTGCTCCCCACTGTGAAAAGTCCATGATCCAGCTTCGTCCCCTCCAGGGTCCTGCAATGTAGGACCTCAGGAACAGCCCACCAGGTTAACATGATAATATTTTTTCTGTGAGCTCCAAATGAGCACACTTATTACAGGACAACCTGTGACTTCAGAAATTCAGTGATGCAGCAGAAAAACTGTGCAAATAGGCCAGCAGGCCAATGGTTTCATTCTTCCTCGTGTTTCAGACTCCTGCAGTACTGAAGTGGTACCTCAGGAATGCCCTGAATTGCAGTGAGGGCAGGGCTGCACCCAGCAGGGAAAACCTCTGTGCCACTGCCATGTGTTTTGGCAGATTGCACAAAGGGAGCTGTGCAATGACAGATTTTTGTCTATAATTTCTTGGGTTTGCTAATATTATTCCACCTGCAAGGAGGCACGAGCAGATGGGAATGAGGTGGCACAAAGACCCCATTTTCCATGGGGCTCTGCATGTATCGCCCAATTAAAACTAGAGCTAAAACAGCAGATACTCAATATTTGCAAACACTTCTTGGGTAATTAGATTACAAATTCAGCCTTTCCCTTGGCCATTATGGCTCCTTTCCCAAGGCAAGGCTGTTACTGACAAATGCTTATACACAGTTTTGCTCTCCCTCTATGGATCACGTTTCTCTCACTTTTTAGTAAAAGTCAGGAACAGTTTTCAATGCATTTGGCTCTTGGTGATGGCATCTAATCCAAGACACGTGTTGCTAGTGCTGCAGCCCAAGATCATCAGGATGCTCTGCTACAGCAATCTGCCTGCATCAGAAACCATCTTACCTCCTACAGGAATGGCTTGGAGATCGACTGCTGCAGAAAGCTCCTGAAGACCAAGGCATGTTCTAGCCAGGCATTCTACTGTATTTTCCAAGCTGTGGCTGCACAGCACAGATTTCCATTGCATGGAGACAGGCTGAGAGCTGCAGTTCTGAGGAAAGGGGCTTGGAAACCAGCAGTGCAGCTCCAGCCTTTTCTAACTCACACAGGGAGTGCTGCAAGCTCAGGAACTGAAAAGGGTGGGAGAAACTATGCCAAAAAGATGCCTTCCTCACACTTTTACATTTTGTGGATTTCACATCTCTGAAGTAGTTTTTTGAGGTTTTTTTTAAACCGATTTAATCTCAACTACAGGCATGTAAACTCGGAGTAAATCCACTGACTTCATCAGAGCAGTTACTGCAGGTTTCAGAGCTCAGCTCAGATAAGAATACAGTTGCATGCATGCATACCTATCAGTCTGGAAAAGAGTTGCCTATAAGCAGCCTGTCAAAGCATGGAAGAAACACTGCCCTGTTCAGGGGCTGCTAATGCAACAAAAGGGATTATTTTAAAATTATCCTGAGACTAGAAAATGCACTTGACTCACAGACTATTCGGAGGTGGAAGGGACCCACAAGGATCATCAAGTCCAACTCTTAAGTCAATGGCCGACATAGAGGATTGAACCCATGACCTTAACTCTTCACCCTGGGGGCTTTTTTGGGCTGCAAAAGTCCTTCTTGATTTCCAGGACTTATTTAAGATGACTCCCTTTCCCTCCATGAAACCCAACCCTCACTGTTCAAGCTGCTCTGAAGCAAGTTTAACCCTTGTGTCCATGATTAAATACCCACCCTGCTGCTGCCCTTCAGAGAGCAGGGAGCGCAGCCTTGAGGAAGGCTGTGTGTGCTGCCAGGTCCAAATGCTGAACACTAACAGTGATTCTCTGTTTTATAGTTCCCCACAAGCTTCCTAGCTCCAGTCCCACACATATATTACCTGGCACAACATGCTTTACATGCTCCTAGTCCCAGCAATTCCAGCTCTGCAGCCTGAGCAGAGGGAACACACTGAGAGCAAGAGCCAAAGTCAGCTGAAATGCAGCTCGCAGGCAGGGCTGTTGCTGCAGGAGAAAAGGCAGTTCATCCCTGTTAAACTCATCGGCTCTGCTCACACGTCTCTAATGGAGAGTAATTGATTGCAAAAAGCACACTTGGCATGCCCTGTGGGCTGGCTCCTGCCTCACCACAGCAGTCATATGTGGAAAGGAGCACTGGCAAAAATAAGCATGGCCAGGGTAGTTCTTTCTGCCCCCAAAAACACTCTTGGGCATGCAGCTGCAGCAATGAGCTGTGCTGGAAGAGAAGCAAAGATGCTGTTTTATGAAAAACGTCAAGTTTTTCAAGGCTGAACCTATTTGGGCCAGGATAAAATCTGGACTTTTCAAAAAAAAAAAGTTTCCATCTGGAAAAATAGTGTATTTGTATGTGCTTGCTAGCTTGTGCTTGAGTCATAAAATCAGAGAGAATCATTACAGCTGGAAAGGACCTCCTAGATCATAAAGTCCAACCTTTCAACAAACAAAAACATTTCCTGAGTCACCCAGAAAAGGCAAAAACTCAGAAGTTTGGGCCCTCCCTGCAAATTGCACTACCTGGGTTCACAACACTGTGCCAGCTGAGACCCAGAGCTGGGGGTGCAGTGGGTGCATGTGCAGAGTTTTGAGTCTGGAGTCCCCAAAATTCCCCAGCCAAGAAAGCCCACGTGCTGATCTGGAATAACCACACTCCACTGGTGCAAATGTTTTCCAGAAATTTTGAGTTTACTTTGCATGGCCAAGCTTACTGCTGGTTGAGACTTTCCCTCACAGCTGGTACAAAGTCAGCCTAAATTCAGCAAGTTACAGGCTGACTAACTGGGCAAGAATGCAAGCATGGGCCTAGATCAGGTCTAGATCAAACTGCCACCACAGAGTGATCCACCAGAGTGCAGATCAGCACTAATGGTCTTGAAGAAATGCTGGTGTGTGGCAGATGAACCTTGATGTGCCAACTCTCAGATGAGTGTGAGTGTCCCCCCAAAGAAGCAACTCTGGGCCACTCCACCCAACTGTCCATTTCTGTTGTTCCTCTACTTTCAACTGTAAACTCTGTCTTGGGTTGGAGAAGTTGTTTCCAACCTTTTTATTTAAGTTTCGGTATAGTCAGCATACCCTGGCCACAAGTTTTGGGTTAACTAAGATGTCTTATTTTTCATGGGAAAATGTTGTACCGAAACTTTCTCAACCAGATGGTACTACAAGGGAAAAACCTGTTGTAATAGTAACGTTTTGGACTAAATGTCCAAAGGCAAGGAGGATGTGGGATGTATCTCTGTCACATGCAGACAACTAGCAGCACTCACTGGTACTGAGTTTTGGGGACAACAGAAAAAGTGTTGTTTAAATTGCCTGTCTCTTCGTAATGATGACATGGAATTGATAAAGCTTTTCTTAGTTACTAGAGGTTTTAAAAAACTTCAGGAATACCATCAGGGTATAATATTTAACATACAAAAAAAAAATTCCATTGGAAAAAAAACAGCCTTACAGAAATATCAGTGTGACACACCAAGGAACTGGCAGAATACTTAACTTGCTACTGAGTCTCCTGAACAGAATGACAAATTTTCACTGCAATTAAGCAGGCTTTTCCTGGAATAGGCTGCAGGTTGTAATATAACAACATAGAAAACCATAAGCACTGGCAGAATACATCTAATTTAGAAAGATACCTTATGAGTTAGTGTTAAGACTGTGTCATTGGCTCTAAATTAAAAGCTATGCAGGCCTGTATTAAAGACACTTAGACATGATCAGCTAAGCCATCAAAATGATTTACCTGCACAAGCAATGTGGTCTTCCAGGCAAAATGTGATGTAATTAGAGAAAATGCAGGAACTCTTCTCCTTATTAGAGAGAAAATATGGACTAGAAATGAATGATTTTGCTAACCCCTAAATTGCTATTCAACACTTGGACACATTTCCCTTCCTTTCCTTCCAAAAAGTCATGTGATAAACAAGCCTCCTTCGTTAGAGTCTTCGAGTCCAAGATTTCAGTTACAGACTTCTATTTACAGGTAATACAGGAATCTTTGAGGTTTTTCACTACTATATGAATTATGGAAAGAAAACATTTTATAAATGAAAAATGCGATATAATTCCATGGGAATTCCACAGAAATGTCCCTAAATCTCATATACTGTAGTGGGGAAGGGTCTGTATGCTACAGTTTTAATTTAAATGTTGTAATAACTTCTGTAAATCTATAGTAGGGACATAATTTCCCAATCAATTCCATCACAAATCTCCAAAAACTCCGTGTAAGAGTATTTCCCATTAAATTTCACAAGGCATCTTCTTAAGGCCAGTGTATTCCCTTGTAAATAACAACTCCTCTTTCAACATGACCAAGTAAATTACTTCTACAAGGTGACACTGGCTTAATTTAGTATTTTTAAAACAAATATCTTTACCTATGTGGATAATTTTCAGTAGCAGAATAAATGCATATGAAGGTTTTTCTTTAACTTCATCTATCACAACAAAACCAGAAATCTTTCCAGTATAGCCATTAATATCCCCAAGTCCACACAAATTTAGCTTTCCCCTGAATCAACTGTACCTGTCCAAAATGCAACACATTTCTCAAAAGTGTGTTTCAAATTTAGTTAAAATAATGCCACACTTCAGTCTAGACCAAATGTGCCACGAGCTAATCTTTTTCAGCTTTGCAGAATCATTTCAGGTTTTATCCCTACATCTTTACTACCTTTTTGCCAAAATATATGGCACTACCATCTCAGCATTTCTTGCCTGCATTAACAGAGGGTGCCTGCTTTGACTTCTCCTTAAGGTGTTTAACAGGGATGGGGCAAGCCTTCTAAAGGCAGAAGCAAAGTTTAGATACGCATCCAAAGTTGGCTGCTCACAGCATTCAGCCTTCCTACAAAGAGTTATTTCTAATTACTTAATGAGAACTCTCTCTGCCCCCTTCTGAAGGGCAGAGTGGAGTTGTTATCCCTATTTCATAGATGTGGAAGCAGAACCAGAATCACTTGCCTCAGCTGAAGTCCTGACCACCTCACCACCAGCCACGAGCCATTTTTCCTGCTGCTGCTCAAACTGCCACCGTGGCGCAGGGACAGACATCCCTCACAGTAAAGAGGAACTCAGCTGGGGCTGGGGCTGATCCACTGCCATCACATTATACCCTCCCATCTCCCTTCCAATGCCCTCAGGTACACAGCTGAATTACACAGAATATAATCCAGTTCTTTCAAACTTTAGCTGCTCCAGGGCCCTTGCAAGAACAGCAGGAACAGAGTACAGTGATGACATCGTGTTTGTTTTAAGTAAATGGAACAGGTGTAGCTTACATTTCACATCCAAATCCCAAATGAATTGTGGACTTAACTTGAAAACTGGCAAAAAGCTTAATTATGTTGCTGAATTGAGATCAGGGAAAAGATAAACAGGGTCCATGGAGCCAATGGGACTTGGACTGCTGACTCCGCTGGGGTCAGTGTTTGACTCCAATTGAAAAGAGAAGCTTCTTCTGTAAATGAGATGATCCCTTACAGGATCTGATCTAATCCTGAAAGAATTCTGAAAGGCATGCAGAAATTCAGGTCCTGGTGAACTTGTAGCTTAAAATAATAATAAAAGACTGGCAAAGAGAAAGCCACTCAGAAAGAGTGGCAAAGGAAATTGAAAATACACCATCACTCTATTGCACAGCTGGCCTTGAAGAGAATGAGGATAATGTGGGGAACATAACATGCTCCCAGAAAAGAGAAGCAGCAGTAAGTCCTGTCCTCAACTGGCTGCCTTGCAAGCAGAGGGGCCTATTGCTCAGGAATTATTTGGTTCATAAAAGCTACAGACAATTCCACTTCCCACCAGATTCTTTTTTTTATCTGCAATCACAAAAGTTAATAATGTATATAATTACACTAATTGGGGAAAATGCATTAGCACAAAGAATTAAAAACATGCGCTATGCAAAGCCAAAAATTCATATGGTCCCTGCTTTGCTGTGGCTTGGAGAAAGTTTTATCGTGATGTGTTAAGTTCCTGAAAAATACAAGTGCTTTTTTCTGGATCCTGGCTTCCTTGCAGATTTTGAGATAGATGGTGAAGCAAATGCCATCCTGTATATAGCAGTGATCTCATCTTCTTGTATCAGCAATTAGGGTTGCAACATCAACTCTTGATATAGTGAGGAGCTGGTAAAAAAAATGACAGCAACCCATAATTGCCTGTGCTAGGAAAGAGTGACTGTGCACTCTGCAACCCACTCACTGCATTATCCACCACAAACAAGTTGCCATAAAAATGGTGCAGGTACCACTGGATTGCCAGTTGCTTTCAGCAAATTGGAAATAACCCATGTAGTGATGTTTTGCTTGATTTGTTGGTTCCTATTAGGTTGTGAAAACAGTTTAAGTTGTCCAGCTATGATACAGGAGCCACTGCTATCAGGGTAGCAGTGAAAGATGAAGAAAACAGAAGTTGCTGTGGTAGCCAAGGTCTCATCCCATGAGGTAAGAGCAACCCTGGCTCTGCTGGTACATCAGGAGGGCAGGAGCTCCTAGATGGGCCAAGAGTTTGCTTTGCCTCTCTGTTTCTGCATGGAGGGCTACCCAGAGGAAGAGCTGGTGTTCCTGTGTAAGCACAGACAAATTGCTCACAACTCAGAATAACTGGATGCACAGTTGTTCTGGATTTTCAAACAACCAGGCTGCCTGTGGTGTTCTGAGCACTGTTAGCACTGACATTTTGAAAAGAGACAAACCTCCAGTTTAAGACTTTCACTGATCCAGCTATTTATTGTGATGCTTCTTTGAAAAACTGTGGCCTAGAGAGTTGTATTCTGTCCACCACTCCCAAGGCAAGTATTTTACACCCTCTGCCCTCCTGAAAACAAGTTTTTCCCTCATATGGACAAGAAAACAACAACAAAAGAATTTCAAACTTAAAATGCATCAAATTTTTTTCAGTGAAATTTTTCAGACTAAAGAAATACTCTTATTAAAAATTCCTGATTTAAACAAGTAAGTGCTTGTAACCCTCAAATAAAAAATAAATACAAGAAATATTTTCTCCAAATATTTGTTTAGCTAAAGCCAATTAAAGAAAACATTTGACCATTTTGACATAGCTTATATGTCTTTTCCCTGAGGCAGGGCTGCATACAGAAGAGGAATTGTTCCAAATAGCCATCAATCTCCACAAGAGAAGGGCCAGCCATATAATTAGACATCAAGTAAAAGGCTTATTCCTTGCTTCTTTCCATTTACAATATCTTTTACATAAATTCTTAGGTCCTTACTTAACTATGATTGACATTTTCCCCAGGTAACTACTGAGCAACACTGAACTAGGACTTCAGGCTGTGACACACAGACAGCTGTCACATCCATAATATGCAAGTGTTGCACCATAAATATTAATAAGAGGCTATTACTTGAAACAGAGATAGGAAAGCATCTTCTAGCATAAGCCCAAAAACATAAATCACCTAGTTCTCTACATGTGATCGAGGACTTTTGTCTAAATAAAGCTGAATGACAACCTCTAATTTGCTGAGTTCTAGAGAAGAAATGGCAAAGGACAGGAAAACCCCTTTTCAAGATGTAACATGAGAAAGCTGCTAAAGGCTGTTCTAAATAAAGAACACAAATGCTTCCCAAAGCCATTGTTACTAAACTGCCATGTTCCCAAGGGGAAAACAAACCAAAATCACATTATTTTTGTGCTGCCATAGTCACGGATGTTCAGAGAAGTCTCCCTTACCTCTCATGCCATTTTGCACCTCAAGGATGCAAGAGATGCTCAACTCTCTCCAGATCCCTTGGCTGGAAACTGCCAAAACCTTTCCCACTCACTCCTAACGTTTGCCTTCCTTTTTCATGCCAGCTACCTGCCAACCTGGGCTAAGAGCAAAACCCAAATATTGCAAAGCAGGACAGGAGTGATCTGAGAGAAGTATGAGATCCAGGGACTCTGATAGAGACTTACTTCAAAGTAATAATTTAATCCTTCTGCCTCAGTTTTCCTAACTGAAAAAAAAAAAGTAACAACTATCAATTACCTACTTTGTAGGTCATATATTTGCAAAGCCCTCAGGGAGATGAAAAGCATTATACAAACTATATGCACACATGTTAACGCTGATTAATTTTCTCTGTGCAAACATACCCTTTTTTCTTCTTCATTGCCCCTCCTCTCATTATATCAGCAGTCTCATCTGGAGGAGGACAAGGAACTGCTGACAGCTGAAGTATTTTCCGCAGTTGTTCTTTTGAGATTCAGAAATGCAACCACTCAACACAGCCCTGTGCTCAGCTGACTGTTTCCTTAATAGCCTTGCGCTTTCATGTGGTTCCTCATTTTCTGTTACATGAATTTAAAGCAATCTGATTTCCAAGTTAATTTGAAATGATGCAAGATCCATTAGTTGAGGGTATCATTTGCAAAATAAATCCAAGGGACAACTTTCACTCGCTATACTTTCAGGTATACTCTCTGCAAACAAAGGCAGGGGGAGTGATGTGAATAAAGTCAGCAGGATTTGACCTAAAAAGCTTGCAAGTGTATGGAGACACAGGGATGCAGCCTACCTGCAAAAGAAGCTTGTAATAAATGCAACAGCCCCTACACAGCCTGAGTTTTACACCAATGAGCAGCCCTTTTGTGGTAGTGCTTACACAGATGATTATCTGAATATACACAGTTTTGAAAAATACTATCTATAAGCATTTTTAGGATGTTTGGAGCGACAATTTCTGAGGAATACAGTTTAAACATTTTTGTTTCAGTTGTCATAAAGTAACCCAGAATGCAACAGAGGACTTGTGCTTTGTCAACAGCTGTCCATGGCAGTTCCCATTAGACATAACAGATGCTGACCCCCTGCATCCAAGGGCAGAATTGGGACTTCTGACTTGCAGCATCCAAGATGCAGAATCCATTTATGCTCATGGGTGGAACAAACCACACTGGCACAAGTTGCCCAGAAAGGTTGTGGGGTCTCCCTCTTTGGACATATTAAAAAGCTGTTTGTACATGGTCTCAGGCAACTGGCTCTGCTTGTGCAGGGGATTTGTACCAGATCCCAAGGTCCTTTCCAGCCTCAACCAGCCTGTGTTTCTGTGAAATGGGCAATGGTCTGGTGCATCGTGGTTCAGTGAAGAGCCTCTGACTGCCACTGCAGCCTGTGGTCTGGATACTGTGGAGATTGCAGAAGTAACACCTCAAAGCTGTCCTTGAGTAAATGCAACTGGAAGCACCCAGACTGCTAAAGTGACAATTGTTAGAGGCTGAAAGCTGAGGGGAAACTTCAGGGCACTGGCTGAGGAATAGAGAAGTGGTTGGATTCTCCTCACTCTGTTCAACAACTGCAAACTCTCCACTCTACAGTCAATACCTTATGGGCAGGAGTTCATGCTCATGTTTCACAACTGAAGCCAGCAGCCTTTTAAGACAGTCTCCTTTGTATTTACTGACCACCTAATGCAGTGGGAAAAGCTGAACAACACCACAATAAAAATATCACATGTTAACTTTTCAGCTGCCGTCCTTAAGTAAAAACATTGAAAAATTAATTTGATAATGCTACCAAGAAAGAGAGTCTTGGAGGACAATCCTCAAGAAACACCACCTCATCTCTGTATTGAGCTGTGACAAGCACACCAAAAATTTGTTTTTAAAAAAATAAAAGAAAGCAGGGACTTTGTGCAGCTTTGCTCCTGCCAAGCAATCTGCTCTCAGCTGCCTGTAAAATCTCTCATGCTATCACAGCAAAACTAAAAGGCAGTGTGTTGTTTGAAGTATTTAAAAGGGAAGAAGGAATCATGCCTGCTTTTAGAAAATGAGATGGTGGTCTCATTGGAAACAAATTCAATTGCAATAGTTACCTTGGCATGTAAAGGACTCGCTCTGCCACAACAAATCCCACCCTGAAGAAGAGGTTGCTGGCTGGGATGAATGGGAAAACCAGGAACAACAAGCCAACCAAAACTTCTTTGTGTTCCAGTTTCTGCAATAATACAAAATGAAACAAGTATCAACTAAAAAAAATCCAACTTAATTCACCACTAACTTTCCCCTTTCCTTTTGAGAGTCATAAAAAAAAAGCAACTTAACATTTTATATGTTTTGCATTTAAAAGAAATTATTCCAAGACACTGTTCTTTGATATTTATGCACTGTTTGTGCTTCTAATATGCCCAGAAAGTGCACAAACACTACCCACAGTGTCTATTATTACCCTTGGTGTCTTTTCCAAGGTCAATTCTATTGTATGCACGGCACAGCTAGTATTTAAGATATAACTCATATTGTCAATATGTAAGTATAGAACAGCATGAATGTGTCCATTAGCATGTCTATGGCAGCATGACTGTATGTAAATACACAAATGCATATCACATACACACACACTGCTGTGTTCAATCCTAAATGTTTATAACAGAATAAAAACTGTTCTGTCACTCACATTCTGTGTAAAGAAAACTAGCCCCAAATGGCACATTAATGAAGTAATTTTATCCCTTTTGAGAAAATATCTAAACTTGAAATGATACTTTTGCACACAAGCTCTCCATGCTCATACAGAGCCAGAAATCTGAGACATGCTGTATGTTAAAATTAATGTTTTTCACTTGAGCTCAGTTAATGCCCTTCACTTGTGCTCACTTTAATGTTAGCTCACTCTTTGAGGAGAAATCAAATTACCACATGCAATTCAAAACAACTGTGATCTGTGTAGCCAACACAAGTGTCTCAGGATGCTGTGACAGCAGCGGCCACTGATCCTGCCATGGAGAGACCCAAGACTCCTCGAGCAAGCTGACCTTCAGATTTAGCCTCACGCCAAGAGGGTGAATCAGCTCTTGCTTTCTTCTGATGATCTCAAAGAATGACATCAAGCTAACAGAAGTGTAGCTTTAGGCCTGTTCAATCACCCAGGCAGACATCTGTGCTTTCCTGCCCCGCCATACTGCTCCTCATCAGCCACCACAGAGCCCTTCTGCAGCCACCAGGAGAAGCTTTGTCACGCTTAGAAACAGATGCAACCAGAATCACTTAATGGTTGCAACACTTTCTAATTGTTGTGGCAATTTCTCAGCTTTGGAGAGCAAATTGACTTCTCTGCTGGAGGGAGCTAAATTTAGGAATGTTGAACACGATTTTTGAGCAGAGAAAGGGGCAATGATGCAGGGCCAAGCAGTACAGCCTGTCTTGCTTTTGCAAAGCTACAGACTGCAACACCAGTTACCACTGGCCTGGACAGTGGCTGAAATTCACAAGTCTTACAATTATAATATATTCATTCTATTCTATGGGAAAGACAATGAACATTTTCTATGGGTGCCAAATGCATGGCTACAAGTCAGGATGCCCTGATGTCACTTCAGAGGAGCTGAACCTTAGGATCACAAAAAAGTGCACTGGTTTTCCCTAACTCAAAGAGGAAACATGACAGAGAGAGGAGTAGAAATCATGTCTCCAGACTTCTTTATCAACATCTGCTTTAAACAGCACCACAGTTATCTATGGTGCTGCTATTACCCACTTTTTCAGTGTCTTTGAATCACAGTTACTAGTGCCTACATGCAGTCACAAGAGCACCAAAAATACATTGTTCTCAGAACTGAAGCTGACGCCAATCCATAAAGCTGATGAGCAGAGGTGCCTGGTAATGGTCATTTGGGTTGTAATTACAATAGAAAATTGAACAGGAAAAAAAAAGGATTAAAAATTATTTCTCAACTCTGTATGCAAACTATCAGTCCTATCTCAACTCCAGCTTCCCTCCCTCCCAGCTCTGGAAATATACTCCATTTTCTCCTGCCATTTGACACTCCCCACTTTGTCCGACCTAACTATGGTGCCCATTTTCTGCCACCACTCTACCCCAGGGGCTTAAGAACAAAGACCTGGAGGCATAGGCAGGTATGTTGGGCCAGAGTGCACTGGTAAAGCATAAAGTGTTCCTTGCCCTCAAGATATGCACTTGCTTTCAAATATTTCTCCAGTTATTCATTAAATCAGTAACTGGGAATACAACCTCTAGTTAAACATCTCTAGGAAGGACATGGTGTTAGTCAAGGCTGTGGCATTGCAGATAAGCAATGTTAGAGAAAGACAAAACTTGTACCTCAAATGGGAAAGAGGAAAATGTGGGAATTAGCTCAGCTGAAGGCGAAAATGGTACTGGCTGTCCTTTTTCCTTTCACAAGTCACAACTCTAGGTTAATGCCACTGAGGGCTGCCAGCTCAGACCCTTGGGCAGCGCTCAGAGATGGAAGACCACTGACAAACCAGCCTCATGGAGCAGCAGAACCCTCCATGGTGCTACTGATTTCTGAAACAAAAAATAACTGGCAGTGCCCTTTCTAAAGCATTCCGTTGAGGCAGAAGCTTTTGTGAAAAGCTGGTTCTTCAAGGCCAGGCTGCAGATGGTTTTGTGCTACGTGTGGTCCTGCCTATGAGCCTGCAGGTCAAACTGCTGTGGTCATCCCAGGGCTCAGTCTGGGTTTGTCTCCCCAAAATTTCTTCAGGCACTTCATGAATGACATCTTGGCCCTGTGGCTGGATCCTGTCTGGGAGGAAGAGGCTGGGGAGAGCCCCTAGGCAGGGCAGGACAAATAGGTGCAGTTGCTGGGCATCTGAAACTCATCCATGGCCATCAGCGACACAATGTGGCTGCAGCCTCTGGCTGAAGCAATTTCTAAATTAGTGGCTGCCCATAGTTTGGAATTCATACTGGAGGACAAAGCTCCCTATTCAGGGCCAGATCTTACCTCTCGCTTCGCTAAACAGTTTCTACTGACCAATTAGATACTGACAAAACCAGCCTTTGCCTGGAACCAAGAGCTGCACGTTCTTCTATCCCCGCCTTTCCAGGGCACAGCAGAGCTCTCCGTCCCCGCCTTTCCAGGGCACAGCCGAGCTATCCCGTCCCTGCCTTGCCAGGGCACAGCCAAGCTCTCCCGTCCCTGCCTTTCCAGGGCACAGCAGAGCTATCTGTCCCTGCCTTTCCAGCAAGGGCTGACACCTGCCAACCTCGGCAGCTCAGAGAAAACAGAAGAAAGGACAGAAACGCAAACCCTAACCCTGTGTTGAAAGGATTGTATGTACCACTGGTGATAACTGAAGACAGCTGAAAGCTAACAGCACAAGTGTCATAAAATACCATATTCTCCTTTATCCTTTTTCCCTAATACAATTCACTTAGGATTCACATTCTATTCCCCTTTTCCCTGGGGGAACTGACAGATTTGTAAGTAAGCAAGCAGGACAGAATGGCACAAGAACCTCAGGCACTGGTTTCGTAGCATTGCAGGAACAGAGGGCAGCAGGATCTCCCATTCAACACAAGCCACAGAAGATGCCCTTCACATTCTTTTAAATAAAACAAACCAAACCTATATGTAGCCTGTTGTATTTTCCAGGAAAAGAAATAAAAGAAACATTAGGACCATTTCTTTGGTTCAACTACTTCGGTCATATAAGCCCACCTGAAACAGCTCTGCTAGAAGTGTCAGAATCAGCACCTTCCAGGTGCCCAGAGCAGTGGTAAAAGCTTTTAAAAAGTAATAGGCAATTTTGTTTGTCTTCCTTTTTCCTTTGAACAAAAAAAGCTAGGACTAGAAATTACAGATCACTTAATTCCTTTTACAGAGAGACAATTCTTTTCATCTTAAAGGAAGTGGGGGTTTTTGGAAATACAAAACTTGTATTTCTGTCATAATGGTCTTTTTGAGAGGGGAAAAAAAATAAATCAATGAACACCTTTGAATTAACCTTAGAATGACTGGTCTTGTTAAAGCCAAGCCAACTTCAAATCAAAATAGCATTTCTTATAGAAAATAGTTTGGTGGGAGGGAGGAGTTTTCAAATTCACATTCAACTCATTACAATCAAGCCTTCATTATATTGTAACAGAAACACAACCTCAACAACAAACCAACAAACTAACCAAAACCAATTAAAAAAAGAGGTTTTTAACTTACTTTTCATAGACTGATCAAAGAACTAAAGAACACTACTTCTCTCAAGTGAAGTGTCACACTATCTCAAACAAAATGTCAAAGACTCCAAGGTCAAACATCATCAATACAGCAATAAATCTCAAAAATGGCTTCCTTGGCAACTTGGGGGAAAAGGAAGAGACTCGTGAACTTACAACTGAAAGAGGTCTTTCCATATTAAATATAAGACATATTCCTGAGCCTTAAATAAGTATTTGCTGGTTATTGCTAAATCACAAGTCTTCTACAAACCTGAGCCCTCCAAGTATGAGTACGGGAGGTGCAGATTACTTCAACATATCCATCCTAACTGCATAAGCCCATCAAAAATTCCTTATTTTTCCCCTTGAGAAAGCATCGTCTGAGGTGTCAGATACATTAAGTCTACACTGTGATGACAGGACTGATGTTCACATCCCCTGGCACCTCCAAGGGCTGAGGCTCTGGAAAGCAGAGCTGTGAGGACAGCATTCCTCCTGGCTGGAGTAAGTTGCACCTCAGGGAAGACAGCAGCTGGGCAAACAAATCCAAGCAAATTCCATTCTGTTCTACCTCTGAATGTTTCCAAAGATGTTTATACATGCTTGCCTGTTTGTTGGGAAGGTGGCAATCAAATGGGTTTAATTTCTTCCTCTAACTGTTTATTTTGAGAATGAGGCAAGTGTCACCTCTCCACCATTTGGAACCAACAGCTCCATGGAGTAAAGACTTCCTTCCTACCAAACACATCCATCACACTCCGATGGTGAGCTCTGGATGGCCCATTGCAGCCAGTGAGATGTTATGCTTGGAACACCTGACTGCATGCACAAAAAAGCTGGCATCCAGGAAAGTTGGTAGTGCACAGCTGTATAAAAGCAATGATTGCTATTACTCACTTTGAAATGCTTGCAGGCCTAGGAGGTAAGTGTATTATTCATCAATAGAGACACAGAGATTCAAAGAAGCTGCATGATGGTCTGTAGACCACAGACAGAGGATGACATTCTTCAGTATATTCCCAACATCCATTTGTGCAAGCCCTTAGTGCAGACAGCACACAAACCTAATTCATGTTTTCCTGCCGTACCACTCCCTTGTGAAGACACAAGGAGCTCAGCAACATGACTCCTCTGCTGCCTGCATCAAACCACTGGCACCATCTCACCTGGCAAGAGGTCAGGATCTGCAAACATCTACTCTTGCACTTTCCACATATACAGTATTAAAGATAAAAGGGATGGTGTCGAATTCTCTCTGCCTGCATTCATGCATGAGATGATAAAAAGAAAGCATAAGTAAATCAGGAATGAACCCCAAGGATTCATTCCTTCACAGGAAAAAAAAAGAAAAAAAAAAACAAACTCAAAACCCCCCCTGTGGTTGTAAAGCTCCCAGAAGCAAGCACTGGGTGCTCCCAAGTCCTGTCTCACTGGTGCAGGCACAGACGGGTCATGCCAGGGCTGTATCATGCTCCATGTACCATCAGCATGGTCTCCTTTAGGTCACCAGCAGAAATCAGGATGGAACATGCACATCTTTATCTTTTGTGACCAAGCAGGAGGGCACAGAAGAGCTGTGGTTGTTTCACTCTGCTGCCTGTGCCAGTATTTCCAAGTGAATGATGCGAAAAGTCAGGTGTCAACAGACGGTCTGAAAAACTCAAGTATTTAGTAAGGCAAAGGTAACTTCCCAGCTTCAAATCTGGCTCAGACATCTGGCTTAATCAGCTTGGTCCTAAAGAAAGAGCCACAAATTCTGTAATTACTACAATTTATCAGGAGTTTTATTCTTTCATCTCATTTAAAAAAATTAAAAAATCAGCATCTTCAGTAGCACCAGCTGCTTCGATGCCAGGCTTTATCAACTCACTGACTTCCTAAAATAACTCAGTTTTCCTTGGTGATCATTTAGTTTTGATGGAAATCACTCACAGTTACTACTGACTAGAATTAAGCATGTTTGATACTTCACAGAGAGTCCAGAGCCACTGAGATTTCAAATGCTATTTTGACCATCACTTCTATCTGCTTATTAACTACCTGACATGCTGATAATACTTCAAGTATTTGGTAACAACAAAAACTACTTTCCCATTCACCAGCAGCAGCACCTCTTCAGGAACTGGTTGTACATGCAAGCATACACCAGTCAGATTTTGAATCAAAACCCTTGAAAGCAGCACTGGCTTCCTAACCCAGGATTATCTGAAGAGAAATCTTTGGCACATATCCCAGACCACCCTAACAAGATCTTTTCGATTCCAGAAGGAATCAAGTCCTGGACTGTACCACTAGGTGAAAAAATATATTTTTAGAAATGCTGAAAGTGCCTAAAAACTTTGCATCAATGGGAACTGTGGATGCTCAACAGCTCTGGAAATCAGTCTTTCAATTATGGAATAAAAGCAGAAAATAGTCCTTTCCCACTCCCATAACCCACAGCAGGGCACTGAAGTATATTCTACAATATTTCACTATTTACTTTGGTGTCTTACAGTAAAATTTCTGTATCTACTATTTTCTTTTCCCTGTAGACATCAGCTACCCATCCATTCAGCTGTGTGTTTATGGTCTTTCTCACCCAGGTTTCTAAAATCCCTGAAGATATAAGCTCATTTTCCCAATCCTTAATCTCTGCAACCTCTAATTCCACTTGACAAGCCAATTTGAGCAGGATGAAGGAGCACACGCATCTTTGAAAAAGAAGTGAAACATTCCAAAAGAAAATAGGAAAATTGACAAATTGCTCCAGGAATTAGAATAATGCTTTTGACTTTCCAGTTGTTTTTCCGTCTTCCCTTTCATTCTGTGACTGTAAACTGCTTCACCAGGAGGAGAAAACAAAACAAAACAGGTAAAATTAAATGCACACCTTGCAGTACATAAAAGCATGATCTTTGGAAAAGCAATTCAGTTCATGGTGAGTTTGCTCTTAAGAAAGTAACAAGGAACAAGAGGATTCTAACAAAAATACCACAATAGCTTGGCACCCTAATGTGTTACCAAGGCCAAGTAGCCACGATGAGCATCATTACCTCCCCCAGCTGTAAATTCCTTAGTCCTCATTTCACCATCCCTCTCCTACTCACCCCTATTACTGTGCCACTCCAAACCTTTCAGCTCCAAGTGGACCTTGAAATATTAACTCAAATCAGAAGAAGAAAGTGGTAGAATAAACAGAGTAATTCAGTGTAAATATACTGAAAATGGCAGAACTACCTGCCCCCATGAAAATTACCTTCCTAGCATGACAAACTCCTGCATTAAGAGCTTGTTTGGCGAGATACTGAATATATTCATGGTGAGCCAAATCAGGACTACTTCAGCTATGGTTATAATTACTCAGAGTGTATCACACTCCAAACCTGTTATTCCAAACATCTACTGAGAAAAAGAGCAAGGTATTTTGATAGTTCTTGTGTTTGCTTTTTTACTTCAGAACAGCAGTCACATAGAGACCAAGAAAGGTTTTCCCTTTCACTTGGGTCTGTCAGCTGGCACAGCAAGCACCCTGGGAAGGCTTTGCTGTCTCTTCCAGCCCCACCAGGGACTCACACACAGTTGATCCATTTGCAGAACTCAACAGAGCAGAAATGCAGCCAGTGAGGCACTCGGGGTGCCCGCAAGGGGCTCACTCGCTTCCTCCAGCTTCCACTAAACAGAGCCTTTCTGGCTTATTACTCTCTCCCTGCAGCAAATATTAACAACAGAAGCAGCATAGAAAAGACTCGCTGCTAAGGATTAAGAACATCAGTCCTGACCTTCTCTCTCTCTGTGGAAGGAATTCAAGTGGCCCTCAGGAAAATGAATGCAGGATTTATTTTAAATGGACCTTTTATAAAAATGACTGTGGTTTCCAGCTCGTCAGATAGACTCCATCAATAAATAGCCTTATTCACCTTGCTGTGCCTTTGAAGCAGGTATTGTTCTGCAAGTGTTGTGGCATATAAATTTTGCTAGGCATACTTTTTAACTGTGCTGGTACTACTGTAGAATATTATAAAAGGCAATTGTTCCCCAGAAAGGTCCATAAGCTGTGATTTATTAATGAAATGCCAACCTGGGGAAACCAGGCAAAGGTCTCCAGAGTGCAGGGTAAAGTAAATAGCACGACAGAATACACATAGTGAGTGCTAACAAAAAACAACAGAAACATGCACACAAAGAGAAGATACAAATGAATTCTGCTCCTTGATGGTAGTGAACATTGTCAGCTAAGAAATTTAGTCCGCAAGGGACTAAAAAGTATACTCAGATGATATTCATACATATAATCCACCAGATAAATGGCAATATGATGCCAATTACAGCTCGAATTAAAGTCATCATAATTTGGTATAAAATGCCCTGTCTTGGCTAAGGAATGCTATGCAGGGAAATTTAAAGAGGCAGCATTACCTTTAAAATTAGAGTTTGAAGTGAAAAATGATCAATATGAAAGGCAGCATAATATATATCTCAGTTGCATTTAATGAATGTAACCTGAAAACCATCACAATGTTCTGTACCTTATGTAGTGATACCACACAGAGCAGCAAAGTACGTGCTTTAGAAAGGTATATCCTAGAGGACACTAGACATATTTTTTAAACTGATGTGAAACAAGTAGCACTCCCTCCTCAGACATGAGCAAACTGCTGCACATCATTGTATGTTCCTGCTGAACAAGCAGAAGGTGCTGTGAATCACCATAAGGTCCCTCCACAGTGCTGGTCATGAGTATAAATGCATGAGGGCCAAGCAGTATGTGGCACAATACATTCCCCCAGAGAGGTCAGGTACAAAAGCTACTGTTTCAAATTAGTTTTCCAGATCACCTGGCTCTGAATTAGCCCATCACGCACATGGGACTATTCCCACTATCAGCCCTCCATGTATCAAGTACCGTATGGAAAGTGGAATCTGACCCATCATGTGATCTGTACATACACATTCACAGCTTCAACTACAGGACAAGCTGCATTTTAATCACACTGCTAATTAAGCAGCAACCTAAAAATGCCATGCAGAGCAGCATGTCAAACATCTGAAGGGTCTCCCTTTCATGCTCATTGAATTATTATGACACGTCAAAGAAATAACTGTCGTCCTGATGATAATGCCAGGAATTGTTGTCTTCCCTCCCGTTCACCAGGTGCTCGCTGCTTCTTCCAGGCTAGAAGGGCAGCACTGGGGGCCCTTGGATATGCCAGTGGCCATTTGAGGCACCAGATTATTTCCCTGACCTTGTAACTGGCATGCTTGACACCCAATAAGAGAGTGCTTCATCCATTTCCTGATGCCTTTGTAATCCAGCTAGTCCCAAAGCTGGAAGTCAGACCACATCCTTTCTTCACAGCTGAGGCTATCTTTGAAAATGAACAATAAATAAATGTCATCCTCTTTTCCCAGCTATTAATGTATCTCTGGGGTGCAGGTGTTTGCAACAGCATCCCCAGCCTTTGTCACATCCCCAGCACAACACTACTTGAAGTCTGTGTGAGGAACTTCACTGCAAAGCGCTGAGTGGAACCTGAGGATTTTGAGACACATCAGTGACTCCTGGTGCCCTGGCTAAAACAGCTCCAGAGAGGCCAATTTGCAGAGCATGCTGGGCATCTGCAGGGTGAAAAATCAAGTCCCAGAAGGCTTCAAAGAGCTGCTTAAGGATGAACTGCAACTTTGACACATTAGTCACTATGGAAAAGTCTTGGCCAGAGATGACAGCAAGGTCCTTTCCTCCCCCCTAGTGGGAGGGGCAACAAGGAGCTGTCCCTTCCTTTACTTCTGCCAGACCTCCTGAAGACAGGCATTAATTGTGACACATGATAGGGATGCCTGCAGCAATGGCTGTGCACCTCAACCCTGCGCAGAGCAACAAGTCCTGCTTGAGGAGTTTCTCATGGGGAACTCTCTGGCCGATAAGCAAGAAGGATTCACACTACACAACAGAAATGACCCAGAGAATGGATATTCTACACAAGATATTAACAAAGCAATTTTTGAAGTTACTTCCGCTTAGAAGGAAAACAACACTGAAAATGCACAAGGAGAATGGGAAGGGAGGCTTCTCTCTCCAAACCAACTGGAGAGCTGCCTTCTCTGTTTCTGCAGTTTTCTGCATTAAACTAATAAAAAGAAAAGCACCTATGGGTAGAAATCTTGCACTGTTTCTTCCCCTTCCGAGGTATAACAACACTCACAGAATGAAACGGAACAAGAAAGCTTCATGCCTTAAGATGTCCTTTATCAGCACTACACATACATGCCAACAGAGTTATTACCCTAATCACAAACGTCAGCAACAAATTAGCCCTGTTTAAAATTCAACGGCAACGAAGGCAGAAATCCAATCCGTGCATTCCCTAATTATGGTCCACACAATATATTCTGTGAGTCTCCTGTGAGCTTCTGTTGTGGACGCACATGCATCGCTTCTTGCCACTTAAAATCAGTTCAGCATTCACTGGACAAATGTCTTCGCTGCTGCCAAAACAATTTCTAGCAGCATTTCCATTCTCCACACCACAGAAAGGAAACTGATAGTGCCAATAAGATTGAGTATGAGGTTTTGTCCTCTCTTACCCCTGCACACCTACACTCTGAAACAAAAGGCACACAAACTGCATGCCGGTTCACTCTAAAATACTTCCATAGAAAATTGCAAGCTATCTCTTCCAGATTTGAGTTTACAATGAAAAAGGAGAGAAAAATGGCTGCTAAGAAAGTTCTGTGTGTTTGCTTTAAAAGAAAGCAGAACATATTACACTTTATGAAGTGTGAAAAATCAAGTGATGTGTCTCATGCTGCCTACAAGCTGTAAAATACGGAGAAATAGCCTTTCTGGGGCTTGACTGAAGGATGGTCCTTCTTGGAGGGGAGCAATGCTGTATAAAAGGCCACTGCTGTTCCATCTGGAACGATGTTTTCTTAAGAGCCTAATATAATGAATTGTGCCTGCAGTTCGTGTGTCCTGAACTTCCCTCTCCCCATTGTAAAACGGAGTGTTTGAAGCCCAATGGGATAATTTATTTCCAGAAAAAGTGGCATTTCCTACTGTTTGCTTTCCTTAGTAATTCATACTACTCAGCACAACACAATCTTCATACCACTTAAAGGCAGTATCACAACTGGGTGGCTATGTGAGTTGTTAAAAATAAAAGAGAAAATAGCTTCAGGAATTCAGACTTTCATGAGAAGCAAAATACTTCAGCTCCCTCCAATTATACTTCTACTTATATATACACACATATGCTCCATCCCTTGAATTGTTCAGGACCAGGGTGGATGGGGCTTTGAGCTGCCTGGTCTAGTGGGCGGTGTCCCTGCCCATGGCAGGGAGGTTGGAATGAGATGATCTTTAAGGTCCCTCCCAGGCAAACCATTCTGTGATTCCATACCTAGGGCTGGCATGTCCAAAATGATCCCCAGGAATCGTTACCAGGTCCATGTTCACAGTGGGGTTTTGTTGGAGGCTGCAACCAGAGGCTGATTACAGCCCTTTGTCAAGATGGTTCCAGTTTTGCTGGATTAGATACAAAAGCAGATCACTTCAGATCTAATTTATTCAGTGTTTGGGGTTTTCAAGAATAAAGACAAAAGAATCTGCGAGATCAATTTCAGAACATCCAGTAAGTAAATGCCCCAAAAGTGAAATTCATGTTGCTTAACACAACATTAACAGTGATCAGGAGCAAAACTGAACTTCTCACAAAAAATTAAAAGTTGCAGTGTCAAATCAAACAGCAGTATTCATAAATCCAGACTGATTTGTTTTGCTTTTAAGAAACAAAAATAAAAATATTATAAAATCTAGACATTTAATACACAAAATATTTTGAAGTATTTTGTTTGGCAGTTTGACAGAAGATAAATAATTCATTAACCCAAAGGAATCCTTTTAGATTTTACCCAAACCACAAAATGTCTTCAAATAATTCTGAAATACTTTTTTCCAAGCAAACCAACAATTTTAATCTAACACATAGTTCAAATTCTGACAACAGGAGAAGAAATAAAAAGCAAATGAAACTTCAAAGAACACAGAGTAAGATTTTTCAGAAGCCTTCAGTACTGGGCTAATGAGAATTTTATCATTAACTTTCCTGAGAAGAGGATTAGGTATAATATAAACAGTTCTGAACATCTCTAGCAGTGAGTAATGAAAGCAGGAGGAATACGAGACGATGTACAACCTGCAGGTAGAACTAGTGAATACCTAATAGGGTATATTCCCATATATCCCACACAGCATCTCCCAATCTATTATCTAAATTAATAACTCTGCCGCCTCAAACTGTTTGGTTCATTTTCTGTCTCTTATCAGGAGCACAAGGAAGACTGCCAGGGTAGACTGAAGCATGCACATGACCTGCACATTTTAGCGTAACATTAAAAACCTGTCACTCTTCTACTATGCTTTTCAGTGATACATATATTTAAGGATGAGAAACTTTTGTACTATTCCCAAAATGACTACCAACACCTTTCTCAAAGAAGCTTCCACAACACAGCTGAAGGAGAAACAGCTTGTAACTTCCAATGATCCTCAAAAAAACCCTTTGCATATTAAGTGCATATCTGATCTCTGACAAGGCTAGCACCACCTCACTTCCATTTCTGCAGTACCATTAATGGTGCCTCTGAGATGCTGAATTGTGAAGTATGGCTTACCAACTACATTATTTACGCTAAAGAACAATTTCCAGATCATTTCAGATTTCCCACATTCCATTACCCCGCTGACAAAAAAAATCTTCTCATCAAGATGTATCCAACGTTTAGGTTTTAGAAGCATAGCAGAAGTGTGAATACAAAAATTGATTTTATTTTCAAATGGCTCTGCAGATGACAGTTCCCAGTCCTGTCTGACGCAAGTGACAAAAAGCCTAATGACTATGGGAGAGGCAGAGATGCTTAACAACTTCAATGGGGTTTGGATCATTAACAGTAATTGAATGCGGGACTCCGGGCCAAGTTTTGCCCTCAAATCAGACCAATTAGAGACTGAAACATTGAACTGGAGAGATATTTTCATCTATTAAGCCTGCCTGCATCAGTTATTAATGGCATTGTTTTTTTCACCTCAAGCCAATGCATTCCAGGGGAAAACTTGTGCTTACTGACCATTTCATCTGAAGATTGAGAAACAAATGACTTTTTTTTTTTTTTTTTAATGTTGCATTGCACATCTTTCGGTGTTACCTTGAACGCAGCGATGCAGTGGAGGCTGAGTAACGCCATCACCAGCACCAGGAACACCGTGGCCAAGTTCCTTGCATCCCAGATGGACTCGACCAGAGGGATGCTGCCAACCTGCCAGTCATAGCACAGGGTGATCGGTGCCAGCAGAAGCCACGCATTGAAGGCCAGAAGGTAGGAATAAGTTAAAAACCTGCAAATGAAAACAGGTAATGTAATACATGGAATGACTGTCAACACAGGGAACATTTTCCTTTGGCAATGACCACATACTACATGGGAGGAGGAAAAAACAAAGCAAGCAACCAACAAGACTTTGCACACACAGATGATACCACACCTTTCGGTCAATAAAGAAGTACTAACATAAGCAGGGGGCACTTCAGCTGGTTGTTTAAAGAAATAACATAAGATCAGTAATATTTGCATGGTTTCTATGCACTAGCCTTTGGAAAACTAACAGATCTTCATCTGCCATTTGAATGTTAGGCTTCTGAAGTGGCTTTCTGCCAGCTGCAAGGATAAATGAATAGTAACTAAGCAGGTACATACAGGTATTGGACTTCTACACTGTTCACTACATCATTGCAGCAATACAAAATACCCCTCTAGCTGGGTCTGACTTAAATTTTAGGATTGTTTTTTAGGTGTACAACACTGAGTAATTAAAGAAAGACCCTTCTTCCTTTTCACAAACAAAGACACGGAGAAAATACAGTGGAAAGGAGGCACAGGGTGATTCTTGGCTGATCCCATCATAGCTTATTAGGGCTAGGGACAGATTGCATGAGATGTGCCACAGAAATATGAAGAAGTAGGGAGCCTTTCAAATTGTTGTAATCTTCAATAATTGTTATTCTCAATAGAGAGGAAATTAATGGGGAATGGAAATAGGGAGCATGTTGGCCTCTGGGAAGTATGCAGGGCTTTCAAAAGAATAACATGTGTGTGACTGGGCTAAAGAAAACAAAAAAATAAAATCCAACCCACATCCCTCTCTCCCCCAGGCTTTTGCTTCTTCACATTTACTTGCCAAAAAGTGCATCTAAAGTTGAAATACTTTTGAGTGCAAGAGACTGGAGATTTTTCCAGCAATTGCAAAGTCAACTAAGCAAAATTGCAACAGCCTCTGAGCAGACAAACCCTTCCTTGGCTCACAAATGGAAAAATCCACATTGTACACAGCACCAAAAATGGCAACTACTAAAAAAATATTATATTCTATCCTGCACAGGATTTTTTCCATCTGAGCCTGCTTTGGCAGTTGTTATCCTACACAGTTGCCATGGTACCTTAGTAACTTTATTATTTTGATAACAAAGGATGGCACAGATGTCAAGCCATGTAGACAGAGGATTGTTTCACTTGCCACTTACAAACAGGCCTCTTTGGGGTCAAAACGTAGCCCCTTACAACAGCACTTATAACATTATATTATATTTGTGGCAGAATGTGACTCCACGCAGGCAGGATGGAAGTTCCCAAGTGGGTGTTGGGCCCTAAATTTCTCTGAAAACATTTTTAAATAACTACAAACAGTTAGGATATCAGTTTCCCTTCTCATCTGAAAAACAAACAACTCCAGCAGCACAGTGACCCAAAAGCAGGGAGGCTTACAGAGCTGGAATAATGTTTCACTGCAAACCATCAAAGAAGCACATTCTTATTTTCCCACAAATCTTTTTAAGCTCCCAATTCTGATGGAAAGCAGAATATTCCCACATTTTTATGGTCTTCAGCCATTTGGTACGCTTCTCTTCCATCCCTCCTTTTTCCTCACCTTCCCCATCCTGAGGTACTACACAAGGGAAAAGGGGAGGCAAAAAAAAAAATCCATTTTCTCTGTTAACAGAAGCAGTGATTAAAAAGCCAGTTTCTATTTAAGAAAGCATTCCTCAAAAACATAATCTAATTTTACTCAAACTCTTCTTACAATTTTGATTGTTCACTCTTTCCAAAGAAACAAATATGTTTTCTAGTCACCAACCCAATCTCTTCTGGCCCCGTGTTACAATGAAACACAGCAACACAAAATCTGGTGAGGTTTAATCACACCAAGGCACTCACTCATTATGTTACGTGTGGCCTGACCCATCTCTGCTCAACCAGAATAAAACAGGCTTCTCTATCAGCCTCAACACAACATCAGCTCAGAAAAGGCTGCCAGCATTTATTTACAACTACTTACTTAAAAGCCAAACTGATATCCATTTCTAGCTTTACTTTTAAAAGAGAAAGCATGACCATTTAGATCAATCTGAATAATGTCACGGCATACCATGTTGTTATTACAAGTGTGTATATCAAACAGGGTTTTCAGAACCTTTCAGTTAGTTTTGCACTTGATGCTTTAGGAGAGTCCAGTTTTTGCAAGGAGTGTCTTTTTAAGCCCTGGTGTATCAATATTTTCTATAAGCTTGACAATATTCATGGAAGTTTGTAGGCAAACCACAGCACGCACCAGAAACCCTCCCCTACTTACTGTAGGATAGGAAGGAAAGAGACAACATTTGGGATCTTTGCAAAGTGCAGCATTGCAGTTAAAGACAGACTAGCTGCTTTCCTGCATCTTCACTGATAAGGCAGGAGCTGATAAATCCTCACACAGCACAGAATAAATAAACACAGTTTGCTGCCATAACGAATGGAGTCAGTTTAACAATTTCAGAGGAATTTGGGGTAGCCAGAGCAGTGTGCATTAATGTATTGCTGCTGGAAGGTTAGGACAAACTGCTGTTGAAGATGAGAAGACACGCTCCAGGACACACACTGATCAGGAGAGTTTTGTAAACAAGTGATAGTCTATTTTCAAGTGCTTGTGGGGTTTCAGCCTTCCTTGGGAGCCACATGCACAACTTGCTGCCAATGGAGCAAGGTGGTGGGTCCCAAAAGAAATAGACAATCGCTCTGTTCCACTATGGCAATGATTAATCTTTAAATATGCTCCTCCAACAGCAGTGAAATATTTTAAAGTCTGTGACAGCCATTACTATTTAGGTACGGTCAGGTGGTTCACCTCTCCAGACACCCTAGTGGAGAACCCTTGGCAACATCTCCTTGCCAAGCCTGAGCACCCTCACTGAACACACATGTGCCATTAGCCCGCATAGTAGCAAGACCCATGAGGGCACCACTTGATTTTAGGAGGCATTTGTAAGCTGCAAGAAAGCCTTGAGCAAGCTCTGATTCAAACAAAAGTTTGGATGTGCTTCCAACATTGGTAACCTGTCCTTGAACGTGATGGATGGCTGTATGAAATACTGCACTACAAACTATTGCTATTCTAGGTACTAGAACAAAAAAATAACATGATGCTAATAATAGTTACTGACAATTCAGTGCTGCTTTTTATTTATGGATCTCAAAAGCACATGATATTCCTTTACATCTATGTGGCTCTCATATCACAAGGCTAACTAGGGAGAAAGCTAAAGACAAGAGAAACTTTGGGAAAAACTTCTCACCAAAGCTGACACCTCTAGTAGATAATTTGCAAATTTTGAAAAGACTTGAAGGTTCATTAAATCATTCCAGGAGCTAATTACATTTCAGCAGCCTACCTGCAAATGGCAACAAAAGTGTTTTCTTTTAATTAGTTGACTGAGTGAATCACATTTTAAATTAATGATCTTCTCTATATTGCTGCTCGTGTCTGCTGGAATTTCAAGGGAGAAAAATCCCTGCCTATAACGTGTCCTGCTCTCTCAGTTAATCCCATGCAAAACAGAGTATTATTGGTGAGGTGACTGAAGGATCTGCCTCTTATCTGGCAAACAGTTTTCCCCCAGGCTGGGTAACAGCATTTGCATTGCAGCAATTTTTTTATTTGCTAATTCAACACAGAAATCCAAGTTTGAGCGTGTATCAAGTGTTTCTTTCCACTTCTCACTCTCTCTCTCTGCCATGCTCAGAAAAGCACAGCTCCTCTTGTAGGTAGCCAGTGTTGTCATGGCAATCCAGTTTGTTTAGTTTTAAATTTTTTTAGTTTAAATGTACTGTTGCATGCTTTGAGATAAATACAGGATGACTCATATCTAGAATCTGTTGCAAAACTATCTGAACTGATTATTTCTGCTGCAAAAATGAAAGTAAGGGGTACTACTTAAAGCCATAAATGATATGACAGGAAAACACTTGAAGAATTGTCTAACAGACCTTTTGCTGTAATAGAGATCAATGAGCTTGGAAAAGCCCTCATCTCAGCACTGCCAAACCCAGGCAATCAGAGCACAAGGACTATGAGACTAGGTAAAAACCCACAAGATTTATGGAAATTTATGAGGCATTTCATTTGTTTTCTGATCTTGGAGCTTTTTTCCCCCCAGCTTCCAAGAACTGAGATAACAGATTTCTTTCCAAAACTGCTACACAAGTGATCACAAAGGTGATCACTGAAGCTGCATAGAAAAGTAGGGGGCAGTGATCCTGTTTTTTATAGGTGTATACAACAGTGCAACCTACCACCTACCCAGTTCTGGGACAACCCATCCTACTCCTGACAGACTCCCCAAGACCCAGCAGGGTACCCACCTGCAAGTGGAAGGTTTTCCAGCATTGGGGATTTTATCAAGGCAAAGGCAAAGTATTCTCCCTTTCATGAAAAAAATGGACATATCTAAAAGACAGGTGATAACAGTGCACTTAACTAGTATTTGGGAAAAGCAGGTGGGGATCTGAAACAGCAGCAGGAAGATGGCTGTTGCCCTTTCTGAAGTCACAGACCTTGGTTATGCTCTTCTGAGAAGATCCTCACCTGTCAAGCACTCTGGGAGGTTTCGGTTCACTATAAGGGTAAGAAGCACTTTCTTATTAGGGAAAAGAGCTTCTCATTTGTATTAACAGCTGAACTGGTTTCAACTCAAGGCTCTTTTGATCCTCTACAAAGCTCTAAACCCAAGTGTTTAACGAGTCACTTCACAATAATGTCCTCCTAGGGCACACGTGGCTGCAGTTACAGCCAGGTGGTGGTATTTAAGGATATTGTCTTAAAACTGTATATATTTGCACTTCCCCTGGGGAACTGTGAGTCCAGTCATGCCTTCCTACATGAGTTTATTTTTCTGCTCTGTATATTGTCAGCTTAAAGGTTTTCTTTTCAGAGCCTTAGAAGAAAAAACTTCCCACTCTGTCTATCCACCTCATTTGGTGAAGGTGGAGTAAGACTACACAAATAAGCAACAGACAGACACTACTTCCACTGAACATCCAAATGCAAGTATAAGCCAGACAGGAAATACTCATAACTGGAAAAAAGTACCTGTGTATTCCCTTGCATCAAACCTTTTGCATTTAAGGTGAAAGGAGCTGCCAGTCAGTAGAGGACAGGAATAAGAAAGACAAAGATGGGGATAAACAGACAGCTGGCAGCTTGATAAATAGCAAGGTATCTCCTCTGGGTGGTGGGTTTGTGTGCATCAGGGGCACAGGAAGAAAAGCAAACTATGTTGTCCTCTTCAGCTACAGAGCCTGAAGAGCTTTAATCCGGTGAAAGGCTCACTCTCAGTTGTTTCAACTCTGTGACTGAGAATCTGAAAAATATCGAATTCTTGAAGAGTAAAGACTTTCAAAGAGCCTGTGAATTTCCAGTGAAACCCAAGCCTGCTGTCAGAGTCTCAATGCTGGAAAACCTGGGATTGATCTCATAATGTTTTCCCCCCACAAACCCCCATGCACTGCAGGTGAGGGCATGCCTTGTGATCAGACCTGATCCTCCACTTGCCACCGACAGCAGCACAGTCCAGAAGTCACACAGCCCAAAGCCCCCAGCCAGTGGTGGGCAACTGCTTCAGAAGAGGCTCACTGAGGCAGAAGCAGATGGAGGGTCCTCTGGACACCTGCTGAGATACTGGTGGCTGATCCTCAGGGAAATAAAAGCCAGACCTCATAAACCCATTGTGATAGTCTTTATGAAAATGGACCATTGTATCCCAGGGCATTACCTACCCCATGCTGGTGAGACCCAAAGGGATGTCCTGGGCACACTGCTTTGCCTCAGAGTCTACCCTTTCTGTGTGGAAGCATTTTGGAAAGGAAAATGCATGGCCTATAGGAGGTCAATAGCCCCGGCTTTGGCTGCACCCCCCTACTCCATATGCTGACTTTTTGGCAGGAAAGGCTTTTTGTGTCACCAGCACTTGCGGCAAGCACCATGACCCATTAAAACGCCCATCAAACTGATTTCCAGAGCAGCACTACCTATCAGGGTCTATTCATCAAAGAAAACAACTGAGAGAGATGCTGAAATCTTTCATGTGGCTCTGGGAAAGGCGTTTCCTCTGTGGGGTGGCCTTTGCTTTGGAGCACCATCTTCCAGACAAGCTTTCCCCTATCCCCAGCCCCCTTGAAATATTTAGACTTAATGCATGGCCTGTCTGGTCCCTGTCTGGGTAGGCATGAGAGCATTTTTTACCAACACTGTTGTTCTGGCTTTTCTCTAGAAGTGATTCCTGAATGCTGTGTGCCAGCAGAGATTACATGTAGGGCTGAAGTTAAGCATTTTTGGGCACACAATAGAAAGCACTGGCATAACAGACAGAACTTTACCACCACTCAGGTAGCTGTGCAAGCCTGGCTGATTAAGAGCTGATTTGTCACAGAGGTCTATTTTAATGCCAGCTCCTAGCCTAAGGTCAGTGAAAACTCCACACCAGAGTAGTTGCTATGCTTGACTTCTGTTACCTTGGCAGAACTGGCTGGCACAGGGACCCATTTTTTTTCAGCACAGGTCCAACAGTGTGCCTCTCAGTAGTTCATTCCCTTTGAAGTTACAACTGGCATGATTAAATGCATTGCTCAGAAAACAGTCACAAATCTCTGTGAAAAGGATTATGTGCCAGTTCTTATGTATAAGCACTTCTTCAGCTTTCTGCGGCACTGAATTCTCATTTACCTGATTGAAACAGCAAAGAAATATGGAAAGCCAGCTTACAGAGAGAGCAGTTCAACCACAGGCCAATTCTATCTCAAGGCAGTCCTAGTAGAAATGCATTATCTATTTAAGGAAACACCACAAATAACCTGCTTCATGTTCAGAGTGATCAGCCTACAGAGGTCACAAGGCAAATGCCAGCTAAGATTAATATACCTTGACTCTCGAAGATTTAGTTTTTTAAAAAACATGCTTTTAGTTTGAAATTACAGGTAAGATTTATTCTGTTTCACACACCTGGAGATGTGCTGCACAATGGACTTCCCCCTTTGTCACATTACAGCATTAGTAATACAATCTGTTTATCCAGAGGCCTTCTACTTCTTTCCCCTCAAGAATGGCAGAAGAAAGAAACATTGTGCAAAACATCTCAAGCATGTCAGCCCACTGCCCAACGCCCTCCTAACTCTTGAGCTGCACTTCAATACCCTGTTTACCTAAAGCTGTGTAGCTCTCAAAACCTTCCTAATTGCATTCTTCTCCAGCTTCCCTCTAATACAAGCAAGAATGTTTGAACAGAGGTTTGGAATTGGTTTTTCTGTTTCAAATATTGCTTACCCATAGCAGATTTTCAGATGAAAGCCTATGTTCTTTAAGGTAGGCCACTGGAGAAGGTACATCCTTCCTGCAGTGTGCAACAGCCTGTATGGACTGGCTTTAATGGCAGGGCTTATGAATAGCAGGATCCCCAAGACCTTCATTTCTGTCTCCACTGAGAAAGGGAATGGTGGACACATCTCATCTCCTCAGACCACCTTTGCCAAGCAACACACTGAAGGCCATGGAAATGTGGCTTTCATTTATGTCACTAAGTTTTAATGTATTTCGGAATATCACTTGTAATTTTAAGGACAGTAATTTAGTGAACGTGAAATATGCTGGATAGATGATTGTTTTTAAAGACTAATAAACTGTCACTATTTCAGCATATTTAGCCTTTCAATAATTAAATAAATCATTATCTGTCTACTCTGATTTGTACATTTGTGTTATCCAAGATTGGAGACAGGTTACACAGAACAAACAGGGATGTTCTAAGGCCAAACTGAACCACACCAAAGTTTTATCCAGACCAGGATCCTCTCTCTAGCAGTGACCAAAAGTTAATGCCAAACAAAATATATAAGATGATGATAATTTTTTTCTTTAGTTTCTAGCTAGCATGATGTCTCCAAGTTGGATGTGGTTTCTGCACATTCAGTAGCCTGGATTTCTTTTTTCAATTTGGCAAATCTCTCTTTGAGCCTGCATGAACTTTCAGCACACTCCCAGTGCCCCGTAGGAAGAAGCTCACCAACTCAACTACCTGTTGCAAGGTACTTCCTTGGCTTGCTTTGAACCTGTCTCCTTTTAGATTCACTTGATACACCTTAAGTTCTACATGTTCTCCTCCTCCACACAGTCATGGATACACAGACCTCTCTCACACCCCCAGTCATGTAACTGACATCATAAGCAACTTGAGGGCTGACAAATACTGACTTCATAACTCATTACTTTTGCAAACCCACAACTTAAACCTACCCCTAACGTTGGTTCCAATAACCCTTGTGAGCCTTGGGATGCCTCACCAGCTGACACATAAATCTTGCAAGAGTTAACAGTACACCTTTGAGTTCATCCTGTGTAAGACAGACCCCCAACTCCAGATCTAACTTCATGCATTTCACAAAGAACTGCCACACAATTCCAAACTACTGTTTCCCTTTTTTATTCCACTGTTAGCAGCCTTCCTCCTAGTCCTACAGAACTGACCGAGTCTTACAATAATTTCAACTCTGCTGAAAACCATAATATTTCTCCTGATGAGACATGCACAAAAAACAGATTTCCAGCTCAGCACAAATAAAGACAGCTCCTTGAAAACAGAAACTCCCATCTGTGACCTGCATGATCTTCAGACATAGAAAACAACTTGCCTGCTGCCTGAGCAGTAACCCTTGCTTCAACCACAATTACAGTTTTTACTAGTAATGACCTCAACATTGCCACCCAAAACTGATCTTCCTTTTAGTTTCATGGGGCTTCTCCCTTCTGGTCTTGGCACAAAACTTAGCTCTTCCACTCCCTTCTTCGGAATTCAACCCAAATTGCAAATAACATCCTAGCTTTAAATTTAGTGCTGTATCCTAATTACTGCCTTCCAAACCTCGTTAAAAGCTTCCCAGAACAGCTCCTCATATGCTGCTGCTACTGTAGGTGTCCACAGTTGAAGAACCCACTGCTTAGGAGCTTCTCTGAGGCTGAACCATAAACACCAGCCCAGCATCTCAGCCTCACCATCCTGCTGGCCAGACACACAGATCATAGAATGATCAAATAGTTTGGGATGTAAAGGACCATAAAGGCCATCCAGCCCAACACCTTTGCAATAATCAAGGACATCTCCAGCTACATTAGGTTGCTTAAAGCCCCATCCAACCTGACCTTGTATGTTTCCAGGGATGTGGCATCTACCACCTCTCTGTGCAACCTGTTCCAGAGTCTCACCACACTCAATGTAAAGAATTTCTTCCTTAAAGCTCTCTAAATTGATCCTCCTTCAGTTTAAAACCATTACCTCTTGTCCTATTGCAACAGGCCATGCTCAAAAGTTTGTCTCTGCCTTTTGTTTAAGGTCCCTTTAGGTACTGGAAGGTCCTTGAATGTCCTCCCAGAGCCTTCACTTCTCCAGGGTGAAAAACCCCAACCCCTTCAGCCTTTCCTCATAGCAGAGGTTTTCCCTCCCATTAATCATCTTCATGCCCCTCCTCTGGACTCACTCCAAGAGGTCCACTTCTTTCCTGTGCTGAGGACTCCAGAACTGGAGGCAGGATGGCAGGAGGGGTCTCAGGAGAGCAGAGTAGAGGGGTAGAATCACCTTTCTTGACCTTCGTGGAAACCACACCTGTGCCACCTCAACCTTGCTAGTTCCCTCTGACATCCCAGTCCTGCACTTAGCATGACTCACACAATGTCAGTTCTGCAGCAATAGCTTCAGCTCTGACCATAGCAAGGTAAAGTCTCAGGTGAGAGTTATAGTTTGAGTCTGAAAGAGAAGGTAAGGGCTGTGGTCAGTGGGTGCATCATGGGCTGTCAGTTCAGAGACAGTCACTGCATCTCTGTCTACCTGCAGGACTAATATCAAGGCCTGCTGGAAGGATGGGTTTCCTGACTGGAAGATACAGGCTTTGGGTAAATTGGCTAAAAGGGAGGAACTGGGATATCTACAGGGTTTTACAATCCCTTCAGAATAGTAATACTGTTTTTTACTGGCACCTATTTCCTTAATTACGTTTGGAGCAGGTAGGTGTTGCCGGACTGTAATGAAGCCAGGGCTGTTCCTGGGGCCAAGGGAGGACCTCAGCCAGCAACCTCTGACTTATTTTTCCTAAGGCTGTTAATAAAATCCACAGTGCCAGGGGTAAAAACAGTCATTTCATACCCCAAGAATGACTTAGCTCTTGGGTTTAAAAAACTTTCCCCTGTCATTACAAGGTGTACAGAGAAAAACATGCAAAAGACATGTGCAGCACAGAATAGGTAACTGAAATCAGGCCAGGATCATTTATGACTTGATGACCTCCATCTCAGCATAAATATATGAAAAAGGTACAGCAGCAAATCCTTCACACTGTGCTGCACAGAGTCTGGTATTAATGACTCCAGCAGAAATGCTACAAACACATCAGAGCTTTGCAAATCAGACAAAGTGCTTCCTGAAAGCACTTTTAGCCTTGATGGTAATAGGAGTGCTGCCACATTATCATAAAGGTCCCCCAAATGAGATCCAGCCCAATTATGCAGCAGATGTTGAA
>JAWWEV010000043.1:61374717-61475156 GCA_035583235.1 Hafferia zeledoni | reverse complement strand
TATAGATATAGCAGTTAAGAACAGTTACCCTTCTTGTATTAAAGTTCCTTTTCTTAAATTTGATAAAGAGTGGCGTGGTTATTCGAGGAGGAGGTCCCCTCCCCCTCTTGTGAGTGAACATCCTGCTCCTTTCCCCTCAAACCGAGACAATCCACATGGGTAAGAAAGGTGCAACCTTTGAAACAGCAGCACTTGCTATTAAATGTGGCCACCATGCCCCTCCTGTGATGCTCAGCATGGGGGGCACTGATGGCACAGACACTGGCCCTGGCTCAGAGCTTCTCCTCTCTGGTGAGGAGTCTCTAATCTGTGAGAGAGAGCAGGGGATTGCTGCAGTGTTTCCTGAGGAGCTGGGAAGTGGTAGAGTGGAGCGGAGTTAGTACTTAAGTGGCTGCTGCCTGTCAAAGCTTTCTCCAGAAAGCACAAGCTCACCCAAGTGCACTTTACTTGAGCAAAGCTATTTTGTCTGCTTCAGTTTTGTTTCCTTGAATTGATAGCTCAGGGCTATGACGGAGAAGACAGAAAAGGGCACTTTTCACAAGGGCCTGAAAGAAAGAGATTTTACAAGATGGATGGAGTGAAACAAGGCAAAGCCTTGATGAACATACTGTGCTTCAGGCAACTTAATAAAACTCACATTACAAAAATCACTATAAATCATCTGCATGAGTTTAAATTCTTGACCAAACCGTACGTGCTGCGTTACCCCATGGGCTGCTCACCTCTGGGAAAAATTCTGCCCAATTCACCAGTACCTATTACAGAGCAGTAACAAACTGCTCCCTTTTTTGTCTATTGGGTTTTTTAATCCTAATGAGCTTGTTTAAGTGTCCTGAGTAGATCCAGGCATCCCTTCCTTTGCAAACAGCCACCTGACAGCACACCAGAGCAGCTGTCTCCAGAATTAGGACACAGACATCGAAACACACAGAGGCAAATTGATCTGATCGATCTCTCACAGACTTGAGAAGCAGCCAGCCCTCAGAGACCTTTATGTTTTCAATCTGCAATGAAAGGGCCTGGCAGTAAACTGGAGAGAGCCAGTTTTATAAGCTGGGAGGGAAATTATTATAGAATATTATAGAACTGTAGCAGTTCTGGGATCTTCCAGCTGGTTTAAATGATTTGGCTTCCTTATGAACATATTGAAGGGGGAAGAAAAGGAAAACTTATGAAGGTCAGCCACAAGTGCTGTAGGTACTGCAAGAAGCAGAGTTCCTGGTTTATTCTCAAGCATTTAATGTGGAGATGGAAACACAAGGAGGAAGGAGGAATACAGAGTTGGAACAGAGGTTACTGCATCCATAGACAAATACAGATTAAGGAGTACCTTACACAAATAAGCAAAATCAAGAGGGATGAGAGGGGAACACCTGAGCCCCACTGACCACCCTGATCTCCACAGTGGACAAGTGTTCAGGTGTAAATTCAGAGTTCCCCAGGAAAGTGCTGAACTGACCCTGTGCTGCTCCAGCTCAAAAGGTGGCTTTTGCTGCTGAATGAAATACCACTTCCGAAAGAGAACTGGGGCTGAATCTTTGCCTCCTTCTTTTGGTTTTCCTGTTTTATTACACAGGCGTAGCCATTATGTGTGCCATACTGATAGTTTCACAGGGAAGCAGTAACATTGCTAAGATGCTTGGAGAGGAAAGGAGTGTTTGTTTGAGTTGAAACTTCTTTGTTATTTCAAGCCAGATTTGCAAATACCTTTGCCAGACTCACACTGCACTTTTGTAAGCTCCACAAGAAAAATAGGTGGAGTTGCATTGACCAGCCTTCAGCAATCCAGGCTGGTGGACACAAGGAGCAGCATCTTAATAGGCTCCTCTTTCTATTCCACCCCTGGGAAAAGTGTGACTGTTATTGAATGTAGCTCTTTTTCTACTTTTCTTATTTAGACAATGGCCAAAATAGAAACAAAACATGTTCTTCACTGAGAAGTGCTTTTTTTTCCTTTTCCTTTTGCATTTTGTTGTGTTTTTTTTTCCATAGATGGTTAGGGTTAATAAAAAAAATTCACTTAAGCAAAGTCTTTTAGGATGTCCAGGTGTTTTCTTGTTTTGGTTGTGTTTTTTTTCATTAGGATGAACCTAAATAAATTAATTTTCACCCTACTGGGAGTCAACAGCAGCTCTTTCTTGTTCCCTTCTTCCTCCAAGGTCAGCAGGCCACACTCTGCTTTGGTTCCTTGCTGGCACAGGCTGCACAGATTTTGCCAGCTGGAGCACTGCAAACCCGAGGCTGCCCCCACTGCCTGCTCACCTGCCTGGACAGCAGTGGCCACCCCCAGCACACATCACAGCACCACTCCTGCAAGGAGGCTCTCCGTGCCCTTCACCTGTGCCCTGGGAACAGAGCAAGGTATATCGCGCTTCTTGGCTCAGCCAACCAGCCCCCAATCACACACACACTCACTTTAAATATCAAACATACCAGATACCTCATTTATTTCAGTTTCTCTTTCTCTCTTACTGATCTATCTTCCTGACTCTGCAAGGCCAGATCTGATAAAAATAGTATCAGCATCCACCAAGTTATGGTAAAGGAAGCAGAAACCCTACAGACTCCATCACACTTTCACTTCTGTCAACAGCTGGCCCTCGCTGACTTCACAGCAGGAATCACAACTTCTTTCCCCTTCTTTATTATTATTTTTTAGAAAAACTTTTGGTAGAGAGCCAGCACTTGATGAAGAATGGGACAATTCCACTGGGTGCTATTCATCAGTGTCCTGCCAGCATTCCTGGTGCTAACCAACCCACTGCTCAGGATTTACAAGGCTTGTTGTGTGAACACATCACTGCTCAGGATCACCACTCCCCACCCAGGAGGGGATGCTTCCTCTCCTGCCCTCTTTGCTTTGCCTCACACAGCGTGCATTGGGAATTTAACAGAACAATCTACTCTCACTAAACAAAGCATCCCAAACCACACGCTAAAATCTTAGTGAAAGCTGTTAGAAACCCCTACAAGAACAGTGGGAGCAGAGGGGTGTTCAGAAAGGGTAACTTTTCTTAAGAGACTTGTGCAACCCATGCACCCTTTTCAATCAGCAGTGAATGGGAAGGAGAGGGGGATGCAGAGCCATCCTTCCCTCTGAGTCACCCTCTGTGGACCCTCCTCTCCATCAGCTACAGAGAGAGCTCATCTCCTGTGGACTCTGTTCCCTCAAATCCCACGCTGTCCAAAACCAGCTCAGGCTCTGACAAAAATAATTAGAGCTACTAATGGAGGAAAAACACCTTTAGGGTCTGGTATTTCTTGTGCACAAGAGGGCAGGATACTTTCACCTTCTTGGCAACCCTGCCTTTGAGTTTTCAGCCACTGATGCCAGCTTTGATGGAAAAACATGTTCCTGAGCTCAAAAGGCACAGGGGTGGCTTTCCCTTTGCTACTCTGTGGGTCAGTCAAAGAGACAGATTCATAAAAGGAAAAGCTTCTGTCATCTCTTAATACCAGCACAGACAAGGCTGCCTCTTGACAGGGAAAAAATAACTACAAATAAAGTTGATATGGGAACACATGCTTAAAATCAATAATGAGAAGACCAGAGGAGAGCTTATCCCAGAGTCTCAAGTGCCAGCCAGTCTTACAGCACTTTGGCAGAGGCCACCCTGGACAAACAAGGTAGTAATAGTTGCTTTATGGCCTGCAGGTTGTCTATATCAATGTGATCTCAGTTATCTGCTTCAGCCAAAACCCAGGAATCAAACAGTTCCCAAGATGCTGAACTGAGACAAGTTCTTTGGGATCACACACCTCAGGTCTGAGAGGGGAGCATCTGACTGCCCCATAGCTGCTCAATCCCACTAGAGCACCCATCCCTCAATCACTGCTGAGTTAAGCATGAGCCATAGAACCATAGAATCAGCCAGGCTGGAAAAGACCTCTGAAATCATCACGTCCAACCCTTGCTCCACTACCACTGTGGTTACAAGACCATGGCACAAAGTGCCACATCCAGTCTCATCTTAAAAATGTTCAGGGATGGAGAATCCATCACTTCCCTGGGCAGCCCATTCCAATGCCTGATAACCCTCTCTGTAAAGAATTTCTTCCTAATACCCAACCTAAACCTTCCCTGGCAGAGCTTAAGACCATGCCCTCTTGCCTTGCTGACAGTTGCCTTGGAGAAAAGACCAACCCCCACCTGACAACAACCTTCTTTCAGGTAACTGTAGAGAGTTATAAGATCTCCTCTGAGCCTTCTCTTTTCCAGGCTAAATGACTCCAGCTCCTTCAGCCTCTCCTCACAAGACTTGTGTTCAAGTCCCTTCACCAGCCTTGTTGGTCTTCTCTGGACCTGCTCCAGCACCTCAACAATCCTTCCTGAACTGAGGGGCCCAGAACTGGACACCATACTCGAGGTGTGGCCTCACCAGCCCTGAGTATAGCAGAAGAATCACTTCCCTGGACCTGTTGGCTACACTGTTCCTGATACAGGATGCCATTGGCCATGCTGTTGTGCTTCTCCTCAGAGACATATTTTGGTAACTATCCCCTCTGTGTCTCTATGTAAGCAAACTGTCCAACTCAGAGCCTACTACAGTACTTATCCAAAGCTCTGCAGGAACATATAGCCCATGGTCACACTTCCCAGCAGAAGTTTCAAGGACTTCACCTCCAGAACAGCAGAGTGAATTAAATCAAACAATTCACAGCACTGCCCAGCACAGAAAAAATGGCAACATCACCACCACTGGAAATTAAATGGGAGGACAGAGGACATAAAATTCCTTGTGCTCTCATAAAAAGGAGCTAATGAGTGTGCTTGGTACAAGGCATCTTCACTAACAAATAAACATTTAGTAACAAACAGCTTTCTATCCCAAACAGCTTCCCTGCACTTTGCAGAGGTACCAGTTATCCAGCCTTCCAGACGTCCTCAAGCTGCTTCATGGCCATTTTAGGAGCAAGCATGAAGAAAATGTAGAACTATTCCCAAAATGAAGCTAACTATTTTACAGGAACTGCAGATGTGCCTCCTAAGATTCCCAGCACTGGTTTCCATTAAGTGTATTTTGCAAGCAGTCACTTAAGCCAACCATGCCAAAAAAATCCCCAAACCAACACCCTTATCAGAATGATAGCTTTAACAAAAAACCTCAAAAAAAACCATGAGAAAAAATCCAGAAAATCACTCAGTGTTTCTTCTAGACTACTCTATCTGCGCAGTTACAGGGAGCTTGTCAGACTATATTCCAGCCCTGCAGCATGCATACCCATACAGCAGCTCCGTGGGGCTGGGGCACTGCAGGAGCCTGGGTTGTCAGAGCCTCTGGGACACCACAGCCTCCCTGGAACACACTGCAAACACCATTCTTACATTCGGATCAACACTGAGAAATGCATGACAAATTCACCAGTTTTATCCCACTGCCCATTTACATCTCAGCACTGCAGTAACAACCTGAAATGGGACTGCTTCAAAGCATTAATATTGAAGACTGAGAAAGAGGGCTGGTACAGACAGACTGACCTGGCATACTTTATATAGGACAGGTTCACGATCTTTACCTCACTGTGGACTGAGAGCAATCCAGAAGGTTTTGTAGTTTCCATTCCTTTAACTGCTTAAAAAAAGGATGTGCTCCATCTTTGTTATGACAACAGCTGACACATTTCAAAGTTTCCTTTTAATTTCTATCATGACAAGTGATAAGATAGAGAAGTGCAAAATGAACATTGTTCCTAAGATTTCAACAGGGATGACTCCCAGCTCCAGGAGGAAAGACACCCCACACCATCTACTAAGAAACCCCCACCCCATGGTGTTATAAGATTAAAGCCTCAGATTACATGATTTAAATAAGAACAACTTTTTTACACCACCAAGTTGGGGGTTTTTTACCTATTTCTAACACTGTAAACCTGTTAGATTTTTTTTTTCTGAGACTCAAAGGTATACACTTTTCTCCAGGACACTGAACCACTGCCAAAACCACTCTGCTATCCAAGGATCTCAACATGCTTTGTAAAAACATTAATTAAAACTGACTCAGCAAGAAGGGAGGTAAGGCAGGATCTTTTATTTCACAGCAAGGAAAACACCACCAGAAAAAAGGACAAAAAGATTTGACAACATCCCAAGCATGTCAGAGACTGCATGCAGCAGAGAACAGCAGAGGGGATGCTGGGAGAGCTGCGAGGTGGGGGAGGAAAAGTAAAACCCAGCATTTCACCTCTTGGCAATGCTTGTACTAGACTATGCTCCTATTATATAATATTAAGTTGGTTGAGATTGAAAATAGAGATTCAAGAGTCAGGTTTTTTTAATGCTGACCCTCCTCTGCTTTCCCACCACACCTACACAATTGCCGCACAAATCTGCACCATCCGAAACAAAGCAGTTGCTAATTATCGTCTCATTACAAGGACACCTCATCTCTACCTCTTCTGAGATTTATCACACAGTCATTATTTCTCTCTGCAGCATGATTTCCCACTCAAGTGTGAGGAAATGCAGGCAATAGCTATTTAAATGCCATTTGCAACATGGTCTATATGTATTAATTTCTTACCATCTCTGGGAAAATGGTACCTAATCTATAAATATACATCCATTTGCTTAACAAATTTGTAGACAAAAGAAAAGTAGAACTAAAGGGACAATTTAATTTCTACTTAATTGTACACACTCATAACTTTATAATACATAAACACCATTCCATCAAAATGAACTAAGGTTAAGAAAGCCATTAATATATCTTTACCAATATGGCAGGGCAAGAAGGGAAAAAAAGGCAGCTCATTCACATTAGACAGTTTGCTGCTTTTATAATTGTTATTTCCCTTAAAAAAACAACCAAAGCAGCTTCTTGGGGCCTGGTGACTGGTTAGTACCCCTGCAAACAGAAAGGGCAACCTGAAAACTGAGAGTTCAGTAGCAGAACGACGATGCTTTCCCAAAGGCAGCAGGTGAAAACATTGCGATTCATCACACACTGCAGCAAGTCTCTATCCAAAAGGCTGTCACACATCCAAGCAAAGGTCCCATCCACTTGAGCCACCCAGAGCAAGGACAGCACGTGGGCAGAAGGGAGGAGTAAAACAGGTGAAAGTCAGGAGCAGAGCTGTTTGGCTTTGTTTGTTAACACAAATAGCTTCGTACAATGGATTTTACTGAACCAGAAACCCAGAAGACTATAGAAGAAATCTGAAACCCATTACACTCGTACATTTTCAGCTCTTTGGACCCCAGGAGATAACTGATACCATGGCTGTTACTTGGAGCAGATAGTGTGGCATCCATGCACAAAGTCATCTACTGCCTGACACCAAGGGCACCTCTTTGCACCAGAAACGTTCAGTGTTCAGATCAGATCTAGAGACTGTAACACACAGTATATTTTTGTTACAGAAAAGAATGTTTTCAGATCTAATTTGTTTCCAAAACAAAGGAATTCACCTCCCAAAGCCTGCCGGAGAGAGGGGAGGACAACATTCCTTCCTCTGCTCTCAGGAAATGAGTTACCCAACTGCTAGGAGGTGTTAAGAAGAAAGAGTCTCTTCCTGATGCCAATACTGAAAGGTGTCAAATGCCTTCATATCACACTGCCGTCAGAAAATGATGAGGGAGCTGAGCACTACAGATCCAAGCTCATAAAAGAAAGTTTATTTTGTCTCTGAACCAGAAACACTTCAGACCACTACTGTGTGCAGCTCCAAGTTATTTCCTCTCCAGCTTTTTTCCCTTTGGCTGAAAAGGAGTTGGTACTATTGCTGAGTGATGGGTGTTGCTTAGTGAAGAGCTGGAAAGCCATGTGCCTGAAGCTGATGGGACAGAACAAACCAGCCCACAGAGGACTTCCCTCACACAGCAGCAACCTCAATTACAACCCATCAAACAGCAGCTACTGTATTGTCTCACGTGTCCATAGAGGCAAGATGCAGCCAAGGGAAGACCCCAGCTTCACCTCATGGCTGAAGAAAAGTCAACCAGCCCTGGAGTTGTGGCAGGTGTGGGGATGACCATGTCTACACATCTTCCAAGGGGGACAGAGATTATAGAGATGCACACCCTTCTCCTGAAGATTCAGCATCCCCTTTAGACTGTACAGCCAAAAAGGAGCAAATCACTCTAGCCCAGTAAAGACAATTGTTCTATGGGACTTCGTGGATAGAAATTCATGGCAAAGTTAGCAAAAAAGCCAGATGTCCCGCTGGGAAGATGTCCCAGGATGCTTCCAGGAAAGGAAACACAATTATCCTTTTCTTAAACTATGATTCATAGTTCTGCTTTCAGGCTAAATAATTTTCACAGTCATTCAGATTCTGACATAATGGGCCATAAGCACCCCATTGGCATGGCAAAGGACACTTATCCAGCACACTCATGAAAAGGGAGCTGGGATCTCCAAAAGGCCTGACAGAATGAGAACTACTGCCTCTGGGAGTCCAGAAGAAAGCAAGAAGCAACAAGTTTCTTCAATAACATGTTGGGAACATCTTGATATTTAATTTTTTGGTCCTGTTTTACATTTCAGTTCTCACTTCACTTAGACATGTTTTGCAGTAGTGTACAACAGGGCATAAGCACAACCCACCATCTAAAACAGTTCAGCATCATTTTTGCTGCCTGCCAGTTGCCAAGCTAAAGCAGGAGGCTCTCTACTGCTTTATCCTCCTATAAAATGACCTTAAACATATCTGGTGGGGACACTGATGGTATTTTTTTTCTCCCTCACATTTGCAGTTGCTGATGTTTTTTGTGCTGCGCTTTCTCAAAATGGTTGCAAGTCAGAATGAAAAGCTTAAGTTTCTGAAATTGTTGATATTCTCATGGCACTTGACCAAAGGAAAGAAATAAAAACAAGTACTCCAAATATGCGCTTCTCCTTGGCAAAAGCAAAGGCAGCTTCTCTGGAGTGTCTCAGCCATTGTCACTACACAAAGCCTGCCTAGACAACTCCACTAAGACGGTTAGTACATTATTTAGTAACAACACATGGCAGTACTCTGTCCCCCCCTCCCCAGAAACACTTAGGAAACAAAGAGTTGCTGCTGGATTCTCAGACTCTAACCCCAGTTTTGTACCTCACTTGACAGTCTCTTTATTTTAATACACAGGCATGAAAAGAAAGGAAAACAAAAGAGCCACACAAACACAAGGGTTAAGTGGGCAAAAATTGGCCATTGAGGCATTTAGGCAAGGAAAAGAAAGTTTCCCAGGCAAACCTGTCAAGACTGTAGAGTAGCCTTCCAAGGGGAGCCTTGGAGACAATCCAACTGGACACAGGCAGCACTGAGCTAGTCTATGAAAGGGATTAGATAACTGGTTGTGCACGATAACAGAGGTTCTATGTCTGATAAGCCAGGCAGTCCCTTATCATTTGATGTTCCCTTGACAGCAGTGACCATTTGCAGAATATCTTCTGGATTGTGTTGGTTTCTTTAGGTTTGGGGTTTTTATTCTTTTACTGAATCAGAGTATGTATCTCTCTCTCTCTCTCTTTGCTAAAGCCACAGCAACTCCCATCAGAGAAGCAATCTAAGATAATAAGCATTAACAGACTGGAAAAGGCCCTTAAAATCAATGATCTAAAAATCACCCAGCCTAGTTTAAGAAGGCGAGAATCCCACAGGCTGGCTTGGCAAGCTGGTGAGATCTGCACTGTTAGCCACCCCATCCACCAAGTTTGCAGGGCCCTGAGTCTTATCATGAGGATACAGATGTGGAAGCCTCATCTGTGCTGAACACGAACAGAACCAGAGCGATGGACACCAGCTGTTCGGCAGCAATGACCCAGTAATCACTGTGATTATGTGTCCCACTTACTGGGGGACTCTGCTAGAGGGATTAGCAGATCGTGATCATCACACTAAGCTCTACTCAAAAAGGCATTAAACATGAGGACTAAACATTCAAAATAATTTCCTGCTTAAGTACCTCAATGTTTGGGGAGCCCAAAAGAAGACAATTCCTAATTGGCAGAGAGCATTACCACTGCAAGTGATTGCGCTGGGAATCCCACATCTCAAAAGCAGGCCCTGGGAGCACCATCTGGACTCGCTCAAGAGCCCTGCAATCTTATCGACTTGAAAAGGCTTTAGTAAATCCTTCGATACTGTCTCCCTAGAGCATTCCTCTGGAGAAACTGGCTGCTCATGGCTTGGACAGGTGCACTGTTTGCTGGGTTAAAAACTGGCTGCATGGCTGGGTCCAGAGAGTGATGGGGCATGGAGGTCTATCCAGATAGTGGTCAGTCACCAGAGGTGCCCCCCAGGGCTCAGGGCTGGGGCCAGTCCTATTTCATACCTTTAATGATGATCTGAACAAGGGGATCGAGTGCTCCTTCAGTCAGTTCACAACCACCACCAGGGTGGGTGGGAGTGTTGATCTGCTGGAGGGCAGGAAGGTTCTGCAGAGTGATCTGGACAGGCTGGATTGATGGACCAAGGCCAATAGTATGAGGGTCAACAAGGCAAAGTGTGGGGTCCAGCATGTGGGTCACAACAACCCCCTGCAGCACTGAAAGGCTGTGGTGAGCTGGGGATTGATGTCTTTTCCCAGGTAAAAACAACAGGAGAAGAGGAAATGGCCTAAAGTTTCAACAGTGGAGGTTTAGATTAGATATTAGGAAGAATTTCTTCACTGAAAGTGTGGTCAGACATTGGAACAGGCTGCCCAGGGAAGTGGTAGAATCATCAACCCTGGAAGTGTTTGAAAGACGTGCAGCTGTAGCACTTGGGAATACGGCTTAGTGGCGAACAGGGTGGTGCTGGTTTAACACTTGGACTCCATGATCTTGCAGGTCCTTTGCAACTTTAATGATTCTATGAACACTAGTCATCTTCAAATGTAACCTGGGGGATGACCACACCATACTGAATTCCCAGGACTCCTGCCTCCCCTGAAGCTTCCAAGACTCCTTCACGTCCTGGCAGAACTATCAGGGAGCAAATAACACACCAAACCACCACACTAAATCAACATCAGTAACCCCAAACTCTGTGCCATGGCAGGGAGACATCTTTTGTCAAAACATCTGCCTTGACTTTGATATGGAAATAGCTCACTTTTTCACACTCTCACGTGTTTTCTTAATAGTCTTTTTTAAGAACATATTGGACATAAAATCTGCCACCTATTAAAATAGAAGCTTTGAAGGTAGAAAACACTTCTAGAAATTATCTTGTGAATCTTACTGAACTTTATCAAATTTGGAGTCATCATTCTTTCTGTACAAGTGTGCACTTCATTACTTGGTAATGGAACAATAATTGCTCTTCAGTTATGCAAGATGCACCTCTAATTTGCAAGGGGTTTCTGGAGAGGTAATGACAGATGCTTTAAAAAATCAAATGTGAGAATATGAAAGTTGTTATGTAAAAGATAACAGTACCCACAGAGTGTCTGCCAGTTAGGTCACAGTCTCAGCTGGTAGAAAGGCACAATGCTGATGTTCTGTCTTATGCATTCTTGAAACACTGAACCTGAAGCCAAATTAATCATATTACTTTGCGCTTTAATCTAACTGAATCTCACAAATGAAGCATCATCAGAGTAGGTCAACACCTGACATCCCTGCTTTCCTGACAGCTTCCTACGCACTCTAGGTAAGGCTGCCAGCAATTCAACAGAAGGCATTTTTCCCCTCTGAAATTATCCTTCCCGATCATAAAACACGTTGTGTGTGAAATAAAGATATCAATCTACATATTTTCTTGTTTTTAAAACTAAATTCAATATAAAACCTGCTAGGAACTATATTGTGAGGGAAAATCTTGAGTCAAAAACGATGATCATTCCCAATTTTCTCCATTGCCTTTTCTCCAACTTTACCACTGTGAATGGGGGCTCAGTGAAGCATTTCAAAGACCACGTGTTTGCTCACAGCCCTTCCAGACAAAATGTCAACTCCAGACTCTAAGCACTTGCGTTCGTTGATGCGTGGCAACGCTCGTAAGATCAGGAGCAGCACACCATCCAAATGTCATCTGTGTGTGCAGATGCAGCATCAAGTGCACCTCCTCATATGACTAATTTTCCAATTAAGATTGAAACTCTGTTGCGCTACAAACACAACAAGCACATGGGAAGATTTTGTTCTTGCTCCATGGGGATTTACTATCAAAGATACATTCATTTTACTCTAATCTACTTGGTTTTACTCAGCAAAGCACTGACTTTCAAAATATGTCAGTTTTGCACTGCAAACTTGACTGTATTTTACTGTTTTGAAACAGTTCAGCATGACGTCCAAAGGGAAAAATTCAAAAAAGCTGAAAAGATTGGCAAATGCTTAGAAAGCTTGCTTCACCCACTCTGATCTCCATGCCAGACATATTATTAGCAGGACCCAACTATCTAATCTGAGACTTGTTCAGATCCAAATACATGAACTGCATCACAACAGCAACTGCTCAGCAGATGTACCCTGAGGAAGCCCAGCCTTTCAGTCTGGAAGAACAATAAAACAACAACCAGAGACCGCAGAACTTTGAGCAAGGAGAGCCCTGCTTAATCTATGGAAAAAAGACATAACGAGATGCAGTGCTTGGAAGCTGAAGTTAGATAAATCAGAGCAGAAATAGGCACATTACCGCTGCAACCAACCACCTTAGGATGTTTCACATACTCCATCACGTCAAGCCTTTACAGTCAGGGCTGCTGACAGATGTCTGACACAGCTCACAGAGAACTGCAGGCTTCAGGCAGTAATTCTTAGACAAAGCTCTGTCCCTTGCACCATGCTCCAGCTCAGATTAGATGACCATAAATGGTCCCTCTTGACCTTAAAAATCTACAAGGACACTCAAGTAATGGCAAAAATGTCTTCAAGGAGTTGTAGCTCTGCACAACCCCACGAAATGGTAAACATATGACAGTTGTGTGCCAATGGTCTGTGTCACTTCTATGCCATACAAGCTGGCTGAGAGCCAGCAACAGAGCCAGGCTGGACAGCTGGCAGTCAGGAATCAAATTTAGTCTCTTTCTCCTGGGTTTGCAGCAGATGAAAGAACTGTAAAAAAACTACCACATACCTTGAGGAAGCAGCTTCCCCCCAAAACATCAGCACCTGAATCTTCAAGGACTTTGCAAAGAAAGAACTAAAAATGGGTCTAATACACATTTCCCAGCTGAGGGTTGCTACAGTGTGGTCTTTAGAAAAATGGCACAGTAAGAACGACAAAAAAGTCTCTCTTCCCCAAATATCCAAGCAAATTTAAAATAGTTAATCCTGGAAACATTCTCAAAAGATTAGCCATGGCTCAACAAACTTTACTGATGATAATTTTTAATTTAATTTAAAGTTGAACATCCTTGTGTAGTAATGGCAGAGATGAAGGACTATTAGGGAATAATCTTGTTTACGGATCAGTGAACTCAGAAAATTGCCAAGGCACTGTGAAACATATTCCTTATTCACACCTCATAATTAACTGAGTGTTCTGCTGCAATATTAAAGTCATCTTTGCTACGAGAAAGATGCTCATTTGGGCTGGGATGCCACTGAGGGGGTCTCATTTGGTTCTGGCATTTCCAAACTACCGGGAAAAAGCACCTTCAATTCATAAAAACCACAGACTCCCAAAGTGTAAGGGAGGGCAGAGAAAGCCTTTGGTCCATGACAGAAGCATGGCTTATACCAAGAAATAAACCTACCTCCCTCTTTCCCTAATGCCATCTGGGAGCATTTCTCTTTTAAAGGCATCTGAAAGAAGAAAATACAGTTTCTCTTAATTAATTCACATTGAAAAGTGCTTTTGATGGAGTCAAGAGGCCAAATCAGATCAAAGTAAATAATGCAACACATAGTGACATGAAAGCCCTTGGACAGTAGACATCATGGCTTACACTGTCTAGACCTTGTACTCAAAAAAACCCCAAAATGCTGAAGATTTCAGCTTGTAGGAAAGTGAAGGAGGATAGGGGGGCTCTATCCTTCCAGCAAATTTTAAGAAAAAAAATTGTCAATTTACTAGAAGAAAGACTTCTGTTGAGACAAATCTGCTTAAGATTTGGGAAATCCTGGATTAAGTCTCTGCTTTATGTCAAATTTTATGTTTGTGAATTTGGGCAAATGCTCAGACTCTCTGCCCCTTGGTTTATAGAGATAACACTTCCTGACTGACAGAGCATAGGCACAAGATTATCCTGCTACTTTGCCCTGGTGAGGCCACATCTGGAGTGCTGTGTCCAGTTCTGAGTTCAGTACAAGAGAAAGATGGAGCTCCTGTACTGGGTCCAGTGGAGGGCAACAAAGATGATGAGGGGACTGGAGCACCTCTCTTACAAGGAAAGACTGAGCTGGGCCTGCTCACCTCAAGAAGAGACAACTGAGATGGAAACTCATCAGTGTCTGTTAGTATCTGAAGGGAGGGTGTCAATAGGACAGAGCCTGGCTTTGCTTGGTGGTGTTGAGTAATAGGACAAGAGGCAATAGGCAGGAACTGATGCACAGAAAGTTTCACCTAAATACAAGGAAGAACATCTTTACTGTGCAGGTGACCAACCACCAGAACAAGCTGCCCAGAGAGGCTATGGAGTCTCCTTCACTGGAGGTATTCAAAAGCTGTCTGGACACAACTCTGAGCAATGTGCTTCAGGGGACCCTTCCTGAGCAGGGAGGTTGGACCAGATGACTGACTGAGGTCCCTTCCAGCCTTACCCATTCTGTGATTCTGTGACATGCACACCCTGGGTCCCAGGCAGCTAAGACAGCAGCTGCAGCCCCTCGGCACTGTAACTACACCACAGGGGAGAAAAAAAACTGAGGAAGCCAAGGAAGAGCAATGAAGAGAACTCAGTCTCATAAATGGGGGTCTGAGGAAGCCCACAAGCTTTCCCCAAGCCAAAGGTCCTTTGCCTAAGGTTACTTTGAGATATTGCTGATATCCAAAGAGCAGCTAAGAAGGGGAGGATATATTGTACACCTGTATCTAGGCAACTGAGGCCCAGAGAGAGCAGCTACAGACTTCAATGGTGTCATCTCTGGCCCCCAGAATCATCCGGGCCCATCTTAGCTTAGTTCAGCATCTTGTTCCAGCCATTTCCCTGTAATGGGAAACAGGCCAGGCAGTTGCAGGATGCTCTTCAGCCAAAGCCAGTACACAGAATTCAAAACGGAGTAATAAAACATATTCAGATTTTCCACTGAAATTTTTACTGTACATATCACCTAAACATACTGCAGTTAGAGCAAAAGAATAAACAATAAAGAAAAAAAAAGTGTGATGCCATAAATTAGCACTGAAAAAATGCAACTTTGGAATAGTACATATAGAACAGAAACAATAAGCAAAAATACACTGAATAAAAATCCACATTCCAGCATCTAAAGTACTGCATGTTATTTTGACACCTCCCCCTCCTCTGTCCAATTCCCAAATGATCCAACAGAGATCGAAGAGGTACAGAAAAGGGTAATAAGGCTCATCAGACACTTGGAAGGGTGTTTGCGTGAGGACACAGTCAAGGGAACAGGCTCTCCACCCTGGAAAGGGAGTACACATAGAAATACTATAAAATTGTGAAGGGCTTGGGGAAGTGAACCAGAGAAATTACTTTCTACTTCTTATCTTACAAAGTCAAAGGGCGCCCAATGAAATTATCAGTTTTCAAGCAAACAAAAAGATTCCTTCATATGGTATGTAATTAAAATCACAGAACTCATTGCAACAAGATGCCCTCAAAGTCAGAGGAGGGAAGGGTTCTAAAAGGGAAATTAGGCAACTCCACAGAGGACAGGTCCATGGAGAGTCTTAAACACAGTGCTCCAGATAGAGCACTGAGATCCATAGACTCTAAATCACTGACTGGCACACGTTCAGCAGGCACAGTGAGGAGAGATAACCCTGTACTGGCCCTGTTCCCATTCTTCTCTTCTCTGTGAGCATCTAGTAACGACCACAGCCAAAAAGCTGATACTAGAGCTAGATGGACCGCTGGTTTGATACGGTGTTCCCACAATGTTGTTATGTTAAATACATTAATACGAGTTCAATAGACAAACCCTAATTTTAAGTAAAAGGACTTTGAGTTTTTTCCCCTGAAGAAACACCATCCCTCTATGTATATTAGTGCATAGCACCAGACTAAATGCATGAACAAATGCCTTCTGGGTGGGAAGCTATCCATCATTTCCAAAAGCTTATACGGGCAATGAATGAAGGAATTTGGTTTTCCATACTGAGTAATTCTGTGATGAAGATACCATTCAGGATCATAAGCAGGGTCATGATAGTGAATCCACAGTATGTCAGCCAAGAGCAGCAAAGGAATGCTGATTGCAACAGATTGATTAGAAAGATCAGCATTAGCAGCCATTTAGATTACAGACCAGGTGACAGCTTTCTAAAATGAGAATTCCTGATGTTTGTACCAAAAACACTTGTAGTCTAAGCAATTCATCTGCTGAAATAAACGTGTGACATAATGAACAGTGGGGAGGATGAGGGGGAAGAGGGAGAACAACAACAACAAATGGAGAGCTCACTACCAGAACACCAGAGAAACACCTCTGCTTCAAACATTTACAGATAACTCACAGACACAGCAGCAGTGATACAAGCTGCTGTCATGAGATTAGGCAGAGATTACAGCAAATGCAATTAAATTAACTCATGTCAAAATATTCCAAGAGAACCCAAGGCCATCATTTTACAGCAGCTTTGTCTTCTACAGAAATTCCTAGCACAGTCTTGTAAGAACAGGATGTGTAACGGTTTTAAATGATCAGATAAAACTGCACTTTATGGCAGGGAAATAAAGGTAATATTCCCTCTTCCTCCCATCCCTAACTGACAATTACTCTTTCCCTGAATTTTATTTTGAACAATCAATGAAGTCCTTGCATCCATGGAAAACTTTCTTCTCAAGTTTTTCCTGCTTATTTTTTCGTCTGCTAAAATGAACACCCAGAGGGTTTGCTGGCATCTCCCACAGATTAAATGAAACAGATTAAATGTATTTTATTCCATACTTTTTGTACTACTACAACCAAAGTGCCACCATAGTTTGTTTCAAAGTACCGATTTTACATTTAATAATTCCTTACTCTAAGGCTGATTTGCAAAACCAAGAGATTTCACAGGTCACAAAAGGAAAGATTTGAACAGACTTTCAGCCCCCTGCCTGAACAGAGGACCTACAGCAAACATGCTGCCAACCAAAGCTTTAAACAGAGGGAGAAACAGCATCATCTGCACAGCAAAAGAATGATATTTTCTTAAGACAACCAAACCTAACTTTTAGAAAGGAGGTTAAAAATAAATGAAAATAACAACCACAACATATTTCAATGGAAGATTATCATTTAAGACACTCCATGACCAGTTGTGGCAGGTAATGAGAATCCAAAAGGCAAAGCAGGGTATCACCAGATGCTGTGAGACCCATCAGACCTGGAGAGCAAACACTCAACAGCAGCATTCCAACAGCCCAAGCACAAACCTTGTCTTTCATGGCTTACTTTGGACAGTGTCTGAATTTCAGCACGGATGTTTGGGAACGTGGAATGCATTTACAAGAGTCCCTTCTGCGCTGCAGTTTCCTGGATATTCACCTTCTGGAAATTGCTTAAAAGAATAGAAACAAAAAAATCTGCACTTCAAAGGTGCGCAATCAGAAGAGAAAAGTGTGTTCCAGCAGTTCCAAGCCAAGTAGAGGATTAAGGTTTCTAATGCACTAGTTGGAAAAGAATATTGGGATAACTGCATTAGAAATGTGAAAGAGGATTTACTACTCTTCTTTAGATTAAGTTGAAGATTAAGTTTCTAGTCAGGGAAGAATCTGTTCATCTTGGAAAGCATGCAAGGAGGATGGAAGAAGCATCAGACATCCCAGCAGATTTTGTCTTTTTAAACCAAATATTAAATCTCAACAGCTACTTCACATTAAAAAAATCAAAGTACCACTCATCACACAACTGAAACCATCCACCTAACGTCTCATCTGATGAGGTTGGTGTCCTCATGGTTTTAAGCAAATGTCTGCTTTTATCAGCCTGTGAACACTTAAATCCATGTAACTTAGTCCTGAGAGCCTGCTGTCCTTCATTTAATACATGCTGTGATTGCCAGGTTCAGACAAGAGACATGGATCAGTTTGGAAAGCATCAGTCATTAATGAGGTAGGTAGTTACAGCTGAATCTCCTGAGAACAGACTCAAAGTTTCCACTAGATGTCCAAAAATGTGCCTGGAAGTCAAAGTGCAAGAGAGAAATGGTTCAATTAGATCAGCTATCCAGGGAAATACCTGCAATAATCTGGGCATCATCTATCTTCAGGTGTTGTGGTTGTTGAGGGTTTTTTTATTTCCTGGATGACTGAAATTCTGTGTCAAACTAACCTAGATTTACTGCAAGGAAAATGACCTGGCAAGCCATTAGTGTTTTTTCTTGTTTCTCAGCCACTGTTAATTCCTTGACACTGGTTTACAGGGCTTTCAGAGAAAGCCAATGAACACAGGCACACTGCTATTTCAAACGCTGCTTTAATGAGACTGCCATGAACTGTGAATAGAAAGGCAGTCCTGTGAAGTAAAGGGAATGAACAGAGACTCCTGTGAGTCAGCTCTGGGACACACAGACTGCACCTATAAATTGGGGATTTCCAATTAGCAACACAGGGAACAGAAGAGGCCGACATACAATGAAGCGACTGCAACTTCAGGGTTTAAACACAACTCCCGTTAATGAGAGAAAAAGACCCCTTTCCCCTGCACATGAATGAACAAGCCATCAGCATCTTTCAGAAGATGGGGAAAAAAGAAAAAAACAACAAAACCCGTTCTTAACTTTTCCTCACAGTTCTGTTTTGCACAGCATGGTTCTTTGTCCCAAGCACAGTTTTCACTTACGAATTCACAGAAAGGAATTTTCATGAACTAAATGAAAGTCTAAAGGATCTTTAGAACTAAAAAAAAAAGCAAACAACAACAAGCAACAACGAGAGTTAAAGCACTTTAAGACATCAACAGCTAAGAAAAGTAACATCAGACTCAGTCTTGCGCCTTTTTTCTGACATTCAATCTCCATGAAGCCAAACTACTTCAGTTTATTTGCTGCTTACTGAAATAAATAGGGCCTCTTGGTACTGTCACTGTCCAGGGGATATTACTTACTTTCCACTTCCTTCTCAGAAGGATGTAAAAAGAGGGAGAGAAGTGTTTTTCTGTACTGCAAGACAAAAAACCAAACACTATCCAGAGCAGTGGCTGAAACACAGATCCAACAAAGGGTGTCAAATTTAAAACCCAGCCTTTTCTACACAAACAAGTGCATGTACAAGTGCCTGCTTTTCCATCCACAAAGAAGTCAAGAGTGAGAGCAACTGTGGCTCCATGCCAACCCAAGCACCAGAGCAGAGCAGGCTCCTGGTTTTCTGCCTGGCTCTCCAAGCTCCATCCTCCTCAAACCCAAGCAGCAAGCACAGGGAAAACTCATGAGTTAGCTATAGGGTGGAGGAGAGCCAAACCCCCAAATCTAGAGAAATGAGGTCAAAAAGAAACTAGGCAGCCCAAGAAGCAGAAACCCATGCAGGGTGGAAGGAGGAGACAAGCACAGACAGCTGTAGCAATGGATCTGCAGTATCTGGAATGAAAGAAGTCTTGTCAGAAATGGGTTTGTGAAGAAGATGAAGCAGCTAGCTCAAATGCCTTAAAAACAGAAGCCATTACCGTTGTATAAATGCATGTTACAAAATGGATTCTTTTGTTCTCTTTTGCTTAGTCACTGTCCCCTTCCCAAAATCCCCCGGGATGACCGTTATCTCACCACTCAGGAATGCGTGTAGTGTCCTGGAGGAAGCTTCAAGAAGTTTCCTTATTGGCCCTTATTTTCTCTTTTCTATTGGTTGTTACCCCTGAATTCCTATTGTTAATAGTCCAAATCCCCCCGGGCTCCTTATTGGTAGTAGTCTGAGTCATCCAAAACCTTTACATACCCCTACCCACGATCAATAAACTCCCTCTCATTCCTCTCCTGTGGTCTCTGTGTGGCTCTTTTCAGGCTCCCCAGGGACCTCATGGTGGGGGACAACGGGGGAGCACATCCCATCCAGGTAACGGGCTAAATCCCGGGACCTGGAGCCCCTCTCAGCCATTGAAGACAGCAAGTTCTGATAGCTGGAAAAGCCCAGAGAAATCTTGCTCCCTTGCTGGACAAAGCTCCCAGGGCAGAAGACTGAACTGGAGAGATGGGAACAGTGGGGAGCACAGAGAGGATGCAACAGGCAATACAGTGAAGTAGGTTGGGGCCCTTGAATTGTCTGGGCAAGGACTTAGGGGCCAGGAGTATGGGAGGGACCTTGGGAGTTAGACTTTATCACAGCGGCTTTTGAGGAAAGCAGCAGGATCCAAAAGGCAAAGCCTGAGGAGCAAAGATTGGAAGCAATTAAATGAGTAAGAAGACACAAGCAAGGGAAGAGGTGAGGAGTAGGTGAGTAGATGAGGCAGGACAACAAACTGGGGAGAGAGGAAGCAGCCAGAAGCAGCTGCACATGCCGGGGTTTATTCCTCTCCAAGTCTGCAAGGGAACATCATGTCATTGTGCCTCATCTGTAAGGAACTATCTAAAGGAAAAAAGTACCTCATCTCTTAATACTGACTGGTACAGAACACAATCTGCTGCTGCCACCAGCTAGGCTGCTTGCTCAAGTGGCAGATGTTGATGGGTGGATCCAAAGGTTTCAATCCAACTGTTAACACCCATGTGGCTCCCCTCTACAAAATTTCTGGCTATTCACTTTACTTGTTCTGAATAGTAAGGAAGTTACACATCCAGAAACTATGCCAAAAGCACTTAAAAAGATTACAGACTGAAGCAACAAACTGCAAGGAAATAGCAGCACTTGGTAGTCTCTACACAGAGAAATTATCTAGAAGTTGTAAATCTGTCTCAGAGCAGAAACCCAATAACATGAAGTAAATAGGGCATGGGGCCATGCTTTGGACAAGGAAGAAACTGAACAGTTACTCATTAAGTGAGCACCATCCATTCTGGGCAATGAATCAAGCAGGAAGGATGCAGAAAAAAAATTGCTATCTGATAGTGTAATTAATGACAGTCACAACAAAAATAAGGCCAAAATTAAATCAGGTCCTTCTTACCTGGTGAGTGCATAATTCTGCAGCATCATGAGGTCTAAACATGTCTTTTGGTGTGTGCATGCAACATGATGTTAGTCATCACCATACCAAAGCAGTGCTGATTTGAAGTAAACTTCATTCAGCCAGCAATGAGCTCAGTTACTTTTACTGAAACAGCACTTGCAGATTTCAAAGATTAAGACACATAATGCCACAAGCATGCATAAGAGATAGTCCTTGGCTTGGTTTATTTTTTTCCAGGGGGTGGGGGCTGGGCAGTCTTAACACAACTGCATCACACAAATGGAAGTGGAAAATGAACATGTATTATTGCACCTCATCTTCCAGCATATGCTATGGGAACAGAGAGGTGGAATTATTTTCCCAAGATTACACAAAGTTCTCTGGATGACAGCTGCAGGCCAGAGCATGTAAATCCTTGGCTGAATCCAAGGCTGTAGGCACAGGGGAACCCACTTCTCACGTGTTTCTAGACTCTAACAGAGCCTTCAGGTGGCCTCGAGTTTCATCTGTGCATGACAATAAATATCGTCACTGATTGCAGGTGAAATCATGGAATTCAAGAAGATTCATTCAACATTTCTTAAACAGACACGGCACAGCAGTAGATAGAGCTATTGCTCAGACTCACTTGTGTTGCCCTATTCTCAATTCAGTTTTAAATATCAGTTGAAAAAAAGAAATCAGCCTACAGCCAGTGACAATTCAGTGCTTCCTTTTCTCTCCTTTCACACAGAGGCAATACCACACCAACTTTTACTCAGAGCATCACAGACTAGAAGCTTGATCCTCACACCCCTCAGGAGACCAGCAGAAAGAGGAAAGTAAAAGCCTTGGATAGCTCCACTGTTTAAATGCTCCAGATCACTCATTTTGCTTTCCTAGAGAAGAAAATAATTTTGCCTGCTAGGGTCCCAGGCCTTTTCCATCACAAGCTGAATCCCACACTGTCATGGAATTTCTCCACCAACTATTGCTGTGGTGTTTGCAAAGACCTTTATCACTTCCTTGCTATTTTGCTGTTGCACAGCAAGGACCTTTCGGGCTAACAGAAAGTACGTGGGTTTTTCTTTTGTATTATTTTGGTCAGGAGCAAACATAGAACATAAATAACAGTTACCTTACTGTTTTCTCAGAGGCACACAGTGCTTTTTACTGCTGTGCTTTGCATTTGAACACATCCACCATTGACCTCCAGAGTGTGGAAGTGGAACTATGAGCAACTTACCAAAGTTTAAGAAAGTTGCACCACATTTAACAGAAAATGCCTTCCTGGCACTTCTATAACCCAGGCAGTTTCATATCCTGAGTCACACCTTCCTATAAAACACCTTTTAACAAATTCAAGAAAAGTTTGCACACATTAAATCCCACATCTGGGAAACTGGTCACACCATTCTGTCTAAGTTGTTTATGAATCTAGGACATAACATTGCACTGGGTGGCAAGGGAAAGCATTAGACATGCAGCTGAGACTTCTGCTTTTTTAACAGCAACTTCATGTTAAAGCAGAAAAAAAATAAATAAAGTTAAGAAATCATTGCTACACAAAACTTGGAAATAGAAGCACACAGTGGGGAAAAGCCAAATCAACCCCAGGGAACTGTTACGTTGTGTGCCAGTGCTTTCCCCCAACTCTCCCTTTGCTCTTCCTTCATCTGAAGAGCAGCATCTGTTTCAGCTCAAGCACTGACCGTGCAGGCTGTGCAGGGACTCAGGGAAGACACATTATGACCTCAACATATTTTCCCTCATAGTCTATCAATCTTAGGACCAGCACAGCCATCCCTGGAATGCACCATGTTCTGCACAGCATTTCCATGTTCTTTCCCTTGCTACTGTAAAAGGAAACAACAGCACTGCCGGTTTAGTCATCAGATAATATTTATCCCTGCTATAGCCTTAAAGACTTCATTGAATTTTGGATCAATGGGGTTTTGTGCCTGGATCCCACAGAGCTAGTGAGCAGTGAGCTCCTTCACTCTCTTTTGCACGCACACAGAGATGGTAAAGTGTTGAGCACATCTCCAAATACACTTGCTTGTTCGCTAACTTAGCAAAAAAAATTGAATTAAAATAAATACATAAAAATAACCCTCAAAAAACTCATGTCATAGTTCATATACATAGAAAATATTAAACAACAGTCCATTGTCCGTTATAAGGAAAGTCTTTCCAGCTAAGTCACCAACAGCAGATCCAATAAAAATGAGCTTCTACGACACGAAAGAGAAACAGATTTCAGTTTCAAAGTATGCAAGCTACTGTGGAATCCTATTTTTCATGAAGCTTAGACTGTGGGCCCACCACAGGTTCATTTACAAGCTCAAAACCATCAGAATGATTAGGTGCTATGAGGGTGTTCACAGGCTGGACAGCATTTAGCAATGCTGAGTGTGAGGCACATATGACACAGCATGACTACAACTAACTAAAAAAATTAAAAAGGTCTCAAACAGATCTCAGTTTTCAGTTGGTTCAACAACTCATGAAAAAGAGAACATGACAGTAACAATGGACACAACTTGCACAAGGGACTGTGACAGCTTGTTTTGTGTGTATATATATTTAATCCTTATTAAATGTGATCGTTGATCTGACAAGAGTATTGCTGTGGTGAGTGATGAGGTGTTGGCATTGATACTGCTCTTTAATAGTGCCCATATATTTATACTGCACCATCACAGTGAAAGCCCTGATGCCTTATCCCAAACAGAAGTACAAGCCAGACATGAAAGTTCTCATCTGCCCTTCTCCATTTGTGTCATATGGGAGGGCACATTCAGGGAGATCGATCAAGCCCAAAAGAGATTCTAGTTACCTTTTTTCAGTAGCACATGCCAGCATTCCCTAAAATTGCAATAAATTGTGGTGATAAAACCTACAATTTCATCCAGACTAACTCATTCTTTACTCCTGAAGGGAACCAGGACTGCAACCCACATATTCACTGGATTGCTGAAGATAAGAGCAAGTGACAATAAAGGACAATAATCTCTCTGCACCAAGAATTTATATAACCAGCTCCAGTTACTGCTAATTAGACTGATTCCCTTAACTCCTCCATTGCATCTTTCTGCGTTTTTCAGTTACCTCTAGTAAAAAGATACATAATAAATAGAAACCTAGTTGATCACTTTATAAGTACTTCAAAGTAGAGATTAATCAGTGCATTTTATTCTAATTAAGGCCTTACAATTAGTAATCTGGTGCACTAAATAAGGTACCTGAAGCTACTTCACTGTGCCAAATCTGCTCTCCAGCTTTGGAGCTTTTGAAACATTTAAAACTTTTTTCCCCCCTCCCTTTTGCCATGGAAAAAGACCTACACAAGTCAGATGAATGTGAATTACAAGGGAAAATTGAGTAATTAATCTTATAGACTTGACAGTGATTTCATTATTTTTTCTTCTTTTTTCATTTATAGCAAGGGTGCTTCCTACTTCATATCATATAATATGCCAACAGCACTAAAGACAGACTGTGTACAGAAAATATTTTAATCTGTCCTGTGAGGAGTCAGCAAAGAAGTCAGTAAGAAGACCACAGTCCCATGCTCAAGTAGTGGCCCACAGACTCCACGAGACATGGACATCATTTTGAGAGTCAGTGAGCAGCAATGCACTTAACCTTGCTGTTCCATATGACCAAAAGCACAGTGCATGTGGTGAGAATTGAGGGATCACTTGAAATTACAAATGCTGTAGCAGCCCATTTATTTTTTATAGTGACCAGCAAACACTGACATTAGACAAGCAGGCACCAGTCAAATTGCCCAGGCTCTATGAGGCTGTCATTCCATACAACAACAAGTTATCCAGCATTAATCTGCCTTCAAAAGAAGCAGGAATTCAGAGCAAGGGGACAATCAGCTAACACAGTTGCCAACAGTGTTTTAGGGACGTTTCTTCCAAAGCAGCATCCATTAACCCATGCCAGGCTTTCTCACAGGGCTCTCAGGCACCACTCTCACACACGGGTGGCAGCAGGATTCCCTCTCAGCCACTGGGACCAAGCCAGCTCTACTTTGGGCATTCCACAATGAAGCATCACACAAGTTATTGCAAGTGTGTTGTACACAGTCAGTCACTTGAGAAAAGAAGCTGAGCAGCTTACACCATGAGAGCCCCTTTTTAAAAAGAAAGCAGCTATGTACATGCCAAGCTTGATTTGTCATGTGCAGAAATCCTTCACAACACTTGAAGAGGCAGCTGCCGAAAAGCAAATGCCAATTGGCAGCGTGGATGAGTTCTCTCTGAAGCCATCCCACATGCACAGGCTCTCCAACACAACTCCTGCAGCCCCTCCTGAAGAGGCTGGAAAACCAGAGGCTTTCCCCTTGGTGTAAGAAAAGGATGTTGCCAAAAGCAGAGGCAGAGGGAGAGTGTCTAGAAAAAGTACAAAGCAAAGAAGAGGAGAAAAAAAGAGTGGGAAGAAAGGAAGAAACAGGAGTAAAAGAGACAAGGAACCAGATGAAGCCAGACAAGAGATGCTTTTCATATTGATACCCCCCTCCACTGTGGGTGTCAGTCTATTTTCTCAAGTAACAAGTGATAGGACAAGAAGAAACGGCCTCAAGTTGTGCCAGGGAAGTTTTAAATTGCATATTAGGAAAAAATACTTCACTGAGAGGGTTGTCAACAACAGGCTGCTCAGGGAAGCAGTGGAGTCACCATCACTGGAGGTACTTAAAAGATGCGATGTGACACTTGGGGACATGGTTTAGTGGCTGCCTTGGCAATGCTGGGGTAATGGTTGGACTCAATAGTTCTAGAGGTTTTTTCCAACCTAAAAAATACTATCACAGTATTCATCAGGGAAAACAGACACAAATACAAGTATCAAAGAGAAAAAATAATCAAGAGAAACAGAGAGAAAGCAAAGGTCAGGAACAGCAGCTGCATCAGTATTGTGCTCAGGTTACTCCTCCCCACCAGATCCTAAACTTCAGAGGCAAGATGAGACTTTTGGACAACCCAGCCTGGTCTGGCACATTAGAAGGCATCAGGGTCACTCACACCTTCAAATTTTGCTACTCATTTGTGGATACAGGAGAAGAAATAAATTTGAACAAACAACTTAAAAGCTGTTCCAACAATCCAGAAAAGTCTCTGTTCCAGAGCAGCTACCACTTGTCCACTCTGAAAAGTCTTGACATCCTTACCATTATTGTGTCACAGACGCCCACAGGGAGAGGAAACTCAACCAAACCCACTCCCTTCCCTGTTAAAAACAAAATCAAAAAAGCCAACCATCCCCATGTCACACCAATCAGGGAAAACACCTGCAGGACAGAAGCTTTCAAGTGGGTTAAACATCTGAAATATGGGTTGAGGAAACAGACCCTGATGTGAGAAGTTACAGATCTCAGGTAACACCTATATGCCATCAGTACTGATGCAGCAACAAGATTACTTAGAACAAAACCAAACCCACTAACAAACAGCTCCTACTGAAATGATAACTGAGGAATGTTACATGGGAATAAAGCACTCCCTTTCCTTTTAGGAGTTCTAGGTAGGGAGAACTGCAGCAGGTAATTCCTGATCTGTATAAGGAACAAAACACTTTCTCCAAGGAATAGGCAGTGCAGGGCAACACATTATTACAGATCTCCAAATTATATCACACTGCGAGTGTTGTGTAGTTGGAACCATAAGTCAGCAACAAAGGGCAAGCTGGACAAGGGCTACCAGGAAGATTGTACAAAGGTCAAAAGAACCCACAAACACTGGCACAGATCCATGGGGAGGCTGCTGAGTCACATCCCCTGAAATGCTCTTACTAAGTTTTGTTCCACAGGAATCAGGGAATCAAGCACTGATCCTGTGCCAGAACACGGCCCTGGAGTCCTTCCTCCCCAGTGAACGTGCCAAGAACTGCTGGACATGACTGGTGAAAATCATTGTTACTGTCTGGGCCCAGCTCTCACTGTTACACACACATTCCAGGTCGTAACACAGAAGTAGGCATCACCTCTGATTTGATTGATTGATTGATAGATAGACAGACAGATAGACAGACAGATAGACATAAATATGCACAGACACACATCTACATGTGTGTATACATATGCAGAAATTATACCCACAAATATATATATATATATACACACACATATATATACACACAGCAATAACCCCCAGCGCTCATCTCACTTCAGGCATTATTGTACACATGTGCATACTCCTCCCTCTCTACATTCAAAATAACATGACAGTTCTTGCTTTCTCCATGGAGAAGCTGGGAAGAAAAGCATTGCCTGCTAGTACCATATGAGGACAGAGAGTTCCAGGACATGGACAGTCCTCAGATATTCTCCTCTTTTTTTCCTTAACCTTCCTCCTCTCTTCTCTCTCCAGTAGCATAACAAAAATTACAGCATATTTCAGGATAAAAATGCCTAAAACAATGTGAGTGACTTGACATTTTAAGGTAGATCAGCTGCAGGCAGCCAGCAGTACCTCCGAATGGCCCACATGGCTTTGCTGGGCACAGAAAGGCCACCACTTGGCTGCTCCTCAGATGCTGACGGGTGGCAGGAGCTCCAGGCGCCTCGGTGAGCAAAGCGATGCTTCCCGTTCTCCCTGCTGGCCAGGGGCACCTGCAGTGAGGCAGAGGGAGAAGCCACGGGCTGCCAGGCAGGTCTCTGGTGGATCCCTCCATTTCTCCTGATTACACATGCAGAGAAAAGGGAAAAAAGAAGTGGAAGGGGAAGGAAAAAAATTTAAGGATTTTTCTTTCTCCACTTTTACTTATCAAAAGGTTGAACATTATGAAATCAGCACAAGATACCTCACTACAACAGGCGACATTTTATTTAATCCAAAACACAAAGTCTTTGCATGCTGGGAGGACAGGATTTATTAGTTCCTAAATAGATCTAGAGGAAGAGACTTAATAGCAACAGAAGACAAGCACTCCTGTATCAAGCTGTTCTCTGGACCTCTGGTAAGATGGGAAGCACTGAGAGGAAGAATATAGTGCTATTGCTAATGTTTTGCTTCATAAAAGTTGATGTTTCACCTCTTTTAAACAGAAAACAAATCTGTACAGGTTGTAGGAAGGAGCAGGAGATGAGTTTCAGCAGCACATAGGAGGCTGTTTGTTTTCTGCTGTCCCTTATAGTCAAATGCAGAAATAAAGTCCTGAGCACCACAGACAGATCAGTGCGCAATACATGCAACCAGAGCAGATACAGAGAGGCAGCACATCTGGACTACAGAGCTTCATTCCTACAAACTAAGTGCGTGTCACATCTGGGCAAGTGGATGCCACTAAAGCACAGAAATAACTTGAAGAGGGCACTGAAAAGTGAACCTATGCAAAGGGGAAGACTGAGGGAAGGGGGAAGGCATAGATTTTCCACCAATTAATTAACAGTTATGTTCCCTTTAAGCAAGCAGCTCCTGGAACAAGCCTGTCAGACTGTAAATGCAAGTGTTGACAACCGTGCCGGCTGTCAGCCCCCAGAAATCTCCCTGGCTACGTGCCCACCACTGTGAGTTACTTATCCAGTCAAAAGAGGAGAAATCCTTTGCTGATCAATCATACCTGCCCTCTGATTGCTACTACTACTAGAGGGGCTGGAGGAAGGGCAGGGGAGCCTAAACGTTGTCTATCCCTCATTAGGACCTAGAGCAAGGGCTGAAATGGGAGGGAAGTCAGATGGTCCTGAAAGAGGAGGGTCCCTCTTCTCCTCCCTGCATTTGCTGCTCTTTCACGGTGTCAACTCCAGCACTCCTCAAACACTTCTAGGAGCTGATTCAATTCACTGCTGCAGAAACATGAATTCACTACCCTTATAGTGTCCTAGGTTTTTTATGAACTAGATACATGAGCTCACACAGGGGTGTGACAGGTTCCAGAGCTGGTGGGGCAGCACCAGTGGGAACAAAGAAATGATAGCAGGAAAAGACCTCTCATTCTCAATAGCAGTAAGGTCTTACAATCACTCATTGATAGACCTGCACCAGAGATGTTTGGGGAGAAAAAGAGATAAAAAACCAGCTTCTATAAATCAAAGGACTTATGGCTTTTAATGGAGATAGAGAATAGCATAGTTATTTGTGACACTAAGTGGGTGAGGGGAACAAATTTCAAAGTATTTATTTTTTCTCCAGTGATTGCTGAAGGCTGCTAATTATTCCAACCATTCCAGAACTAGATGGGTACTTTCCCCCTTTTTCTGTTCTGCAAGGATAGGGAAAAAAAAAAAATCAAACCTGATTTTACTACTAATCATCATACAATATTTCCAAACCCATGACATTGTGATTGAATAATCAAGCAGGCATTGCTAATAGAAGGAGTTAAGCCAAAGAAATCTAAAGATGATGATGCTTCATTCAGAACTTCCACAGAGAAACAAAAATGTTAGTCTTGCCAGAGTGAATTGAGCATTTCAGAGATCAGTTCTTCACATCTGGTCTATGTAGCCAGCAGAAGTTATTCAGGCAGCAAGAGAGCAACAAATGAAAAAGGAAAAAAACATCCTTCTCCTCAGAAAAAAACACACAGAATGAAATCTTGGTGCTTCCAAATTCATCAAATGCATGTCATCTAATTCAGCAGGGCAAGTCCATCTTCCCCAGTACTTTATATATTAATATTTATTTTGGACACACAGGTGGAAATGCTTGACAAGCACAGAAAGCACAAATTACTTACGGTTTGAATCCGTTGTAGGAGAGGGAAAAGAAGTCATAAACCAAGCACACACCAAACACAGTGACTCCAGTTTCTTTCACCAGCATTGCACACGTCCCAAGGAATAAACTAAGCAGCAAAAAGAGTGGGGAGGCAGTGGGAGGGAAATGTTCCCCAACATAAAGCTGATCCACACTCCTGAAAAAATAGAATTAACATAAAATATCTTAACTTCTCTGTTATTTTCATGTTTACTACATTCACACAAATACTGAGACACTTCCTTAATTGTTGAGATGCTAAAAAGAACATGTTAAGACATGAACAATCTACACTGTTTGCTGACAAATCAGGAAAGTTTTAGACACAGGACAGGAAGGGAAACAAATATTGAGAGCTGCTCGAATTCTTGGTGCACAAGAGGGGGAAAAAAAGGCAAGCAGAAAAATAAAGTGGACTTGAAACAGTTAGAGGAACACAGAGTAAATACAGAGAGGGCAGAAAAAACACCTGTTTTCTGTCATCTAGAACACACATGCTTAATTCTCCTCTTGTGACAAAAAGCACTATGCAAGCAAAAATTCCTCCATCCCACCCACGCTCCCCTGAATCAAAGATGTGTCCTAATCATTAACAGAGTGGGCAGCAAGTCCGTGTCAGAGGGAAGAAGGTAAGAAAGAACAGAAACCAACAGGCAGATTCTGCAGGGTCACTACCAGTTTTACACCACTGAAAACTTCTGATGAAAACAGCATTGTTGGTTTGTAGCAAACAGCCCAAGAGGGGTGTAGGGATATAGGCAGCTTTTCCCCATGGCTGTGATGACACAGTGCTATTTCTAAATGAAAACAACGTTATTTCTAAATGCAAATAATGCAAAAGGCACCGAAACCCCATCCAAGAAAGCTATTTCTGTATCTGTACTTGTTCAGTCACAGTTTTAGAACACAGACCAGCAAACAGAGCCAAGTTTTCATCTGAAAAGGGTGACTAATGGTCTAGACACAATCCTGAACTCTCCCAGACCAGATATTTCAGAGTCCTACTGTCATAGCATGTATTTCAAAGGCAGGCAGGTGTCTGTCTGTTTTTCATTCTACATACAGATAATTTGTCTTCTGCTGAAAACATTTTGTTAAAATTTTTAGCTCTACAACCCCTCCTCTGATGTATGATCAGCTGTAATGTCAATGGAAAAGGGAACCATAAATGTTGACTTCGGGTTTTATGTTTGCTCCCACAAGCATCACTGTGGCTGAAAGCAGGGACCAGGACACTTCCATGCAGCAGTGCTGGAGGAAGCACCTCGGCCAACAACAACCAAAAACATACAGGTTTCCCTTTGGTCCCCTCCTCAGACTAGAGAACCCCAGGATATTATCACATACCTATTATAGGAGAGAAAAGCCAACAGAAAGAGTAGACAGGCCAGGACATCTGCTCTGCCTACTATACCTGTTACCTGAAAGGGAAGACACAGGCAGGTGAGAAAACACCTATGTAAAAAGGCATGCACACTCAGTGACTGCTTCAACAATCCATGCTAACTGCTAGTTTAGGCTTTTCATCTTTCAGTGTTATCCTCCCTCACTACAGCAAAATGTTATTTGGATGGTGTAGGATATGCTCAGTTTTGCCTGCTGCATTTCTCACTTGGTAAAACAAATGAGTAAGCCAAGAGTTAAGTCATTCCTTACTTTCTTATTAAAATTTAATAAAGTTGCATCGAGAATGCCAATTTCAGGAATCTGTTTTAATTTTGTATAATAAGACTGAGATGAGAAATGCATCCAACTCCCAGAACTGAAATTTGTTAAAGAAAAAGACTACTGAAACAGCAACTCTTTGGAAAAGACTTATTATATAGGAACGAATAAATTAAAAATATTTGAATGAACTTTATCACCAAAAAGGGATACAATGGTATGTAATTAATTCTCTATGAACAATCTGAGTTTTCGGAAGCTTCTTCTACATATTAATTAACTAAAGCTTTTCTAGAAAAGAGAATACTGAAGAAGAATGAATAAACACTTTTAAACAATTACTTCAATATCCCATTTCATAAAGATCTAAAAATCACCCATAATGCAAATAAAAGGCCCTTTGAAATTTTGCCCCTTTTGAGATTACATAATTAAGCTATATTCAGTGTTCTGGCATTTATTTTAACCTTTTAAAGTTCTGACCCAGACCAAAATAAATTCAAAGACTGTCTCTTCTGAAAACTCCCTTATAACACAAAGCTGTATTATCAAAAGCAGCCTAGCTGATTAGTTCACACAACACAGCACAGGGAGTAACTGTAAAGCTTGTGGCTTTTTGTTATTAAGGTAATCTCTCCTCAAAAGTTCTCAGTGCAGCCGTTTCCCTCGTTAACAAAGGCCTGTAATGAGAGCATGTGATGTCAGTGGTACCTCAGCTAACGAGCCCATTTCTTTTTTGAAGTGTGCATAGTTGGACATTGCCTTTCCTTCCCAAAGACTCATTTTGGCTACAGAAGTGTCTCCTCATGCTAACAGACTGCAGTTTTGGAATGACTATGCCTTTAAATGTTTCCTTATAAGAGGAGAAAAATGTCCAGTATGAGCTGTTTCTGTAAAGTTATCCTGACGTTCATTAAGCTAACAAGTTTTTTTTTTCTGAAGATGATACTCCTGGCTTTTAATTGAAATCAATATAAGTTAATCCATGGGTCATATCACCTCTATCTGAGTCAGCTCCTCCAGAATACACACTAATGCTCCCTTTACTTTTTCTCCCTTAAATTGATGACTACAGAAGAGGACTGAAGACATGCAACAATATCCCAGCAGGAGAGCTTGGCCTCACTGAGATCTTTGGTTTCAGAAGATTCATGACTGTCCATTTATTCCCAGCACTGCTGATTAGGACCATCATTTAGAATTCAATGCCAGAGCAGAAAGACTGCAAGTATGAATACAAGTTTTTCTTAATGCCTCCTGCAAATTATTTTAAATATAGTACATTCTCACTTTTGCTCCTCCACAGCAAAAAATCACAAGTACCATATTCTGTATGACTCAGAGGTTTGCTTAAAAAAAAAAATGAAAATTTTAAAGAATGAATTTATTTTTAGCTTTTTTGCCACATACTTACAGCCTCGGTGTGAATGGGATGCACAGCAAAGAACAGCGCCGTGACAAAAGCAAGTCGACAGTCCTTGAACACAGCCTTGTCACAAGTGTACATCAGCACAAGAGTCACTAGACAGTGTAAAATTACATTCACTGCGTGGAAATAGAAGGGGTTCATACCAGCCAGCAATATGTTTAACCTGGAAGGAAACAAAACAGAACCATTACTACATTGGAAAGGTCTTGCAATAGCAGGACGTCTTTCAAATACTCTAAATTATGTCTTTTGCCCAATCTGCAGTCTCCTAAGGGAAGTGCTATTCAAGTAATTACTGCAAATCACTCTAAACTTCTGGTTTATCTGATTAAAGAGAAATCACTTCCCCAATTATTACAATATGTCATTGCAGTTGGCAACCTTCTTGACACGGAGATGGGAGAGGCTTGTGCTCTCCCAGTACAGTTTACTGCAGTGAGACAAGGCCTGTGCTTCCTTAGCAGCAAATAACCCCAGCCAACATCAGGAGCATGACACTGGTCCTATATCCCCACTGGCTCCTTCTGCAGTCCTGTCAGACACGTGCCAGCTTTGCAATACAGGTAGTTATTTTCTACTATGGAATAGATGTTTTTGCTTGGGAACAGCCAGGACAAGGACTTGGTAAGACACTGGAGCATCTGCTTGGTATTACGGGGCATTTATTCCCATTTAACTTCCAGAATACTTTCACATACTGGAGGTTAAGCATTTATTGACATCAGGACTACATAAAGAAGCTTGTCTAATAGTTCCCATCATTTTTATAAGGACATTGGTGGTAAAGATAAGATAGCTATCATCACCCCAGACTCAAAGAGACAATTAGGGTTCATTATTTGTGTCGGAATAAAATGTAACAAGCTGTTATGACATTTGTTTGACAGCATGTATTAACACATTTTTCTGGTCACTGTTTTTCACAGCCAGCTTGCTTAACAGCTGCTGACAAGCTTTGCCTTACATGCAGCTGAAGATAATTCTCTCCAGTATTAACAGCATCTGTACATTTGGACAAATATGTATATACTCACACATATGTACACATGATGTCTCTACCCAGGGAAAACTCCATATATGAACAAGGAATTGGGGAAAATGCTCTTTAATGTTAGGGGGCATATTTTTTAAAAAAAATTACAAGATACCCAGTGAAAAGATGACTCAATCTAAATATTTTACATGCAGCTGTAAACATGCTAGGGTCAATAATCCTCCCTGTTGTTACTCAGAGACTCCAGGTCTCCCATGACATACACGATGCAACAGCAAAGCCACTGAGCTGTTGCTACTATGTAAACACCTTAGATTTTTTTGGAGACAGAAGAGTTGTGGAGAGGTCTGTGAGGGCCAGACAACATATGTTTTTTGTAAATAACTCTCTACGTTCCTTACTCATAAACAGTGTTAGCTGTCCTGTATTGCATTTTCCAGACCAATCTAATTTTTCCCAAACCAGGAGTTTCACTTGTGCATTCCTGCTGTGCTCCCACAGGAGTGTTTGTGGAGGCAACAGCTGAAACTCAGAAAGTTTGGGAAAAAGTGAGATTTTAGAATGACTTGACCTTTTCCTTTGAAGTACGGGTTGATGCAGTTACATTTTGACAAGACATCAGTCAGTGTGATTCAAGAATACATGAAGAGTCGGGGCTTTTTCTTTTTTTATCCCATTTCTCCTGCAAGCCACTTCAGGGCAGCAACATCCATCACTTTCTTTCATTTCTACCAGCACTGAATGACAAACCACAACAAATGGCAGTAACATCCATCCAGCCAGAGTTTCAGCAGCAGGAACCCCCAGGCCTGAGCCTTGCTTTCAGTGCACAGAGGGGAACCAGGGGCACCACAGTGCCACCCTGCCCCAAAGGAGCCAAAGATCTGCTCAGAGACACCTGCAGATGTGCACAGTGGCAGGAATCACCTGCAGGACATGCTCTTTATACAAATGAATCACTTCTGGCTGTAAATCAGCCAGAGCACAGCCCTGTCAAATGCCAAAGTGTGCTCCAGCAACCTGATTCATGCAGTAAGCAGATGCAGGCAGGTGAGGACAGCCAGGACAAGTGCTCAGGCTACCAGGTGATATGAACCATGCACCAAAATGTGAGAGACTCTCATTTATTTATTTGGTCAAGTTGTGAGAACCAATTGTGAAACCCATGACATCTGACAATAGTCTTGAAAAATCTATCTTTAGTCTTCATGGATCACATCTAATCACTTCCCATCCTGCAAAACAGTTCTACTGGCAGGAGAGGCAGAATCTTATTGGGAAGGAATCTTCCTGCTCCCATGAGGTCTCCCATCCCAAAAGCAGAGTCTGCTCCTCACTCCCCTTCTTAGGGTGACCATTAAGTCAATGAGCCTTGTAAGCTGTGAGTTACCTGATGTAAATTATTGAAAACAGCTCTGTAAAAGCATCAGCCTGACAGCTTAGCTGTTCTCCTGTGTATTCTTTGTATAAATAAAAAAAAAAAGCAGAACAAAACACAAACATAACAATGCCATGTTATTCAGATAAGCCTTCCATTAAACAGCAAAATCAACAAGCAAGCTTACCTCAGTGTATGTTTTATATACCATCTTTGGTGGTCCATGAACACTAAACATGAGTGCATGCAGGTGCTATATTCACACTAGTGGTTTTTTGCTGCTAAAGCTCTTTGTCATAAGAAATTAGGCCACATGGCAACGAAGGAAACATTCTTTTGTCCTGAAACAATCCCAGCAGAATGATGATGAAATGTTAGCAGTGGCTGAATTTATTGTACGTCAAATGGGTGAGCAAATCTGGGTCTCCAAACAGCTCTAATCCAAGTCACAAGAACTCTCCAGCATGCTCACACACCCATGGGGGAAAAAAAGGCAGCCTACTATGCAAAGCCAAATTTGCTCCACTGCAGAAGAACTATGGAGCAACTTCTGGGCAAGGGAGCAGGAGAAGATGGGTAAATAAAAAATTACTTCTTCCTTCTTAAACTTTAATACCCTTGTCTTTGTTTACTGGCAGCAGCATGTAGCAGTTATACACAGTATACAGTTCAACAAACAAAGGAACTAAAACAGAGATATGAATCTCAAAGTTAAGGAAGAAGTGGTCTTTTTCCAACCTAATGTTCATGAACAGAAGTTCTGGCAAGCAACAACCGTACTCTGTTGGATGGGGGTGAGGGCGGTGTTGTTCTTGTATTTCCATATTTAAACTGGCCAACAAATGGGGAAAACTGGATCATGTGGGCTGGAAGACCTTGGCCACTTCTGCATGAAGATGATAACATCTGTGTGAGCTAAAGCACAACCGGTAAGGTACCTGTTAGGGTCTCGGTGGAGCACACAGCCAGGAGAGCAGATGCTTTGGGCTGGCCAGGCTTTTTAACTGCCTGCTTGTCAAACCAGAGATGTGTTTGCAAATAGCATTCAAAAGATTTGGGGCTTAACACAACAAGTGAGGATGCCTCCTAGGAATAGAGAAACCTGAAAGAGGAGAAACAACCATCTCAGACATGGAGGTCTTTCCTCAAGGGAGCCACCCATGAAATACTTGGAGAAGAAAAGATTTGCATTGCTTCAGCACCTCTGCTGAAAATGCCCCTGGAGTCACAGAGTGCACTGAGCCTTCTGAGAAATGGGAAATGGCAGTTCAAATACAAAGGCCCTCAAAAGACCCAAGGGAAAGGAGGAGAAGAGCACAAATACCAAAGAACAGTCTCTCAATACCAGGTGATATTGACAGGTCACTTCTAAAAGAGCTGACCAGCACCACCCAAGCTACAACCAAAATAAAAACTGATTACAGAAATCTCTGCACTGATCATGTGCCCACTGGGGAGAGAAGGCTGCACTGAAACATGCATTCAAGCCAAGACTCTTGTCCCAGTGCTTATCTTTGTGTCCAAGCTTTGTAGCACTTGTGGTTCAGCATGTCACACTCAAGACAGAGCACTGCCCAAACTACATGCCCAAGCAGGAGGTACACCAAAACAAGAAATACATGTCTAACCTAGAAATCCCTTGATTTTGTTAAGGCTAATGAATGTTTCCCAGGAACAGCAGTATAGTTTGCTTTGCCACCTATAGTAGCTTTTCCATTCCTTCACCATCCACTCTACGAAAAGGAATTATGCAACTCCACTCTCAGAAAGAGGTTTCACAGGCATTGGTGTTGAAGGTTCACTGAGAAGAGCCTGTGAAACAGCTCTCCAGCAGAAAGTAAATCATTCTGGCTCTCAAAAGAAAAGTTCACATCTCTCAGCACCCACAGTTAACCACTGGTCCCCCCTCCACCTGGCACAGATGCCTCAGAAAATGGCATTTGTAGAGCAGGGACCAAGCACCGTGATACTCTCAAGCCATGGGAATTTACATCTCCTCTAGATAAGTCACCAGACAGGGATGCATCGGGGTAAGCAATTCCCTGTAGAGAGGGCCTGGAAATAGAGTGGGATTCAGTGACTTCATCCTCACAGACCCAGAACCAGAGGGGTCTATGCCACAAGAGTACAGGCTCACAGACAAATCCCTTAAATATCCAGTTATGGTATATAATCACCAGCACCCCCAGGCTCTAATATAGTGCTTTTCTTCCACTTGTAGGCACAAAGACTCATTCAACCCTTTTTAAGGCCTCTTATGATTTAATAATATTGTAAACTATAATTGGCAAGTTTCTCTTTTTATAGAATTTGTTATTATCCCTGGGCAGCTCTTGTTTAGTTTAATCTGTTTTATTATTTTCAAAAGACTAACAGAGAAACACAACATGTTATGAAACAGAAATGCACAGGATAATAATGGTAATTTGTTTTAGCAAGTAACACTTAATGGAAAGTCTCAGAGCATCCTACACCTCATAAAACCCCTACAGTTTTTATAAAGGAAGGCTCACATGCAGATTTATATAAATTAATCTAACATAAGAATGAATTAAGTTTCCTGTGATCTTCTTTTCCTGTTGAAATTGAGTGTTATATATGGCAAACTTTATGCAAAGTAATACCCGATTTCAATGGATGGTGGAATCTCCTTATAGACTCCACAGATGCATGTACTGTGTGCCAGGAATATGAGCATTTGCACTCCAAAGAGGTGCAGCTGCATCAGTAGCAATAATGGTTAAAGCTCTGTGTGGAAATAGCTTAAAGATTAATGAAAAACACGTAGCAGAAAACAGAAAATAAGCCCCTTTGCAGAAGTGTTAGTGCAACAGCCAGCACAAGCAGGGACAGAGTTTCCACCACAGTGCAACAGCACTTTGTGCTGATTTGTGCTGATAATCTTTCCATAGTATAGTACAATGCCTCAGAACTAAATGGACAATAAGGCTGAAATGGTTTGTTACTTGATTTGCTATAATGGCGATGGGTGAGGAGACAGAGGCCATAGCAATTCCCAGGGTACAGCAATTCCCTTAGAGCACAACAGTCATCACTTACAAGAGCACTAGTTAAGTGTTGGCATTCAAAGCAGGTTATTGCTTTCCAGCAGGGTTAGGGAAAGAAAACAGAAATCACAATTAGACCAGGAAGAAGCAGCACCTTGAAAGCAGCAAACATGTCAGTGTAGAAATTTCTAGTGAAACCCTAGAAAGTTTGGTACGATGGTCATTCCTGTGTTAAGAACAATGAGAGCATCATTCACACGACTTTAGATTTGCCTCCACAAACTTGGAAAACTAAAAAAAAAAAAAAAAATCCAGATGATGGCAAGTTACAAACTGACAGACCAAGTGTCATTTTGCCTAGATATTGAACAAAAGGCAGTTTGTCTTCAAAACTGTTCTTGAATAGCATCTCAGCAAGAGCAATACACTGATGAAAACTAAAATCTCATGAAACTTTTCAGCAGCCATCAACCAGACAAACCTCTTTCAAGTGCAGAGATGAGACATGATCAAGAACCAAGCTAGGAAAGTCCCTCATAAAGAAAAGAACACTAACACAAATCTAGTATAAAGGTATTAGGCCTAAAGATGGTATTTCGAACAAGGTATAATAGTTTTTCACCAAACTGGAAATAAGTTTGAAATAAGCTGCAGACCATGAAGGAAATGCCATTTTAATTTACACAGAACAAAAGAAAAACAAAACAAAAACAAGTATAGTGAGTGAAAAGAGAACAGTCTTTTCACTTTTTCCTTTCTTTCTTTAAATCTGTGAGACAATAAATGAGAAAGGCCAGGAAAGCAGTCAGAAACAGGGAGTAAACACAGAGAAATGCCTTTAGCTAACCAGCAGCAGCCAGAGCACTTCATTTTCATGGACTCTAAAGACTATTGACAAGGATGCTCCTGTGGGTAAGAAGGCTGGTCGAAAGCTGAGCCTTTTAGCTAAAAGATGACCAAAGAAAATTAAGGGTGACATTGGTGCAAGAGGAATAGAATGCCCAATGAAAGAAAATCCCCAGGAATTGGTAGGTGTTAAATAGAGACAAAATACCCCTGAAGCAAGCAGCAAAAATAACCATGGCTGGATTCACCTCAGCCAAGTCATTCAGGAGAATTAGTGAACTCTTTCCCTCACAAAATGCTTTTAATTCAAGAGACAGGCAAATTCTATGGAGGACTGAGAAAATATGATGTGCTGGTTTAAAGGTAAACTGGCAGGAGAAAACGAACCCACCACAACAGAGATTATAAATTAGAGTTACAATTTAATAAAAATATTATAATAAATGTAATAGCACAAAGACAAAATCTTTTTAACCCACAAAATCCAGAAGTGTAACCCAGCCACACTGGGGCACAAACACAGTGGTGTTTGTTGGCCCCTGTGCTGAGACCCACATGGTTCCCCCGAGTCCAAAGTAAAGGAGGTGAAAAACCTGTTGGTACAGATGGTGGTCGCAGTCTGGTCGAGAGTGGCAGTCTTCTCAAGGTTCTGGTCCTCCTCTGGATCCGCCAAGTGGTTCCCAAGGTCTTCAAACCCCAAGATTATATACCCCCTGGTTCAGGTAGGAACTCCCAGTACCTCCCCCAGGGCGGGGGGTTCCACAGTGGGTGATCTGACTCTGTGTGTCATGGGGTATTTGGAATCATTCATGGCCCATTAGCAGACACACCCTGGGAGGTGCTAACGACTCCCTGCAGGGGAGTTATGACAGCTCTTATCTCACAGGTGTCTTTCACACCCAGCTGACATCCTGAGGGGTTGGGTGTGCCCTGCGCAGCTGCTGCAAATGGTCCATTGTTTACAGCTCTTGGGAAATGAATAGAGGGTGCAGAATACACAGCTTTGGTCACAGCCACACAGTGATAAACTGGTCCCAGCTTGCTGAACTAGGACATGTGACTAGGTAGAACTCCTACATGTTTTGTATACACCTCTCCTACTGGGCAGATCCTCACCTCTGGGCTTGGCAGCAAGCAGCATGACAGCACAGACCCCAGCCAGGTCTGCATCCCGCATCCCTGGGCAGGGAGCTTCCCCTGACCCTCCCCAGCAGTCCTGTCCTCCTTCCAGGGAGTGCAAGCAACCCTGCAGAAACACAGCTCAAACCTACAACCATCAGACACTTGCTATGAAAATCACATTTGTGTGGGAGATTTCTGTGCACCTGGAAAAAAAACTAACAACAAAACAACAAGCTTTGAAGAACCAAGCTTTGGGAGAAATCTGAAATGGCAGCAAGGCATTCTGCTCTGGGTCAAAAGAAAAGCTTATGTGCTTAGAGATTTATCTGCATATTCCAGCTATAACACAACCAGTCTTAAAAAAGCATCTGCTTCTCTTCACAAACTCTACCTCGCCCAGTGTGGCTGCACCAGCACTACATCAACTTCATGGCAGGTATCACAGCATCAGTGTGGAGAGTGATTGCCACAGCTTGGGTAGAAATAGTAGACTAATCTGTACAAGAGAAATACTGACACAATTTTGAACATTGTGATGTACAGAGTGAAGAAAATACTTGTGCACTGTGTATTTAACCTGACACATTATAGCTCTACTATATTACCCTGAGATGTCAAACTGTAATATAGCATTAAATCAAGAACAAAGAAAATCTAAGGTCTTTTTTTCTTCCCCGGGTTGTTCTGGTTTTCTAAAGCTCCCTGTCCTTGAAACTCATGCCACTGATACAGCTGAGAAAACAGAAGGATCAGCTGTAAACAACTAGATGGATCAGAAGGCTGGCAGTGAATTATTGAATCAGGTCTCTCTTTGGCTATGTATTTACATCTAACCCAAGCTCACAGTCACTTAAGGCTTTGATCTGAAGACGCTGATAGTTCTACAGTGCCCACCCAGAATACTGAACTGCTGCTGAAAGGTCCCATTTGCTTCCCAGTAAGGTACATCCCCAAGCCATCACTGGCTTGCAGTTTTGATGGGCAGACCTGGAGGGTTGTTATCCATTCTGCAGCCAGAACCTGAACACAGACCAGACTTTTTAATTTAACTTTTTCCCCATTTTTTTTCCAGCTAGAGTACCAGTAGGATGGCTCAGTACACTAACTGTGTGTCTCCATCTTTTCTGGTGAGAGCTGCATTCCAATTGGCAGCTAATCTCCCTCAGCTCCTCTCCTTGGCCACCAGAGCCACCCAGCAGCAGCCAAAGTGGACACTTACACCCTTCTCACAGAGCCAAGCACATTCCCAGTGAACAGTCACTTCCATCTCCTTCCAGGAAGACCAGGCATTTGCTGTGCTTCTCTGCCCAGTGCCATCCTCCCAAGTCTTTATCATGGCTACATGTCCTAGACCTGTCACTGCCATTTCCTTTTGCCCCTGGTGAGCTGTAACTTGAGGCACCTCCCTCACCAGCATCTGCCTTGGCACCAAGGCTGAGTAGGCACGGCCTTCACTTCTCAACCACCTGCAAACCAGAAGGCTCAGATCTTACTAAAAGTCTTCCAATCCTGGCATCCAGGGAGCTTTGAAAGGCTTCACTCTCACCATTCGCTACCACTGCACACCTTCAGGCCAAGTCTGCTGTGCTGCTGGTTACACCAAATCTTCATCACCTGTTTGTTTCTGGGTTGAAAAATCCATCTAAATGGGGATTTGGCAGACAAAAAAGAAAGAGGGAGTGAGACAGCACTAAGGATTGCACCTTCTGCTTCAACAGCTGAGAAACATTTTTGCAAAACCACTGGAACCAAGGAGTAACTTAAGTGCTACTGAGGGAATAAATGATTCAGTGAACTTCTGTTAGTGGAGACAAGGTGTAAGACAGAAAGCACCCAGTTTAAATATAAAATCCTGAGTGAATTACAGAACTGGCAGTTCTTTATTTTTCTTCTTTTTTTCCCTGCCCTTCATCTTAACATTTTATAAGGAAGACACCAAGAAATAGTATAACCTCAGTCCAGAAAAGTCACTTTCTTTAGAAAGAAGTATATTGAATCGCTTCTTGGAGAAGAAAATATCTGCAGGTCAACACCTCTGAGTGACAGCAACTGGAGAGGAGAGCATGAAGTAAGTTTTTCCTAAGGACTAAGCAAAACCATTGCCTACCATCTCACCTCCTGTGCAGATGAGGAGTTATGCTAGACCTGTCACCTAAGTTACCCATGTGTAATAGGAATGATTCTGAACCAACTAGTTCTAACACTCCTTCACTTTATACAAGTCATGAGAAAAGATAAGAGAAGTTCAAAGACACAAAGCAAGCATTATTTAATTCAATAATCCATGTGTAGGTTTTTTTCCCCTTCTGATGTTATCCCACATGGAACAATGCAGAATATTTTAAGTTTGGCCTAATGGTTTCAGTAAGAGGCCACTCTTACTTTCCTCTGATTGTTCATCCTGTCAGATCTGGTGTGAATAATGTCAAATACTTGAGCTCTTTTCACTGTTTGGCTCCAGAATCTTCGTCTACTGGAATGAGGACTGTCACTTATGATTTCCAATTCACCAGGGACGTTACACAATTTCAGCAATGTCTGCTTCAGATTTTTCTGACAGATGGGTGATAAATTTTTTTAATTGAGATCATTTTAGGAATACATAGCTTATACATAAGGATATGTTCAGCCTAATGAAAAGTCCACAGGGCATCATGAGTCCTTCCTCTTATTTTCACAGCCACAAAAGGCAGAAAGGAGACTGAGACAAAGTTTTCAGTAGATTGATGGATCTGTAGATATAAATTTCAGCCTACCCTTCACATCTGTTCTGTGCATGAGGTTTGGAGATCTCCCAGATTCTTTAATCTTAGTACAGCAAGATGCAAAACAAACCTTTACAGATTAAAGTTTCATGCAAGCGAACACAGGCACTAGGCAGGTATGAAGATTCATGCTGCTATTAAAATTCTTTGGATTTGACTAAATTAGTACAATAAAATAAATAAAACAAGCAAATTAAAAAATAATAATGGTATAAGAATACTTTGGTTCCCTCTTCCCTCCCTCAGCAAGATCCTGCAAAGCACAGGATCATGTCACACAGTTTTCTCAAGTATCCTAAGTGGATGCACTAAATTCTAACAAAAGTATTTGCAACATTCCTTTTCATTCGCTTAGAAGTCAATTTCTGTTGAGCATTTTACAAGCATCAGGGTAAAAATCCCTTTTCGTTCTGCAGGAGGACAGAGAGCAGCCAGCAACCTCCTGCTGGGCAAGGCAGGGGTGGATGGCTCAGGCAGGCAGAGCACAGCTCAACCACAGGTTCTGTGCTGCTTGGCAAAAGCTCCCTGAGGCATCTTTGGAAGCGCTGGGTTTGGAGGAGCCACTCCACCCAGTTCTTAACATCTTCCTCTGACACCCTACTGGTAGAAATGAAATGGGAAGAATGTGGAAACTGGAAGGCTGAAAGGATAATTGGGACGTGGTGGAAATAATCTTCCTCTGCAGCCAGGGAAGATAAACGACTCCTTCCCTATTCCAAATGCAATGCCAAATGGTGAACAAATGACTCTGCCTTTGACCCAGTGTCTTTGCTGTATGGTTATAATAAGCATTGAGGATGAAATCTTGCTCACAAAATTAGTCTCACTTCCCTTCCAAAATGGACTAGACAGAGACAGCACTTAATTCTTTTTTGAGACATGCACACACCTTTAAATAGCAAAGGCAAAACCAGTTCAAATACATACAAATGAGAACTAAAGCATTCTGTTATTAAAGTTGAAAGTTCTTTGGTTAATTAGCACAACATAACCTCAATCCTGGAACCTGATCTAGGAAGGCAAGTCCAGCACTAAATACTGCACACGGTGTGGTCAGTGGTGACACACACAGGTTCACTCACAGCTCACATTACCCCCGGATGCACTGATGGAAATGGATTAATTACACAGGTCTCCAGCTACTACAGTTTGGCTGGACACAGAGGGAGAAGGCACTCTGTGTGCACAAAGACAGCTCTGCCCGTGGGTACCCACACCCCCATCGTTCCTGACAGAGACGTGCCGAGACCCCCTTCAAGAAGGCACGAACCTGTTCTAAACAACCCAGTCTACAAAGGGTCTGTGCTGTTCAGTTCTGCTTTATCGGGGATGTGCCACCTTGTGCCCATCCAGCCCTGCTTCCCCAGGCAGGCTCCAAGCCCATCCTCTTGGCTCCAAGCCCACCTTTACAACAGAAGGGCAGCAAGTACTCCGTGGGAATTCCAAAGGAATGCCTCATTCCCGAAAACCGCTCTTGCTTCACAGAAACATGCAATTTCCACATAGTTCATGAAATTCTATTGCTATAACAGGTGTTTTAATTATTTACTAATTAGCAGGCTCAACCAGGATCTGGTAACACATCCTCCTGGCATACTTGCCATTGTCCATACAGTTTAATCCTTATGCCTGCCACAGTTTGTAATGAGCATCTCGTGATCACCTGCAACCAGGACCGGAGTGCTAAATATCAGCCAACTATGCACAGCTCCTTGCAAACACATGTATCATTTTTAAACACTAAAACGTGCTAAATATTCACCATCATTAATGTTTCGTCAGAATAAATTAAAAAGAGAAAGCTAATTGAAGGAATGAAAAACTGTATGGATTGCAACTGAGCTGATCGGCAACAAATTCTTCTCGGAGAGAGAGGCAGGCAAGGGTTTTCTTTCTACGATTAGCTACGGGAACTGTCACTTTGTTGCTGCTCAATTTCTCTTTATTCCTATAGAGCCGAAACTCCTCCTCAACAACTCTGCCCGGTACACAGGGAACATCTGAAGCAGCGATGCTGCCGGGGAACTCCGGGACTCACACAAGAGGCTGGTGCTGCCAGGAGGGATGCACAGAACGGCGCGGTACCCGCGAGGCTGAACCCCCCGCTTAGCGGCAAGAAGAAAGGCAGGGATGACTACAGGACTGCTTCAAAACAAAACCCGGGAAGTTTCTGGCCCGATCACTCAATTGTGGAGAAAAAGTACTACAGATAAAGCAGAGGAGGAACTCAAGGGGAATTCATGTGAACACCTTTCTCGGCCAAAAGTGCTTTCTGAAACCCTCGTTTTTTTCTTTTAACCCCCCGGCAGCCCAGGGAAGAGGCGCCACCTGTTCCCAAACCGCCGGGAAAGAAGGGCACTTGCCGGGAACGAGGGGCACTTGCCGGGAGAGAGGCGGGCTGCCAGAGCGGCGTCTCATCGCTCCTCATCTCCCGCAAACTTCCACCGGGCCGAGCTGCGGGACCGCCCGGGCGGCTGAGCCCCCGCCCGCCCCCGTCCCGCACAGCTCCGGGCAGAAATGCTGAATCACGAACCCGAGGGCGCGGGACGGTGCCGCGGGGCTGCCCCCGACACCCTCCCGGGGCCGGGAGAGGGGCCGGGCGGAGGGGGAGCCGCGCCGGGCACTCACTTGAAGGTGAGGATGCAGAGGGGCCGGTAGGACTTGTGGCTGGTGTTCTCGGCCATCCGCTTGCCCCAGAAGTCGTTGGCGAAGGCGGCGGACACGGGGGCGGCCGCCCGCACGTCGGGGTTGTTCACGATGGCCCAGACGTCGTCGTGCACGAACTCGCCCCGCAGGGAGTTGCCGTAGCAGAGGGCGCACAGCCCCGCCAGCACCGCCGCCGCCGCCGCCCCGCAGCGCCGCCCGCCCGCCGGCGGAGATGGGGATGGGGACGGGGCGGGGGCCGGCGCGGCTCGGTCCCGGCTGCGGGAGCCCCGCACCGAGCCCGTCACCATGGCGCGGGGCGCCGCGCGGGCTGCCCCGGCTCCGCCGCCGCCGCGGGGCGGGGAGGCAGCGGCGCCCGCATGGTGCGGGGCGGGCAGCGGGACCGCCGCCGGCCACTCGCGCTCTGCCGAGGCGCAGCCCGCCCGGCTGCAAATAAACAGCGGCCGCCTCCCCGCGCCATCCCTCCTCCTCCTCTTCCTCCTCCCCCCGCACCCCCCTCCCGCACGCATGCTCCTTGCCGCGCTGTCACACCGCCGCCACCTCCCCAGCCCGTCGGCGGGGTGGGCTCTGCCCGCGGTGCCCCCCGCGCTCCGGACACCGCACGGCAGCACCACGCGAGGCCGCGCTGCCCGCGGGCGGGGAGCGCTGCGGGGCGCGGAGCGGAGCCCGCTGCGGGGGTCGCCCCTGCCCACCCTCTCTTAGGAGACGCTGCCGTGCCTCCTAGTGCCTCCTCCGACCCAACGCGGGCATCCCCCTCCACGGCCGGTCGCAGCTTCCCTGTGGACCACACTCACCTGGGGAACGGGAACATCCCGGCCGGCTGCACGGCACCCACGCTGTTCCCCAGCATCCACGGCGTGCGTGCTGATCCGGGAGCGATGCTGCTGCACCACATTCACGCTGCTTCACAGCATCAGTGCCGGCCCACACCCTCCCCGCTGCAGCATCAGCTCTGTCAAACAGTCCCACACTGTGTCCTGTTGGAGGGGAAGGCAGTTTGGTGACATGGAACTTGTTTTCTCTGCTCTGGTCCATTGCCTGCCCCTCTTTCAAAATTATTCAAGAGCTGCAGTATGTCCATACCCTCCCATACATCACCTTTCTTGTGTTAGTGACAACTCCCAATAACTTTTGCTATAAGGAAAGGCCATGGTCAGATCACCTATTCAGCCATGTATAAAAGGTATGTAGTCATGGATTTTTCAAAAAACAGAAAAACAAAGACTCTGTTAATGAGGTTTTAACCATTTAAAGAAAACCTCTTGCTTATAACCAAACAAAGCAGTAACTTGAATTCACTTGGCAAAGCAGCTTGAATTCAATTAGGTGAATGAACACACTGGACATACTTTGAATTTGTTCTCAAGAAAAGATACACTGAGCCTGGTTCAGCACCAGCCTGTGCAGTTCAGGCTGCTCTCCTGTGTGCGTGTGAGCCTGCCTGCCTGCCTGTGGGAAAAAAGGGGAGCGGAAGCCGGGAGGAGTTCATGGAGGCTGTCTGAGGCAAGCCTGCTCCAGGAATGATTTTCCTCCCAGCTTATTTGGCACTTCGAGTGATCTGGTATTTTCCAAGTGCAACAGAACAGGCTTTTCAGATGCACTTTTGTCATAGCTAAAAATAACAGTTAACTCCAACTAGGACAGTGTGTTTATATCCGGGATGGGAGGAAACTCCACCAGAAGCGGAGTCATCAGTTCAAACTTTCTCTTTAAGTTGCTGAACATTAAGACAGTCAGCTACCCACAGCTTTCACCAGCATGGTGGTATGTTAATTTTGATTTTCACCAAAATTTCAAAGTTTGGACATGTAAAGCTAGACCTTAATGTCTGGGCATGGGCATGGGAAGAGAAACAGCCTGGTATCCTGAGGCATTGAAGTACCAAAGCCAAGTGCCCAGCAGCTCTGGAAATGAAGTCATTATTTCACATATGCCTAAAGGTGGAATTGGACTTCTTGTTGACATAAATTAAAATAGTGACAGTTACTGGGAGGTGGGGGTGAGGGAAAGAAGGGACTGTAATACTGCTGAAAGCAAAGCCAATGTGTAGGATTTAAATGTTGAAATTGCCTTACAGTAGACTGAAGGTAATATCTGAAATTCTAATTTACTCCACCAAACAAAATCTGCAGCCCTGTAGTTCTGAAATGGGCAGCTGAGGGTCCAGCTGTTCTCTGGGGCAGATGTACTGCATATGTGAGCCTGAAGGGGGTCAGCACTGCTGGTGTGACCCCAACAAACCCAATACACACAGCAGCCCAGCTGGGCCTCAGCAGGTTGTCCCTCCCAACAAGACCCCCATACCTCTAGAACACTCCCTCCGTGGATTAGGGTCCACACAGCCTTTCTCACTGATGTCTTTCAGCCTTCTGTCCTTCTTCATCACAGGTTGGGGGCTGCCCACCCATAGCCTGATCCTGCCACAAAGAAGGGCCTGGGGATGCTATCAGGCAACCTGACATCTGTGCAGGGGACAGGTCTCTCCATTTGTTATCCAGGGTTGTGGTACATGTTCCTGCTGTGCCACAAGTCCTGCTGTCCACACATTGAGCTCAACTAGTTGTTCACATAAAGCTCACAAAAATGGCAGAGTTCTAAAATGGTAAAGAATGAAGAGATTATAAAAAATAATTTTCTCGTCATGGAATTTCCTGTCAATATTTTATGACAGTATCCTACACAGCCATCTAACATCACACAGTACAACAGATGTGCTCTATGGAATAAATAACATTGCTTCTTATACAGATCTACAATTTCCTGTTTGCTTTTATAACCCACCATGCTTGATAACACCAAAAAGATAGAGATGGCAGTCCTGACCCATTCAGGACACCTTCCCCTCCCTCTGCTTAGGAGGGCACCAATGCTGGCCATTAGCTTTCATCTGCCACAGAAACCTAGAATTTGCAAGGGAGAAAACCTCTATTTTTTAAGCTGTTTTCTTATATGCTTATTGAAATGATATATGTAAAGTGTACTTTTGCATACATTTTACATTTTTCATCTACATTGTACATTTTGTACAATGATTTGCCAAGTTTCTTATATGAGAAGAAAATCTATTCTTGCTTCTCCAAGACAGACAAGATCTTTCCTTTCTTCCCTCAAGCAAACATCTGAAAGAGACAAAGCAATACTCCAGCCACCCATTGGGGAAGAAAACCTCATGTTCTTCACACCAAGACCTGCTGAAATACAAACACACCATCTTCTACTTCCTCTACAGAGGGAAACTTTAAGTCATCCTGCAACAGTCACCATCACAGGCTTGATGCATGAAGTTGTCGTGCTGCTAGAAGTCCCTCCTACTTATAAAGAAACTGACAGCAAAAAGAATTCAAAGAGCAGAAGAACATACACTGAACACGGCTGTACATTGGATGTCAAGTCTGTATGTACATATGCAGGCACATACATACATAGGGGGAGAGGAAAGATAGAACAAAGAGAATACAGCAACGGGATGATTTGCTCCAAAGCTGCTTCGCCTCTTCCAAGAATATGTGGTCTAATAAGAAGTATTTCTTCCTTCTGCAAGCCTTGATTTTTTCTCTACCTAAAGTAGCCATGTCATCGCTTCTGAAATAGGAAGCCAAACTGCTTCTCAGAAAAGCCTATCTGAGTTCTAGAATAGTGTGTAGTTGAAGCACTCCAGCTATTTGACTGCCTCCTTGTATTTGAATCACAAGTTTTGTGTCAGCTATATAAAAAAGATTAACAAACGGCTGTTAAAACTAGAGACCTTGAAACTAATTATGTGCAATGCTCAAAAAAACCCTGGCTCTGCTAATTGAGCAGAGCTCGTTACTTCTGAAGCACGAAAGTTTAGGCTCCACTTGGAGTAAAACATACGGCAGCGTATGCAAGGCAGGAGACACATTTGAACAGATACACTTCAAAGGGTTGAGCACTGATTGATCTGTTATTATCTGAAGATGGCAACTGCTCAAAGGCAGAGAGAAACAGCAAATGCTTTCAATTTCGAACTTAAATGCAGAGTTCTGAAGAGTTTAGCTTTGCATTGACTGATTAAAGTATAAGAATGCAGTAAATACAATTTAAAAGTTAAATTACCATATGGTCATAGCTAGAGGTAAATTTCAAAAGTAGTGCATGTAAATAGTTTCTTGCTGTCTGAACAAATAATTTTACGTTTAAACTAAGTAATTTGTTAACTGGTCCAATTGATTTCTGCTTGTAGTCAGTTACTGAATGGTTCTGCTATTCATTTCAGTAGCCCCAAGATGAAACTCTGTATCTGCCATGCATATAATCTTCAGGTGATATAGATTATGTTCATATGGTTAAAAGCTAAATGAATAAATAAGTAAATAAATAAATAAAGGAATGAGCCAGCCACCACGTTCTTCTGCTAGCTATTAAAGGAAATTGTCATCCTAAATGAAGGAGTGTTACAAACCTGGAACCAAGTTTGGCATCTCTAATCCAATGTGCCATCTGTGCTAGAAGAGCTTTGGAGTGACAGAGCAATCCATGTGGTCCAAAGTCCCTGCAAGGCGTTCAGTACAGACATAATTCTGTTTAGTCAAGTAGGATTTGAACTTTAGAGTCACTGGGAGCACTACAACTAATGACTGGGCTGGGCTGGAAAGACCATAATTATGATCCTTTTCCTTGTCACCAAGTTGCTTCCAGGTCTATGCAGGTGACAGAAAGTTTTTCTTTGGTGAATTATGCCTAAAGTCCAACAAATGTTCCTGTGGCTTTGCTTTCACTTGCAACTGTGGCCAAGAGCCAGAAGTAATATAAGCAGGAGAGAAAAACTTCTTAGTACCCTGGTCCTGTGATCCTTAGGAGACAAAGAAATCCAATATCCTTAGGACGACCTCTCCTTTTCAATAGGGATGTGGTATTTGAAGTTCAGCCCACAACCCCCTCATAAGCCTTCTCACCATGGCAGTCACACTGTGCACGAAATATCAGCCCTGAAAATTCAAACTGCTCAGTATTTACAAAGTGATATCAACAAGAAGAGATCACATGGTAAGCACTGCTTGGTGGATCCTCATGCATGCTCATTTCACATCCCTGACACAGATGGCAAGTAATACAGAATCCTCTGTGACCCATTTTCAGATCCATTTGTCACCTGCTTAATATGCTTGCACAAAATGAGAGATTTCAAGCTGAGAAAAAGCTTGCCATAGTTGTTACTGGATTAGAGGGAATCTCTTTTTCAGCTCATGAAACAAATGCATTTTCTGCTTTTGAAGAAACCCGGGTTAAGCCTTAGTCTGCAGGCAGGGTTGTACAGAGTCTTTGAACCCCCACAGTGGATGGAACAACCACAATTTGACAGGGGAGAGGCATCCAGCAAAAGGTATAGAGTGACTTGTGTTTGGTAGTCACAGTTCAAGGGGCAGGGACAATACAAAGGTGGGACAAGCCCCAGTAATGAGAATAATTGGATTCTTCACCTACTGAGCAGAGGCAGACTGTGGCAGAGGTGGCTGATGTTGCCCACTCCAGCAGATTAATTCATTGTCTCAGGAACTTAGAATTTTCCATTTTTCTGTGGATGATTTGGATGTTCAGAACCCTTTGATGAAATGATGAGTGGAGGAGTGAAAGCATTTTTCTTTCCTTACTAAGCAAGGATCTGCACTTTTCCTCTGCTGGAAGCATTGCAAAAGAAATTTCCCAAAGCCAAAGAAAGTCCTCAGTCTTGCCCTTTCCTGACAGATCTTTTTTATTGCAGCAGAACAAGAGAAAAGAGCAGGCTATAGGGCTTGAGTCATAAGAGTTATCACTTGTAACATTCATCTATTTATTGCTGATTAAGTACAAGACAGTTTAAGATTAATTTTTATGCATTTCATGGAAATCAGTTAATGGCTCAGAACCACAAAAATTAAAAAGGGAAAACTCAAGATAGGCCCACTTCTAGATAAGCAAATGGCGGATTCTTAAATGACCAAACATTTTTTTCACTTATAGTGCACTTATAGTACCCCTGGATGACATTTTCCCTCTACCTGGAACAGTATTTCTGAGTACAAGCAGATTAGAATGGATCTGAGGCTGGTTAAAGCAGGGATCTTGCTAGAGATAAGTTGTTTTAAATGGATAACTTTCCCAAGAAATGGATATTAGTAACTCAGGCACCATATGCTTCCTATGAGGCTGTGCGAGGGCATGTGTAAGTTGCCATGTACAGTGGATACTGAGCTGCTGAGGGCACTCGAGTCAAATGCTGGGTAAGAAACTCTGATCAATATTTAGTGGTTGAGATTCATATTGCTCCTATAGGGAGGCATTGGATTCAGAAGATGAATCTGATTTTGGTGAGATAAAGGAGATATTTTCAGCTTGGGCTATACTGAATCATTTAATTTGACCCCATACTCAGTCTTCAGACTTGGCTGTACATTTCCCGATGCAATTGTCTCTTGGAAGTTCATATGTCAAAATAAAACCAGAGGTTAAAGACCTCAAGTCTGTTCCCTATTCAGATTCAGTTGGTTTTGTTTTCTGTAATCTCTGAGCTGAAATGCAGCAGCAGTTCTCTCCTAAAAGTAACTGATTTATACATTAGATCTTCTGGCATCCCCAGACTCGATTGAATTGCAGTCACTGCAAACAGTCTGATAAAATCAGACTCTTGGATAAAATCAGGAAATCTCTACATTTATTCTCTGATAACTGAGCAAGCTCAATTTCATCACAGTGAAGTGGAAGCCAGTGGTTACAATTACCTTTCTTTCTTTTCATCTATTTTTTAATATTTGGGTTTAAGATGGAAAAATTACAAATTAATAAATCTGCACTGACTCTCTATAATAATATTATTGATATCCTTGTGATTAGCAACAGCTGGGATAAATTTTAGCAAAAATATTAAAATCTGTATTATAGAATAAGCCACATGGAGTCACTGTAATTTGAGGAAGGTGAAAGTTTCCATAAAAGCTACTGGGAAAGGAATATGCCTTTTTTTTTTTTTTTTCAGGTGACTTCATTGGATTTTATTTTTGCAAACAGCTACAGTTTTATTTTACCATACTTAACTTTCTAGTGTTTATGTTGAACAAACACTCCAGATAAAACAATGCATCAGTCACTCTGATCTCTGCTGTTCTCTCTAGTCCTCTTACATGAAGGAGCTCTGGTAAGTTCTCAAGCACAATGACAACCTCCTAAGCCAGCTGTGGTAGCTGGAAAACCATCACACCAGTCAGTTTTGACTGGTTCTCTTTCTGCACTTTTCCCAAGGCAGTTGAGAAGTTCATAGACAGCTAATAGATCAGGCAAAAATCAAAGCAATAAACCCCTCTACAGCTTCTTAGAGGAAACAATTTGAAAGCCTGGTTGAGAAGGGCAGCATCAGGAAGAAGCAGCATGGAGAAGGAGACAGCTGGGAATGACTGGAGTAGCTTTTTTATGTTCTCTTCTCCCTCTCCATTGTTTCCACAGACCATGCATCTGAGTGACCCTCAAACTGGTGGCAAGATAAATCAGACCCTTCCCAGTGATCCTTGCTCTTCAGCATTCCTCTGCACTCCTGTGAGTCTGCTGCAGACAGGTAAAACATGTTATATACTCAAGGAATTTTTAATAAAAATATCAAGCCCATTCTGAATGAAAGTGATTATCTAGATGTGGAAGCACCAGAAGGACCAGTAGAAGAAGTGCTGTGAGAATGGTATGTGCAGATGGCACATAGGGCATCAAGATGCCAGCACATCTATGTGCAGTTAATCAGGACCTCCCTAACCTGAAGACAGAGTGAAACAGAGGGAAGACTATAAACCAAAGCCCTAAAGAAATGATGAGAGGAAGAGAAGAACAGGCTTAGAGCCATCAAACACCCAGACAAAAAGAGAAAAATAAATCCTAATCCAGGGATGGAACAGGATGAAGAACACATGAGCCTGTGAGAGCATGTGCAAATCCTGCCTTGTTTTGGCTAAACTCACCATCTCTTCTCTTTTAGCACATGGAGTTTTGATACATTGTTACTGCAGAGTTCTGGGGCTACAAACCTGGCAATGTAAAGAATTATGAGCCACATGCTCCAACAACACTTATACACCTTTTATCCAAGTGAACATGAAATCTTGGCTCACCTGAAATTCTCTGGGGAGAATACATGTGATTTTCCCCAGTTTTCCCCTAGATGAATGCACACTTATGATCTCAGGGTTTTCAGCTCCTACTACTAACAAGGACCACAGAACTCACTCCTTTCAGGGTGTCTCCAGAGAGATGAGTCTCCCTTACTTTCTTTATGCCCACTCACTCCCTTCATGTGTTTAACCTTATTTCTCCTGCCTAATTCCACTCCAGCTTTCTTCTCAGCCAATAAGAACTTGTAATCTTCGAATTTCTATTGTTAAACATTTTTTTAAATGTTTAAACATTAAAAAGTTACTGAGCTTTTCCTGGTTTAGCGCTCACAGAATTTCCCATGGCTTCAGCCCAAAGCCCAAAGTCATCTGCAGTTCAGCTGACTAGGATCCCTCAATAGGAGTCTGGAAGCTTCCCAGATCGTATTTGGAGCCCAGAAGGCCTAGAAATAAAACAAAAAGTGTCAGTTTGAGAGCAAATCTAGCATATTGACTATTTCTAAGCCTGCTTGGCAACAGATCTGTAGGGTTTTCTGTCATCTGCAGTAAAGCACCCCCAGCACATGACACCTGTGCCTTTCTTTCATCCTTGGGATAACACATCAAATTCAGGGTCCTGGTTGAGGTTCATCTGACCTCACTGCCATATCCCAGGTCCTTCTTAGTTTTTCCTGCAGGCTTTCAGAGATGCTCCATGGCCCAGCATATTTTAACTATTACCAAGTTCATGCCAGAGCTCTGTTCCTCAGGCACAAGGCAACCTTGTTTTTTTATAGATTAGAGGTCATGTACACTGAGACAGAGCTTCCCTGGAAGCTGCTTCAAGAATAATGAGTGATTCTCTACAAGACCTAAGGATTTTTGTGACCCTCAGCAGTATCATCTTCTCAGTGCAAAAAGGCCAACACTCGCCAGTATGAGCAAAAAGGATAACAATAGCAAGCAAACCACTCTACCAAACCATAGGACACTTCTGTACTCTTAATCCTTCCTTGGGAAAAGATAGAGAGAGAAATATTAATTACCTGAAAGTCATTTCTATCACTGCTGCTTAAACAGACCTGCTGATAAAGAGGGCAAAAACAGACCAAACTCAGAATAGTTTTACAAGAGAAAGGACTGGAGAGGAGCCTGAAGGAAAACTCAGGCACAGCCCAACTTCAAAGAAGTGCTGCAGAGATCCACACTTTGTAATTTGGGCCTATTTCTAGTTATCTCTGTACTTACACAGATTGACAATTGTGAAGAAAAGAAAAATCATAAAGATAGAGTTAGTCTTTTTTGGCACTAGGCTGGCATCTGCCATGGGGAATTAATCCATGCTAAGCTGCAGTAAGCTAAGCTGCTGAGTTTGTATTCGTGTCACCGAGGCTGCTTACACTCACCACTGCTCTATAAACTCCTGTTAGTCAGACCTGACAGTGGGTGACATCTTGATGAGAAGTAGCCTATGGATCACCATTCATTCAATAACAGTTTATAAAAATTATTTCAAATGAGCCATTTTTCCAAAGACCACATACCAAAGAATTTTTGGGAGATAACTAAAGCCATACTGGGGCTTTTTTTTTTTTTTTTTTTTTTTTTTGAGAGGGGAATTAGAAGGTCCCAGAGTGCTTTGTCACTGAAATAACCACATGTGTCAGCTAAATTGGCAGAGCTATTATATTTAGATTCTAGAAAGGGTTCCTTAGACGTTGAGGTCTTGGATACTTCCCAAAAGATTTGCTCTCTGGATAGTTGAAGGGAAATAAAACTAGAGGGGAAAAGTAGTTCACAGTCACAGCTAGTGTTTTCTTTTTTTCTGAATATCACATGGTCTGTGATATTGATGAGAAAAGACGGACTTATGAGGGATGACTTGACAGGAATCATATTTTAATTTCCTTCATAAAATTTTGTAAGATTTTCTTTCTCTCCAGTGGCCACCTTGCTGTTGTTGCCTTTTGAGGGCCCATATGATCCTCCCTATGAGAAAAAGATATCCCAAGGCATTTCCTTTTTTCTTTCACAAGATGCAGACAGAGGATTCCATTAAATTTTTTAATTTGTTTAACTGGCTTCTAATTTTGCAGACTGCTGTCATGCCATAAAACTGACTGATGAATGACAGGGCCCTGGTAGGTTTAGCTGGGGTGTAATGTGAGCTGCCAGGGCAGGAAACAATAAAACACAATTTTCTGAGAAATGGGGTTTTGCAAGGAACTGCTAGCTCTGACTTCACCACACCCTTTCATTTTGTTAGCTCCGGGTCAGCCACTTACTGCTGGATTTTGTTAACTTTTTCTGTCATTATGAGCCTGTGTTAACAAAAGTAGGAGAGAATCCTCTAGGTAACTCAAGGTCATTTAGGAAGATAATTGGCGAGTGCCATGCTGGGGACCTGCTCTGCATGTATGGGAGCCAGTGTATGGGCTGTGGGATGACACGGCCCAGGCTCATACAGTGCAGTTCATAAGAGAGGATTTCAGATGGATCAAAAGGCAACCTCTCACCTCCCACACTGACCTTCTTTGGAGCTGCCCTACACTGAAAATCCTCTCTCTTTCCAGCTATCTATACATTTTCAGAGGATGGTGGGTTGAAAAGAACAAAGAAACAAACACTAGAGTTCGTCTTTCAGCTACCATTGCCGCATGCTGATTTTGGAAACTAAGTGACAAGATGTTCATGACACAATTCAGTTCATTGTCATTAATGCAGTCAAGTTGTCCTGGAAGAGAAGCTTCCTCAGAACTCAATATTGCTTCCTTGGTTTTCTACGTAAACCTGATCAGATGACTCATTCCTGCAGAATATCCTCTTCTACATCCAGGCAAAGGCAACAATAAATATTTTTGCCTTGTCAGGCTGCCTGCAAGTAATCTAATCAGCTCTGGAACATTTTAATCCATAATGAATTGGTCCATCTAGCTCAAAGTGTAACTAAGCAACTGAACAGCAAGCCTCCAACTTTGTGGACCACCCTGCCAGATGTGCCAGCCTGGTCTCCCAGCTGTGCCACCAGCAGCACAGACACCAACTTTGCAACAGGACTTGAGAGGCACCTGCACCCTTGTTATGATCCTGGCCCTTGTTGAAACCACCCATGGAGCTGCAAGCCCTCACACCTGCTCAGTGTGTCCCAAACCAGGCAGGGGAATAAGGCAGAGAAATGGTGGAAGAAAACAAACCTTAGTTTTGCTATTGAAGCAACAGAGATATAGGAAGGCTACGAGATCTGCCCAAAGCTAGAAAGGAATGCAGGAGAAAATACCACATCCCCTGATTGCAAAGCCATTTTCTGCCTAATGGCACACAAGGACTGGGAGGAGAAGGACCTGCATGCAGCACAAAGGCTCCCCCCACTCCAGATTTCACTGGCTCTTGCATTCTGGCTTGCACTGGGAGGGAGGCAAGAGCGATGAAACTGGGCATCAGTGTGCTGGGGCCTCTGGTAAGAGCTTCAGTACCAGGTGTTGGTACATCTACCAGCAGAGCGAGGCACCGCTACAGTGCACAGGAGAGGCTGGAACAAGGCTTTCCCCAACCTTTCTGAAGTTTTTTATAGATTTTTTTTAGTCTTTGCATTCCAGCATTTTGAGATAGGAGTTAGATAGGACTTGCTTGGAAGGCAAGGCTATCCCACTAAAATCTTATGCTCTCCAGCTGCTGACCTCAGGACAAGGTTAACTGCAAATCAACTCTAGAGCCAAATCTCTAATGGGGATAGGATTGTCACTTTTTTGTAGCATCTTGCAGCAGCCCATGCTTATATCAGAGTCTACAAAGCAATAATGCATATGCCCTTAGAGTGACAGCGTAGGATATTTTGGTCTGGTTTTGAATAAAAGATTGATAGGGCAAAGGCAACTGTGGAGGACAGGTCAAATACAGCTGATGAAAAAAAGTGGACCCAGTCCTCATCCTGTTCTCCTGCTTGCTAATAGAGTAGTGTTTAGCAGTAGCTTGTGTGTTGTAAGGCTTAAGGTTATCAGCAGAGTGACTGCAGAGAGCTAGTTAGAATTCATCCTGCATCTGTGACTGTAATCTGGCAATTTAAGCGAAAACATATACTCTGCATAGGTGCATGACATAGACTATTACTACCATTAATACAGTAGTAGTCATAATAAATCACATATTGAATGTGTTTGTTATTCCAAGGTAAACTTAATTATCATTTCCAAGCTGGCAGCATCTGATTTATTTTTTGCTATCTCAGAAATTGTATAATTAGTTCCCAAGTTACAATTGCAAAATCTCTGCCTTGTTGAGGGTATGAGATGTGGAGCTACAGCTGCAGCCATCGCTCTGGCAAAGACAGCTTTCCCTGGAGAATATTAATTTTTAACACAAAAAAAAAAAAAAAAAAAAAAAAGGAAGAAAGAGTAAAAGTCCCCTAAAAAGAGAGTGAATACTTGGAAAGCGCCTCTCAGGGAGCCTCCTCTCGTATTGCTGAGCTGTTTTTGGTAAAAGGAGCTCTCTAGTGTCCAGCTGTAATAGTGCAGTTTGAGAAGAAGATGCTATGAGCACACAAGCTCATCAAACATGTGCCAGCGGAAGGCCTGGGGCTCTTCTTTTGTGTGCTGCAGTGTGAGAAGTGCTACTTAACATCTCTGTCATCCAAACCAATACTGTATTCAAAAGTTTCAAGGCACAGCACAGAGATGTCCTTCATTCCCACCTTTCTCCACTTGCCTCTTAAAGGAACTTCTGATTCACTGATGAAGTGGCTCCTGCCTAGTCTGTGGGGCAAGGATGTGTGTGTATGTCTGCCAGCATCCAAGCCACAAAATAAAGGTATAAATTTTCATTGTGCTTTTACTGTGCTCTCCAGGGACAGCAAAGTGCCTGCCATTTGGGGATCTCAGGCCACATGCTCATACTGGCTTGAGGTAGTTTATCTGATATGAGTGAATGCCCAGTTGTATCCACTGACTTTTAATTTATGTACCTCAATACACAAAATTGTCTCATTTCAGACAAAACATGACCAGGATCACTAATCCTATGGAGAAAATAGCAAAAATTATCTGTGGATACAAGTGTACAAAGGCAGATCACCCCTCTGTCTTTCTAAAGTGAATACATTAATATTTTAATTGGCAGTTGTGCAGTTTGAGTGCATGCCAGAATAGCAATGTATTGTCTTCACAGTGCGTTTAAGGCCTGTGTTTTGTTTTTTCAACACATTAGTGATGAGCTCACTAGAGTTGATAAAAATGAATTAAAAATCTATTTGGTTATCACTGGGTATCACAGATGGAGAATAATGACTTGACAAATTGGCAAACTGAGATTATCTGCAAATATTATGAGAGGCGCTCGGAGCTCTTATAAAACACACCATCATTTTTAATAGCATTTTGTTATTATGGCACCTCCCTTGTGGATTCTGAGGTTTAATACTGCGAAAAATGATGCCATAGTTGAAGCCTTGCCACTGAAAAGCACCATCTTGTGTTTCCTATGCTCTGCTTCCCACAGCAAGGCTTATTCTATGGTAGAAAATAAATTAAGATGTAATAATTAAGTAAATGTGCTTCAAAGGCAAGAAATCCCACACAGGGCTAAGATGCTTACTTTTAATCACTGCAAACAAAATGATGGTGGCTTTCCCCTAAGTCACTGTGAGTCAGAGGTTTAAACCTGTTGCCTTTAGATGGGTTTGCAGCAGGTTGTTCTTTTCCTGTTATTGACCTTCATTTTCTGAGCTCAGCTTACAGAGAAGCCATAGTTCTATTAGCTGAAAAACAATTTCAAAAATATAAGCACAAACAGCAAGGAATCCTGCCAGATTCAGGTCAGTCATGACAATAACAGTTTTTTTTCCACTTGGCATTTCAGTTTGGTATTAAGGCGATCCCTCTTGTTAAACACAAAACCTATGAGTACACTATTATATCTAAGCACCCTATGGAATATCTATGATACAGCAGCCCATTTTCCCTTTATTTTTGCAAACCTGAAGATATGGTGACAATGGTTTTGCCTTTTCATGGCTTTTTTTTTTCCAAAAAACCCAAACTGTTGACATTATCAGGCCAGACAACTAAAGGGGGGTTGCCTCCTCAGAAAACTCTTTGCAAAAAAATCCTCTGATGGTTAATCTCAAAAATGCAAGTCCCTTTTTCATCGAGATTTAGGTTATGAGGATTGTTAAGATCTTCTTGTTTGAACTCCTGCATAATGCAGGGTATGCAGGATTTCAGCAAAGTCCGTGACTAATTTCAGTTTTGTCTGCAGAGTTGGGTCCTCGCAACACACAGAGCTCTTGCTCACCCCTGCTGAGGGGCTTGTTATTGAATTCAAGAGAAATGGAGCAGAGCCTTAGAGAAAAGAGCAGTTCCTGAAGTCCCATCACCATTTGTTGGGTAGAACCTGGTATTTTACACTCACTCTATCACGTTTGAAAATGATAAATGAGAAGATGTATCAAATGTGTTCTAACAAGGATAAAATAATCCATAATTCAGGACAGCACAGAAAGCACCTGGTTTTATGCCTTTTTTCCATTTTAAAACACAGAAGAAGCTCAGAGAAGCATCTGCTGAGCTTCTGAATAGGTTTGGATCAGCTGCAAGTGCCCACTTGCCAAATGAAAGTCCAACTCAGACACAAAACCAGGCAAAGCTCAGTGATGCTGGGTCAGTTTCATATTTTAGATCCCAAACCAATTGATTGGTGGCAAATGGATCTGACCCAAAATAAATCCAAAAAAAACCAAATAAAAAAAAAAAAACCAACCCAGAAGCTTTTCATGTCCTTCACAAAATGAGATTCCTAAATATCAGACAGCTGAAAAAAAGGATGCACTTAACCATTTGGGGGTTCATTTCTGGTTTTCTTTCTCTGTATTGATGGATGCAGATTTATGGAAATCTCCATCTGATAAAGATTTCCAAATGGAGAAGAATATTGTTGTTCCATGAATAGTTCCAATCCAGTAAGGTAAGTATGTAGCTAATGTAAAGCTCCAGACTCTGGGGTACCCACAGCATCTACCTGAGAATACTGAGCTACAGCCTGAGGGCACAACAATTTCAGAGGAAACTCCAAAGAGCAAATCAGACTGCCAGACTGGATAGAAGAAACATCTTAATTTGTTGGTGTAGAGGGCCCCCTGAAAAAAAAACATTACTTGTAGTACAGAAATAACAAAAGTGTTCATCTTGCTCTCAGCTCAGATGTGAGATTTTATTCTCCTCAGTGGGTTGCAGTGTACAGCTGGTGAAGGAACAGGTGTGGTATGTCTGGAATCAGTTCTGATCTGCCATAGACAGCACGGATCAGCCAGACCTGGCAAAAGCCAAGTTATGTGTCATCCCCCAGGGACTAGTACATAGATACTCACCTGTAGCACCAGCCTCCAGCCACACAGACACCACTAGAGTCTAGGCAGGATCTCAGGCCTCAGATCTGAAGGAAACCACTGCAAGTATAACCATCACATGGAACAAGAGACTCATGGGCATGAGGTGACACCACTAAATGCAGCACCACAAGTCTATTGAGTCAGAAATGCACAGGTAGCACGGGGTGCATCTGTGCTGCCCCGGGCACAGGGACAGTGCAACACCCCCAGGGAGGTGGGCACAGCTTAGTATCAGCTTTAGAATATCAGCAGAGCCCTGATGCCCTTGAACTCACCAACCCACCTCATCAAGGCTGCTTGCTGGAGGCACTGAATAGGTGCAACCACAGCTTCAGAGCTGGTTTGGTCTCTGCTCCTGTGACAGAATTGTCTTATGGATCCTTGCAAGGTGTCTCTGCCCAACACTTCTCGTGGCTTCTCTTCCCAGGGTGACAGAAGTTTGCAGATCCATAACATCTGCCTTTTCCCTCAGTGAAAGTCATGCTTCTGAAACAATATCTAAGCTCCTTTTAGACTCTCATCCCAATACAGAGTTATGCACATACCAGGTAAACAGCACTAGCAAATCCTAAACCAAGCACAGATGTTTAACATTTTTACCAACTAGGAAGCCACTTCATAGAGCAAGAAAGACGTGAGTTGGTCTGCTCAGACCAGAACTTTGGAAAAGAAGTTCACAGGTTTAAAAACTTAATTTCTAGGTAAAAACTAAATAATCATACTATTTTTTTTAATAAGGACAATCCAACTAGCTACTTGAAAAGTTCTCTAAAGAGTTGTGAAAGCTTTCCTTTAACAACAAGCTAGACACAACAGCACACCTTTTAAAGCTTCTGTCCATCACCTTGCAAGCTTATTTAGATTTTCCTGTGCTCTTGTTTGGAGTTCCTAGGATTAGTGTGAGCATCACGTCTGAATCCTTGCAGTTCCTTGGCAGACCTCCTCCAGATGGAAGCACTGTGGTGGCAGAGCAGGTGTCCGGGACAGGAGATGCCAAAAGGCAAAGGATCTGGTCTTGCTGTCAGTGTTAGTGCTGACAGTATGTCACTCAGATGCTCTTGCTGAAAATTAGTTTCTCTTTCTCTCTCTCTCTCTCATCAGTTCTGATGAATATTGATGAACTTCACAGCATCAAAAGAAGCAAAGGCAGGACAGCTGTTTGAGGGGACAAACACTTCAGTTCTGGACTGAAAAAAAAGAGATAGACAGGGGAGTGGTTGTGATGAGCCAAGACAGCCTTTTCCCTCTTTTGTCAAAATGTGATTTACAGACATACTTCCACTCACCCTGTGGCTGCCAGTTCCCACATCCTATACTCACAAATCTCTCTTACTAATTGGATAGGCAATATGTGGGCTGCCTCCTCTATAAAAAGCTTTCTTGAACTGGGACGCTTCCCAGCTCATTTTAATAAATCATGACTGTAATCAAATTCTTTTGCTGCATATTTCTGCAATAAAATCTGTATCATTCACTTACTGGCCTTTTTTACTGTCCAGCTATCATTATGTCTTGCTTCTGAAGCCGCCTTTCTTGCCTGGTCATTCAAAGAATGCCATTTGCTTTGAAACCCTAAAATAATTCAGCTGCTTTTTCCTTATCTTGAGAACTTCTCCTCATTCTCTCCATCCCAACAATTCCACTCTGACTCCAGCCACTGTCTCTACCATTAGTGACCACTTCACCTCATTCTTGATAGTTCTGCTCACTAAAGTTATCCCACTGCCTCCTGAGCCACTTCCACCAGCTCGGCAACAAGCCGGTCTGAGGCTGCCCCTTCCCAGCACTTCTTTGCATAACAAAACCCCTTTGTCGATGTTCCTCTTTCCTTCTTTTTGGGAAGTGTCTGTTCTCTCTTAAGGAGTTTAACACACTACCAGGGTGACTGCAAAGCAAACAGAGTAACCATCCCCGCTCAAATCAAAGACTGCCCCAGAGCTTTGCCAGACTTTCTACCACAAAGTGCAGCCTAGAGCTGCATTTTACCCTCAGGGCTGTGTGAGGAGGGTACACAGAGCCTCTGAAACACTTGTGCTGGCTGTGAGAAAGAAGTCAAGAGATTAGGTTTGCTGAAGTTCCTCCTAGCTGTAATTTCCCTTTTACGTGGGCAGAATATGGGAGGATGCCCTGAGCTGGATGCTCTTGGGTTTGGATTTGGGCTGCTGTGGGGAGCACCCAGGAGCCCCAGCCCCCAGCTTTAAACTTCACTCAGCCATCACAAAACTTCTCTTGGTTTTCATTTTCCTAAAGGTCCTGCCCGTCCTAGTGTCTGGAGGTAATAGGACTAATCTTAGAAGTCATGTGTTGGAAAAAATGGGGGAAAAATAATTACAAAGAAGAAAAAAATGAACTGAGAGGCTGGATGGGATATGGGTCAGGTAAAGCATTTTAAACAACCAGTCTTTGCTTTGCTTTAAAACAATCAGACTTTCAGACATAAATGCATGAGGCAGCATCTTTTTTTATAGTTCTTCAGAAAACTTACTGATTTTTAAGAGTAATTTTTAAAAGTGAAAACTTGGCCATTCATCACCTCAAAAGCACAATGTAAAAAGTTTTAATGTGTCAACATTGTGGGTTTGTTTTTATACTGGCACTGGGGTGGTTTCAGATTCAACATAGATTGAGATATGCCTCTTTTTTGCATAACTCCAAGCTCAGTTTCAAACATGTAAGTGGGAAAATTAGCATTAAAATGAATCCTTAAACTGCAATTACTTGGAAGATGCAGAGCATGAAGCATTCAAATGGCTCTCACTCAGTGACCCCGTTAAAATATACAGATCAGTACTGCAACTTGGTTGCAAACATTTCAGAGACTTGAGGATGTGGAGGCTCTACCCTGCTCCCAGTTTTACTCTACTCTTGCTACTCTTATGCATTTCAAAGAAACAAATAGATATCCAAAACACTTTTGCCTTGAATGATTTTTTCCATTAGGTTGTTCTCTTCCTCAGGATTGATGAGGGAACACCAAAATACTTGAGACAGCAGGTGAGCTTTAGAGAGATGCATCCAAGTATCATACAATCATTGGTAATATGATGCAGATACTATTTACACTTGCCCTGAAAATTCAACTGTTGTGCCACCTTATTTTGAAGTAAAAATGTATTATATCAATAAGAGAGACATAAAATCTCACTGTTTTCTATTATGACAAAATGGTTTTGTTGAAAGAGGTCCTGGTGAGTAGTACCATCTAAATTCTAAGAAGTGAGAAAATTAATTCTTTTTTCCCCCCCACTTATTAGAAAAGGCATATTCCAGATACACCAAGCAAAGAAGTGAGATAATATAAAACATTGTAGTGCTGCATTAGTATGAAAGACTGCCCTTCTCCTGCAAAAGGGTAGCAGAGCACATAATCAGAGGGAAGGACCTCATGAAGCTTTACCCTCAGGATCCCCAAGTTGCTTGACCTCTTCCAAAACAATTCTCAGACCATTACCAAGGAAGCAGAAGTGAGAAAGCTGTCATCTTTTCCCCTCTGTTTTGCCTCCTTGTAACCAGCCTTGCTATTTTTAAGGCAAAATGCAGGAATGAGGGAAGTTTACAGCCACTGTAATGCCCTGGCAGGGTAACACAGGTGCGGAGGAACTCCAGAAACTGCAGCCCCAGGCTTCTCAGTGAAAACCAAAGGAATAACCTCATCAGCTGACAGCCACAGCAATGGCTTGTTTTCCCTGTGGCTTATCTACTAGTGGAAAAGAAGCAGGTTTTGTTTAAAAAATGTGTACATTCTCAATGCAATTACATGTTGTGGCTGCATTCCCCTTCTTTCCACTGCTGGCTTTGGGTTTCATTTCTTTTTCCCTTCCATACTCATTTGCAGCCACCGAGCAGGGTCTGGTGCACTAGTCATGAGTGTGACCTTTCCCACAGCTCAGCAAGGATGAGCTGTGGCCGAGATAAGCAGCCTGATGTTCTCCAGGCATCTCCACTGCCGCTCTCCCACTGACATCATTCCGGGTCTGGTGCCAACACCTCCCCACAGCTCCTGGTCACATTCAGCTCAAAGAGCCTGCTTTCTCCTCCCTCTGCTCAGCAGAGCTGGCTCTTGTGGTGCGCTCTTTAATTGCCTTTGCAAATGACAGATTGTCTGATACAGATGAGAGCTGTGAAACAGTAACCTGCCTGCTGCTGCCCCAGTGGGAAAGCATCCATCAGCTTCTCCTTTCCTGATAGTTTGAAGGTGTTCCCACTTCTCCTTCAGCCATCTACAGCTGGCCCTCACCACAGGGCTCTGCCCTTTCAGTGGGATCAGGGCCACACAAGCAGTTAATCTGACACTGGCACGGGTGAGGTGGTGGGAGGGTTCTTCAGGGAAGCAGGGGCACAGTGGCTCATTGGGAATCTGCCAAAGAAGTTCCACAGCCCTGCTCCTATTCAGCTACTTTTGATCTCCTCTGTAGCCATGTACCACAGTCCTGCTTACTGTTAAGGGGGACTGGGAGACAAGTGAAGGAGTGGGAACCACTAGTGAGGGAACAGGAACTGTAACAGGGTTATTTTTTTCCCCCAAAATCAGTTTTGAGAAACAAACAAGAATTATGATTAGAAGGCAAAATGAACACACCTTATATGAAATTTATATTTAAGGAGCAGCCATACAATGCTGTAAGGCAAAAGGTCATGTCTGAAAGCACTCACTTCTGGAGAGAGTTAACTTTTTGTTTTGTAAGAAAGCCCTAATGATGTCAATAAAAAAAAATATTAAGGGTGATAGAGCCAACTCTCTGAAGCCACTGAATGATGTATTTGCATTCAGAGAGGGCAGGGTTAGACACACAATGCATAGCACCAAGAGAAACTCAAGTATTCACAGACTTAGGACTACACTTACATGAGTTGAAGGCCACACGTATTTCCTTTGTAAGAGACCATGAACAGCTATAACTTGAATATCTAACAGTCTGATAGAGAAATCTGATGAGCTAGGAAAAGACTGAATACAAGGGAACATTTAGTTCAACCATTCCATTCAGAACAGAACTAGCTTCAGAATTTGTTGAGCTTGCTCAGTGTCTTGCACAGTCAAGTTTTGATGATATTCAGGCCCTCCAGCCTCTCTGGGCTCCTCTTCAGCTCTGCATCTCTCTTTGGGTGAAAAACTTTTTCCTCAGACACAGCAGGAATTTTCCCTGGTACAAATTGTGCCTGGTGCCTCTTGCAATTTCCCTCTGGGCACCTCCCAGCAGCTCTGTTGTCCCTGTAACCCCCTCTAGGTAGTTCAAGGCAGCAATCAGGTTCCACCTGAGTGTTCCCTTAAGGCTGAACAAGCCCAGCTCCCTCAGCCTTTCCTTGAACATTGTGAAATGCTGCTCCCTGACCACATTAGTGACCATTCACTAAGGTTGCTCCAGTTTATCAATACATTTTCATACTTTCTGGGAGCCAGTTGCATTACACCAGGTGTGGCCTCACAAGTGCTGAGTAGAGAACAATCACTGCCCCTGACCTGCCAGCTGAGCTGGTACTCCTGCACCTCATGTCTGGTGTGGTTGGGTCTCATCACTGAAATGGCACATTTTTGACTTACATTCAGCTTCATGTCCATCAAGACCTCAAAGTCCTTTCAGTTTGAGCTGATTGCCAGTCAGGCAATTCCCAGCTTTTACTGCTGCATAGGGTTAGTATTTCCCAGGTGCAGGACTTTGCCTTCTTGAATTTCATGATGCCTCTGTCGTCCAATTTCTCCAGCTTGAGCACATCCCCCTGAATGACAGCAGCCTTGCTCTGCAGCAAATGAACTACTCCCAATAAACAAAATAACTGCAAAGAGATGATAGTCAGCTTAATGGTACTGTATAAACTCAGAATGGAGCAGGACTGACAGCTATGCTGTATTCATCCTTCTGCTGGAAAACTGCCTGTGCTGCTGTCCTTCACAGGGTAGTGGATGCCCTTACTTTTGAAGATGGAACCAAAGGATGATGCAGTTTACAGAGGAAGCTTATAGAATTCCTCTGAGAAGCTTTAGCAAGGACTAGGAGAATTAAGGTGCCTTTTTATCTCTACCTTCTGTCCCAGAGATCAAAATTATTAGCATGTGAATGAAGCACATCGTCTAATCTGGGAAAAAAAATACTCTTTCCTGTGACCTTAACTCAGTCACATAGGTCAGGCAGCAAAAATGAGCAGCTTAAAATAGCATCTGAACTGAGCTTCCCTGCATTTGTCCACAGGAGAAATAAAAAGGAAAACACCAAACAGCTACATTTACTCTTCAGAACTGCTTATTCATTCAAATAAAAAGACAACAGCTAGGCAAGAGTTAAAGAGAAGATAATGCTGAGTTTTCAGTCAAGCAAAATCTAAATACCTATTGCTTAGACCAAAGGAGAAAATGGTTCCTCTCCAAGAACTGTGCTGACAGCACTATCTACACCTTCCTGTTGCACACACAGCAGTGGATTTTCCTCAGCCCATTTGGATTGTCTATCACATCATGTTGAAACATCATGCAGTAAATCAGTGCAAATCAATTATTAAATCCATTAGAAAGAGTCAAGCATATGCTTAGAAAAATGCAAAGAAAATTAGAGGAAACTTAACAGCTCGAAGGAAAACACGGGGTAGCTTCCAATGTTGAGACCTGGATGGCAGGAAGAGCAACTGTGAGGACTCTCCCATCTGAAGGAGCAGGTTGACAGCTTGACTAAACAGCCAGAAATCACTTTGAGGGGCAGCAGCTCTGGATTATCCTCCTCCAAGGCCTTCACACTCTCATGGCTGCCAAGCTGAAAAGGGCAGGAGAATCCCACCACTTGTGAAGAAAGATCACAGTTTTTGCTGAGCTTAAAATAGACCAGGCACTTTGGGTCCACACTCTTGCTGCTGTGAAAGAACTGGCAGAACTGCATCAGCTCCAGCGGGTTGCCTTACCTCCACAAATGGCAGGGACAACCAACTGGGGTGCTCAGGAATCCAGGATACCCTGCAAACTATGTTTCAGAAGACCTTTGCACTCATCCAAGGTAGATTTCCTCTCTGCAAGAAGCACACTCCTGACATCTGTCTCCCACTCATTTCAGGATTCAGTAGATTCCCGTCTTCTGTGGCATTTCTCTGCTGTGAGAGGAAGATGCTTTTGGCTGCCTGCTTGCCTCCTCATGGCTCCTCATGTCAGAAGTACTGTACAACGCAGGGTAGGATGCAATGAATCAATAATTTTGCCCATAAAAAAGCTATTTCAATTTCCTGGAAACCCCAGGATGTCTGCAAGCAGTTTCCACCAAAACCCCCCCATGAACATAAATTTAATCTTCATCAAAACAAATTCCTTCTCTTCAAGGACCTCCACTTGCAACAACTAATACCAGTTTAGAAAAAAAAGGAGATGCTGCCATAGACCACTTCAGTGACCAAGTTTTTGGCAGTCAGCTGGGATATGGGAAATCCTCCTCCTTAAATTAGTGCTGGACCAACCAATTCCAGTGCCCTGTTGGGTAAAGTGGAACGCTTTGGAATCTCCCTATTTTGTGGGACAGGAGAATGCTGCTGTTACAAAGCCCCATAAGCCCCTGTCCTGAGATTTAATAAGCAGGAACTAGAAGATTTCTGCTGACTTTTGAGAGTCATTAATATCCAGTTGCAGGGAATCATTCCTAGAATAAAAACCAGGCCTTCTGTTGGAGTCCAGATCAAGTAGTTTTGCTCAACTACTTACCCTACATTGTTTCCTTAGAATAACCCTCTAGTGCATGGCCATTTCCTGCTTTATTGGCTCTGCTTGTGCACAATCAGAATATCTACCTTGCTTTCCAAAGAGCATCTCTCTCTTCAGAGGGCAAGCTAACCTGCTCATTTCTTCATTTTCACTCAGTGAGTCATTAAATGCAGGAAACAGAGTCTGTGTAGTGGAAACTCACTGAAGTGCTGGCAGCTGGATCTGCCTGAAGGATATCTTTTGCCCCAGTTTAGCTGCCAGAGAGGCTTCACTCTTTGGATGAGAAGTACACCATGTAAGTGCTGTTGGTTTATTGTCCCTGGGACAGAAAAATAATCAGCCTAACCACAGAGAAATGACATACACTGGCTTGTCAGGAATTTCCTCTCCTCCACAACTCCTTTTGTTACAAAAAAACCCCAAACACCTCAAACAAACAAAAAAGAGTGCCAAATTGGGAAAACAAGTGCTTGTTCATCTTTCACATGCAGCAAACATGAGCTCGCTTACCTGCCAAATCCATAAGGACACCTGTGTGTTGCTCCCTCCTCTAGCACAAAGCCACTACACCTTTGCTTGGTCTCTGCCTGACAGCCACCCAGAAGGATCCAAAGCAAGTGGTGGAGGCTCAATAGAATAGATGTTGTGTCTCACTCTGAAATAGGTATGGCAAGATGAGCTGGCGAGGAAGAAAGAGTCAATTTGTCTCTGGCCCCTGTAAAAGCCCAGACAGTATTCTCAGTAATATGATCAGATTTGGGGCTAGATGATCAGCTTTGGCAGTTCTAATAGAGTCTGTCTGCCAGCACTGTAATTTTAAACACGACCAACATCTGAATACAATAATAATAATAATGATAAAGAGTAATATTACTGTGGCCCACACCCACGAGGACATGTGATTTTTTGCTTTGGCTTTAGGATAAAGGATGATGAGGATGTTTGGACCAACAGCTTCATTTCAGCCAGTTTTTCTGATAAGTCTGTCACCACATTTGTCTCTGGAAAATATTAAGCACAACATAGAGTTCATTCTTAGATGATATACAAGCAGCTTGTTTTTCTCATTTCACCACAGATCTTATTTATATATACACTGCAAATAGATTGATACCACACACAGAGCACATCCATAGGGCCTGATTTTCCAATGTTATATTAGATTTATGGTCTTGTAATTCCATAGACTTTAATGAGTTTTACCAGAATAAAGCCGGTTCCTAAAGAGAAAGGATATATTATGGACTTGCACATATTACTTGTGCATCGAACCAGAAATGTTAATACAGGCAGACACCTGGCACAGATGACTTAGTTAAATATGCTTCATACTCCCTTTTACAAGACCCTGATTTCAGTTGCTTGCAAATGTCAAACATTGTGTTCAGGCAGAAATTTTCCCTCTAACATGCTTGCCTCAGGCTAAATAATTTTCAGACAGTTCCAGGAAAATTAGTCCATCCATTTTGAGGATGAATTTAGGGAAAACCACAGTGTTTCAGTAATATTAAGAAAGGCTCCAAATGTCTTATTTAGAAGTTCTGAAGCTTTCAAGCAAGGCTTCAAAACACTGAAAGGAAGCAGTGTGCTGTATCCCAGGAGTGGATGTGCTGCTGGCTTGGAAATCTGTCCACAATCCAAGAAAGACATGCCCAAACCCAGCAGTTCCCACTCAGCTGCTGACTGTGCACAAGGCCCTCGGTTATCCACGTGTGCCTGCACTGGCACCCTCTGTCACGACTGGAGGTCCCCGAGCTCGCACAAGGCATGCAGGAAACCCACAGGGGATGTGCATAACACCACTTACAAGGGGCTGATCAATGCTGCAAGTGTTCTGTGACACAGCCACACTGTGTTTGCTCTGCAGGCTTCAGCCAACAGAGGCTGGCTGAGCTCAGAGGGCCACAGAGCAGCAGTTGGGCTATTTGGGCAAACAGCAGACTTTGGAGGACAGAAAAGGGGAGTAAAGAAGCTGCCCTAAGTTAAAGGCTGTGGGGTTGTGTGGGTTTTAGTTTGGTTGGGTTCGGGGCTTTTTTCCCCCTGGTTTTGGATTTGGTTGGGGGCTTTGGGAGGGTTTTTTGTTTGTTTGTTTGTTTGGGGTTTTTAAATTTTTTTTTACAAACAGCTACTGGCAATGTACTGGTTAGCACTGCCAAAAAATCCCTACTATTGTCTTTGCTTGGGCAGGGCTACATTAATTTCAGCTGGTCACATCTAAAGGAATGCAGAAGATACTACAAAATCATGTACTTAATCCATTAGTAATCTTTAGACAACAAAGAAACAGTGAAATTTAGGCTGGATTTGGCCTCTAGAGTTAAAAGGTCCAACAACCCAAAACCAATGTAAACCAGGGCCAAGGACCAAGCAAGGATTTTCTGTAGTTCTCTGCTGCTGGGGATCATTGTGGCATAAGACAAACCAGCAGTTTGCACAGATGGCACTTCTCCTTCTGGCAACACTCAGACTGTGCAGGTAGAGGGAAACAACCACCCTCATAAGCAAGAAAGTGATGGACAGGAGCAGAGACAGGGGACCTGTCTATAGATCAAAGCTTGGCTTCTCCAGCCATCTGTAGAGCTCCCTAGCAAAGAAAGTGACTCATCTTCTCCTAGTCATTGGCCACACAGACCAGGGGTTCCCAGCCCCTGCAGCCCAGTGGTCCACAGCAAACCCACAGCACAACCTGTTTTTCAAACAGGATGTCCCACCTATAACTTGCCTTTAATTTGATGTTTAATACTACTCTTGCAGATGAGCTGCTGACCACTTGCCACAGCCACTGACAGTCATGGACTGCAGACCACCCTGCCAGAGCAAACAGCTCTCTGGTGCTCTGGCTGCACACTCTTAATTCAAGTGGAAGTCTCTGCTAAATAATCTAAATATCTCAGCCATTTTGCTGACTCCTGTGAGGGTACATATGGTTCCATATGGTGGGAAAGCTAGTTTTGTCAATTTGCCCCTAAGACTAAGTATAGGAAATTATATACAAACCAATGTTAAAGGAATATTAAAGTTGCAGAATTGAGTAGTTAAAAGCCAGGAACTGGTTGACAAGGTCTTACATAAAAGAAAGATCTAAATAAATGTCCTTTGATAGCCAAAAAATGCTCTCTGGGAGACAGGAGAGATAAATAAAAATAAAAGAATTAGGCTGCTTTGTTTAAGAATAGCTTCTTAAATCATGATCATCTTTCCAGACCATTTCCTTCTCTCCTCCCTAAACTCCTGCCAAATTGCAGCTAGGTTTAACATGAAGATTTCACAAAAGGTTAATCTTTGCACTTGAGAAGTAAAGCAAAGGTTGGGCTTCAGAGGTGTTTTTCTTAGTTCATTTTGAAGAGTTATAATGGTGTAATTTGAATACCTTAAATTTACCACACTGAAAAGCTGCAGCAGTAAATCATTCTTTCTGCAACTTTTCTTCCTCTGTAAAGATGCCATACATCCCTGTGGTGGGTCTGCTACAGGGTTAGACTTATCAAAGTGAAATCTGGTTTCAACAAAAGGAGGAAAAAAGATGTCAGAGAGGAGCGTGTTTAGGGCTGCAAACAACTTCTGCCCCCTCTTCTCTGTCATCAGAAACATCCCAAATAAATGTTGCATTTGTAGAGTTCCAGTAAGGGAATGCCACTTCCCAAAAATCCAAGGGTGCTTGTTGTAAGGCAAGCAGAAACCTTCCCAGGCCAAGTTTCATTTGGCTGGGTGGCCAGTAGCCAGCAGTGGGTGACTCTGTGGCCTGAGATGGCTGAGAAAGCCTGACTGGCCATGCCATCCCCACCAGGCAGGTGTTCACACCTTGGCATTCACACTCCAGCCTGAAGCATTAAATCAGCTCATGCTGGGGGGAAGGGGGTGTTGCCATCCTGGCTCCTCGGGTGAGTTCTGAGAACCTTTGTGCTCAGGGTCCTGTTGTGAGAACAGCCATGAGGGCCTGAACAGAGGAAAGCAAAAGTCATACTGTAGGAGATATATTTTGGAGGCACTGCTGAAGATCTATCAGACCATCAAAAGGCTTTGAATACTAAGCAATGCTAGTGAGTCTTTAAAAAAAAAAAAGTTTCAAAACAGAAAGGAAATTGTATGAATTCAAAATAAATTCAAATCCTTCTCCCTGAGAAGAACTCCTGTCCACTGCAAGCCCTGCAGCAGCCCATCTCTGGCAGATGCAGTCACAGGCTTTGCTGAGGCTTATTCACAGATCAGAAAAGGCCACTGAAGCAAACAGTCTTGAAATCTGTTTGCACTGTTCACACAGATCCCTTTGAGGGGGAGAGCAGGACTTCCAAATCCCAATCAAGCGGGAAACTTGTGGAAGAAGTGAGTATTAGAGCAGCACAGGCTGCAAAAGACTAAACCTAAAAGAACCAAACTGTATGACAACCACATCTTGAGGCAGGGATGGGAGTACTAAGGAGAGGGCTACTAGTAAAGAAAGGCCCATTTGAAATGGGAATGAGTCCCAGTCCTACCTTTCACTAGTATAAGCTGTACTTTTTTCACAGAAGCATTTTCTCTAGCCCCCCAAAATGCAGACATCAGTGCAGGCACGATGGCAGCTCTGGAGAAGGGCCAGCAGAGTTCAAAGACTCTAGCTGGAAACCAAAGCAATGCTGACAAGCATTGAGGGAAAATTTATGAGGTCCTGATTGCTAAAAGCATATGTTTGGGATATAAAGAATTAACAGTTATGCCACCCACACTGTTTATTCTTTCTTATGTAAGGAGTTTAGGGCTAATATGTTTAAACAAAGAAACCCAAACAAACCAAAACAGAGCACTTTTTAGATGGGATTTATGGCATTCTTGGACTGACATTTAGTATCATGGTTTGCAGTTGAACATACTATTCAACAAGCCACCTGCCTCTATGTCACTGTTTGGGCTCAAGTTCAGTTTACATATAACTTAAAGGAATTCAGTTCTTTCAGCTCCTGCCTGTTTACAGGGATGCTTCATGGCACATAGCACAGAAAAAGACAATTTTTGGAAAATACAGGTTAAAGTCTTGCATGATTTATCTTGTCTGGAAGCAGTGGAAAGGAGCATGTGAAATCTGCATCCCAGCAGAGATGCAGGACTTCCCCCAGAATCAACTGGTGCTGGCTTGTGTAACCAGCAACCCTGTGTAGGACACAAGGAATGAACCACTCACAGCTGAAGAGCCATGGATCAGCACATGGGGTGACAGGTGGCCTTACCTTTTCATACCTGGAGATTCCTGAGCCTTTCACAAAATGCCAGAGCTGCCCAAAGGGGCTCTGTCTGGCTGCATGGATTCTTCTTCAGTGTGAGCACTGCAGAAAAGTAGCCATCCAGCCACATCCATGGGGACACAGTGAACTGAGCATGGGATGCTGGGAGGCAGAGGCATGTCAGGACTGTCATGTGGTGGAGTGTTCAGACTGCACAATTGGCCAAACTGCAGCACAGTCCCAAAAACTGCAGCTCTCAAGTGCCTCCACACTTCCCTGGAGAAATGAAAGAAGCACTTAGAGACAAACTTCTGCCCAGGAGCAGCAGCAGCAGCAATGGCTCCAGCACTGGTTGTACAAAGCACCTTTGATTCTGGCCATGTGCTCAGGCAGCTTTACTGGAATCATGGAATAACTTAGACTGAAAGGGAACTCTGCAGGTCATCTAATCTGATGTCCTGCTCCAAGCAGGGCCAGCTAGATTAGGTAGGTCAGAGTCTTCCCCTTGTTCATTAGGAGGAAACACACTGCCAGAGCTAATCCATTGCCTCTTTAATCAAAGAGACATTACCTAGATGAGTTCTCCAAAAATAGAACATTTGCCACGCAGTCTTAGGGTGGGGATTCTGTTGGGCAGCAGAAACCATTGGCAATTTTACAGCGTAACTGCATATCATAGTGGAGCACAGAGAGAGCTCCATCAAACTCTCAATCCTTTGCTAATGCAAAATTGGCAATTTCCTGCTTTACAGGGAAGAAAAAGCACGTAAGAAGACTCCCTGGCATCTAGTCATACCAGAGACCAGTGAAATTAAGTGCTGAATGTATCTGGAAAAGGAGTGGTGTGTTGAGACTGTGCGCAGGCAACTGGGGGTGCTCCATGTCTCTCTCTAAAATCTCCATATGAATAATCAGGTCAGAAAACTAGTATTTCATGACAGGGACATAACAGACATTGCTCTGCTTTAATGAAGCTCTCTCTTCCACTTGACAGAATATGCCAGCCTGATAATCATATCTCACTTAATTCAAACATTTCGGTGTTTGAGGGTATCGGGCATCTTCCTGCAACCACCACCAATTAAGCTTTGAATACTGCAAAGAAGAGGAAAACTAAACCTCTGCCTGTCACCTCATGCAGTCAAACCTAACCAAAAATTTAGCCTTCTGGGAATGACAAGTTGATGACATACAGAACAAAAATCATCTTGATGGCTAGCTAAGATCTGCCTGACCTGATCTTCCTAACATGATCACTATTTAAAAAAAGAAAAAATAAAAAATCACATGTATATCATTCTTGAAGATCATGGGATGAAAAATAATACGTTACATGTCCCCAGGCACAACTTGTAATGGAAAACACTTTTTGCATCTTGTTGCAGGTTTATAAATGGTTGTACTCAATTGTTGGAGCTTTTCCTCTACCGTTGATTCTCCCTGTGCAGAACACAGTCCTGCAGGCACAGACTTGGTGATGGTGTATCAGTTCCAAAAATGAGTTCTTGCCTGGCACAGGCAAGATGAGGAGCCTCCTTTGTACAGCCATTACTTGAACATGTGGGAAGAATGAAGCAGAGGTTTCTAGAATCACATGAATTCTAATATATAACAAAAAAATGTCCCATGTTAACAACAACCCTGAGGCTAAGCCCTTACTTTGAAAGTAAGATTGTTGTAGATGAAACATCATCTTCTTTCTGTGACTGAAAGCCACAACACATACAGAAAAAAAAAGCTCTTATATATGAAAGGGTTTGATATAGCAAACTTTGTGACCCTTACAACCAAGGTTTTGCCACTCTGAATAAAGGCATTCTGTCATTCCCTAAATTAAATAGAAAGGACCCAATGCAAGATAAAGGTAGGAGCAGGAGAAAAAAAGTGTCCTAGTCTACTAACATGGGCTTTTCAGAAAGCTGCCAAAAGGGATGCTTCCTAGAAGTTACAGCATCAGAAATCATGTGCTTAAGAGATCTAGGATATTCTCCAATCACATACTCTTTCCTTGGATGTCCAGTTGGCCTAAGGAATTGAGGTGATGGTGGGTGTTGAGGTTTCTTCTGTGAGCCTGACTGCCATACATACTCCATCAGAAGGATCCAAGAATACATCAACAAAAAGAAAAATCAATCTATCTTACTCTAAAAATGTTAAATCTCTAAATGCTAGTCACCCATAAAATGGTACAGCTGAGCCAAACATGATCTTCTCATGGACCCAAAGATTGCTGTAGACCAAACCATAGTGAAAGAAGGATGTATTAAAACCTATAGAAATGTCTTTTGCTATTGGCTTTTCTAGGAACTGCTGGACTCGAAGTCCTTCCACACCATTAGAGAGATTACACTAATTTAAATAACCACATTTTACAAAGAGCCATTAGGAGTACAAAACTTTGAACCAAAAACCAAGTCAACATGTTAGATAGGTAATAAGGGGGACTTTCAGTGTCTCAGCACTGCCTCTCTCCTGTCTTCTGGCTCCTGTAGCAAGTCAGGCACATGGTGGCAAAAAAAAAAAAAAAAATGCTTGCAGCCAGTGGGTGGCACCCAGTACTATGTGCTGGATGTGTCGTTGATAGTTTGAATATATCAGATATTTTTAGGTACTGTGAGCAGTTCTAGTCAATCAAGTAATCAAGAGCATACAGAAGCTCAGCTCTATGAGTTCAGTCGGGATTTTAAGGATCCAGGTTTTGCAGCTCTGTCAGTTAATGTGCTGGGATGGGAGCAGTGGAGTCGCTCCCAGCTTTGATGTAGCCATTTCCAGAAGAATCATCTTCCCAAGAACTTCCCACTGTGCTCAGCTTAGCAGATAGTTATTTCAGTAATAGTAGCTTTCTGCAAGGAAATAGGAAATGTGGCTCTAGTTGGAGATGTTCAGAGTTAGCTGCCATGGTGAAAATCTCTGGGTTCCAGCAGGCCACGCCATTTGAGAAATGACACATATTATAGAGCAGCCAATCTTCCTAAGACCAAGCAGGATGCCCACAGAAGCCCAATGAGTCCTGCCCAGCAGAAGCAGGAGCAGCTCCCCGGTCAGCACCGTGGACAGCGGCGCGGCCGCACCCGCCCTGCCCACGCGTGTCCACGGGCAGCCGCCTCCATCCATCTGTCCCTCCCTCCCTCCCAGCTGGCAGGGTAACTTAAAACACTACGCCAGCACCCAGGCCAGGCATCTCCAAGCAGTGCTCCCCATACGTGTCCCTTGGAGAAGCACTGCAGGCAAAAACCCCTCAGGAAGAGGAGCCGCGGGAGGAATTGCTGAGTGTTCACAGCCAAAGCTGGGCCTGAACGTGGCAGGCTTGGACCCTGTGCTGGTGACCCAGGTTTGGTATCACAGGGAAAATATTTTCCCCGCAACTGACTGAAAGAATCTGGGAGAGAATTACAAATGTGTTCTAAGCTGGAGAAAACACAGACTCTGCAGCTGTATTAATAGTTTTCTAAATTCTCCCTAAACTTGTATATACCTGCATGTCCCATTGTCCTCAGTGCCCCACTGTTATCTAGACCTTCCCACAGCCCAGTCTCTCCTTTCTGTCTTTTTCATCTGTAAAGAGACAATGCATTACACAAATATATTCAGTATATATCTGTATCTCTCATGGATGGACCACCGCAAAGAAGCTGACAGCAAAGCTGGAGACTGGAAGTCAGTTGTGCTGGTTGTGCATCTCTATACCATGTCTGAACAAAGTTGCAGGGTCAGGAACGTGCCTATACTTTCCCTGGCAGTAACACAAAGTAAATGACTGCAGGTGCCTTTCACAACCCTCAAAAGCCAGTATTTCCCTGTCTAGCCTTTTCTCCTTCACCAGTATGTCCTGTCATCTTGGAAAAGGTTGAGAACATGGAGGTCACAACCCACCTGCTTGAAACCTCCAGAGATGCCTCCATTCATCTGTTTCCCCAAGCTTAGATCTTTTGTCAGTGAGATGTTTCTTTTCTCTTGTGAATAATAAGCCACCTGCTTCCCTCAGCAAGCCGAACCTACCAGACACCTGCTGACATTTTGGAATCCAAACAGCCACTGTTTCTCACATAAGTTCTTTTATGGCTTCCCCTCCCCCAAAACTCTATAGCTCATGATACCACAGAACTCAATAGTTCATGCTTCAGCTTTTGGACTGCTTTGAGGAAGTGACATACTCTTGCAATTGAAGCCAATGCTACTTAAAGCAAGCTGTAGCTTCCAGAGTCAGAAACTGCAGGGTAGTGGGACTCATGCCCAATGCTTATTGCTTTTCCTGCTCATTTCCTTTCAAATGCAAAGTGTAATTATCCTCTGTTTGAAGCAGGGCCACTTCACTCAAGATTATTGCCATTATCCCATTTTGAACAAGTCAAACACCTGCCCTCCTAATCACGTCTGCCCACACAGGCCAGCCAAGTTATTTGCTACCCTTGAGTTCCCTCTGTCCATCCGACAGAAAGAGCAGCAAGACTGACTGGATAAAATCCTGAGCTATCTTTTCTGATCTCCAAGCTGACCATGCTTTGGGCAGCAGGTTGATGAGGCACCCCTTAAGCTCCCTTCTAAACTGAACTATTTTGGTGGTTTTAAGTTCTCAAGCAGGGATAGTAATAGAAATTGAAAGGAAATCCAGCTCTGTAACATACTCCTCCAAGGGGTGTACATTTCCTTTCTTTAGGATTTCCCCCTAATTCTACAGGATAGGATAATGGCTACCACAAAGCCCAGGATTTGGACACTACATGCTCAGGGACTCAACACATTCAGTAACTCAGAATCAGAACTTTACATATCTTTAGGTGCTTCTGTTCATCAGATTTCCAAGCTCTTCCTGCCAGCGGCCTTTTTTCAAGCTCCTACAACTTCGACATCCATAGATTATCTTTCTTGGCACTCACTGATCAAGTGCTGACTTGAATGCCCCACGACAAGTTTCCTGAATGCTGTAGTATCATTTAGTTGCGTTGGAGCATCCACAGTAAAAACCAAAAAGCACCAAAAAGTCAGAATAAACAGTGCAATTAAGGCAACATAACACACTCTAAATCAGAAGAGCTACAGCTCAGCTCTTGGGCAAGGAAAGGTTACAATTTACCACAGCAAGACAAAGCACATGCATCAAACTACTCATGTTTCAGACTCTCTCTTATGCACAAGCATCAGCAAAACTAACTGTACACTTGCACACAATCAGCAAACAGAGGCAAAGACTTTACAACAGGTTATAATCTCCCTGAGTGTTTCTTTCCCCTCCAAACAAATTAACCAGGGGTGCACTCAAATTAGCACTCTCCACCCAACCTGCGTGGTTCATTTCCCTGTGCTTGCTTTATAAGAAGAGAAGTAGGCTTTGCCAGAGGGCGATTCAGAGCATCTGATGGCTTAGGAGAAAAACTCTGGCTATCCCTCACCCTTCTACAAAAACCTAAGGAGATAAGCCTCTTAATCTAAATTAGGTGCCTAAAATCAGGTAGTGTGCTTATTTTTTTCCTTATCTCTCCATTAACATTCCACATCCTAGTGCTCACCTGTGTACCTTTAGAGGGCATATCCACAGCTGGTAATTGTGTCCTCCTATTTTCTTCAATGAAAAGGAGGATATTATAAAAAACAGCAAGAAAATGCTATTGCACAAAGTTATATTGTGAAATGGAAACCATTCATGAAAGTATGAAATGCTTCCCAATGCTTTAATATGACTTTGGAAATCCTTTAAATTATAAACTGTTAAGTGTCCTGTTGGGCAATTTCCTGCAGCAGAATTAATCTTGAACTCAGGTGTCCCATAACACAATTGACCGTTCATGCAAGCCACAAAGATGGCAACAAAATAAACTAGATACCTTCCTTGACATGATGTAGCCAGTGCTATATTTTCCTGCAGCAATAGTGTCAAAAAGTAAAATCCAGAGTTAAAAGTCAACTACAGCTCCATACCAAAATAAAAAATAAAAACTAATTAAATCTTCCCCCTCCCCTAAAACTAAGAACAGCAAGAATATGAAGCTATAAACTGAGTATTTACAGTTATAAACAAAGCAATACTCTCTTTTTCTTGTCATAGTTGATCTTGGATGTGTTTGCCTTGTGTTTCCTGTATCTTCCCCAACCTGCAGCACAGTTACAGAATTTCCTATCAGGATTTGGGCTTTGATTCAATAATTTGACCCTGAAATGCTGAAAGAAAAATTGCTGAAAATCTATTTGAAAACATTTTACACAAAACTGTACCTAAAGAAGAGAAAGGATAGTAAGAGAATCTCATATCCACGCTTTCTGGGAATATCTATCGAAAGAAAAGTCTGGCATCACTCCACAGTTCCTCCTGATTCAGGAGATCACAGCAACTACCCCCCAAAGAGGTGCATGTGAGAGGAAGACAGAGGAATCCAGAATCATCATTAAGTGAGATGATTTCTGTTCACAACAGGAGAAGCTGAAAACCTAAGGCAAGACCCTGATGCCCTGGAAGAGCTCTGCATCCTGAAGGTGTAGAACAGACAGCAAGCAAGAGGGTAACAAAGCCTAATCAGAGCAGATGAACACAAGCACTGCTTCTGTGACAGGCAGCCAGGCTTGATTTTTGCAACCACAAAGAGCTGCTACTTCAGCCACACAGTGGCAGTGGTTTTTCAGTACATGTATTTTATTAGGACATCCATCACCAAGTAATAGAAAAACCCATTAAAGGATCAAACATGCCCTCACACTTAAGAAGCAGCAACCACAATAACTGAGGCCTTCTGAGACTCTGCAGAATTCTCTCTTCTTGACAAAACCACCTTTGGTAGCCAGTAAAGTCCTTTACAGCCTCCAGCCTGGTGCCTCAGACTGCACTGGGTTCCAAAATCAGCCATGCTTACCTATCAGAAGAGCCCAATGGGAGAGTATTTGTAACCTCTTTACCTCAGATCTATCTTCATGGGATCAGTAAACCTTTTGATTAACAATGCAATGGGATAAATACTCTAACTCAACATCGGGACAGAAGTAGTTAATTCTTCCTTGTAGCAATTTCCATGCTTGCTCTACCAGTGAAATCAGTGTTTGAGGTACTTCTTGTGCATGGACTCTCTTGGCCAGGCTGGCTTTTTTTTCCTTCCATCACAACGATGCAGACAGAGCCTGTCAGCTTTTCTTCAAAACAACAATATAAATAGAGCTAATCATGCTGTTCACCCCGAGCTGATTCTCATTTGGCAGAATTCAACAGCTACAATCCTTGTTACATGGAGGAACTAGACTTCATGTCTGTGTTTAATCTCGCTTCATGCCGACACATTTCTGAGTGGTCTATACATAGAACTGGATGGTGCTGAGCCGTTCAGCTCAGTGCACACTCAGATGCACTGCTGTGATCTCCAGTTACTCTTCCTGTGGTCTTCAACCCCCTGCATCCTCCAGGAAGATACTTACAGCAGGAAGAAAACATGACACAGGGTATACCTTCTCCATGAAGAAGTAGCTCTTCCAGAGCACCGCCACAACTGCTGCTGAGGGCCATGTCAGCCCTGTGGCTGTGGTCAAATCCCTACACAAAGAGCAGCTGTTTGGCTCCATTACTGCACTTTGCACAACCTCCTGCCAAGGCAGTCAGGTGCAAGGCAAGGCAGGTCATGTAAAAAAAGGACAGTATGGATTATTTATATTTAATAGAAACTGCTTAAGCCACCCTTATTTGTTGTAGTTGCACATTCTGCTCTACAGCGTGCTGAGAGATAGAAGACCAATATATTTAATAAAAAAGGAAACCATCCATTATTCATATACTGATATGACCTTTCCATACTCTATATTTCACTCTGAATCTCATTTATTATATGGGGACAGATAGTTTTCCTGATGTGCAACACAGAACCATGTAACTTGAGCTCTGCCAGAAAAAAACCCAAATTCAGTAGGAAACTCCATGGGATTGGTTAAAATCCCAGTAATTTAATCAAACAGGTAATTAAATTATTCAAATTATTAATTTAACATACCTGGTAACAAGAGAAAGCAAACACTAGTCATATGTCACCCTTGCTGGGGACCAAATGAAACAAATTACTATTTTAAGAGATTGGTAGTTGGGTAAAGAATGTGATTCCAGCTGAACGATCAACACTATCAGAGGGCAGGAGGTCGCACAGGAGCCTTATATTTACTTGGGTAAAAAATGTATTTTTTTAGAGCCTGTTAAAAGTGGCAATCAAACTTCAGAACCAATCCAGCATGTTTGTTGGAGAAGGGTTTCCCAACACCCCAATACATGGTACAGATAATACTGTGGGTCACCTGGAGTTCTGCCTCCAAGTCATCAGGTTCACTTCAAAGCCTCAAGAGGAATTAGCAACGGGCACATTATTCATCACCCAGGTGAGAACCACTTTTTCTACAGGAGAGCTCGTCACACCAAGCAACCCACACAAAATACAATTAAACCATGTCACTGCCAGACAGATTAAAATTGCAGCTCAATAGAGGAACTCATTGTTACTAAGCAATTTCAAAACTTAAGTATGTTCTGGCAGAGCTTCTCTGGAAGGTATTAGCAATGATACAAAGACTAAAATCTAGAAAATTGCTTGTGTAAAATCTTAGCTCCATTAGAGCCAGTAGCAAAACTCCCAGACACTTACATAGAGGCAAAATTTTAATTTCTCCTGCCAGTCCCAACACATTGCTATGGTTTTGGACAAACTAAACTGACTGAGCATCTCCAGTTGAAAAACATGGACCACTAACCACTGCTTTTGGAGAGTCAGAGGATTCACAGAAGTGGCCCATACAAAAAAGGGCAAACATCATCAATCAGTGCAATTTAGCAAACAGGCTACTCCAGGAACTCACCATCAGGAAAACACTCCGCTCATCCAAATACCAGGCTTGCAGTTCTAGCTGGATTCATCTCTTGTCCTGTGGAGGCTTGGTAAAAGTATCTTTATGAAGTCCACATGCAGAAGACTGGCTCAAACTCTGGTGCAATCCCCTCTCTCTTAGAACTGCAAGATGACTATCTTCACTAGTTTGATATTTTGAGAATTGTATTTGGATGTTCTGCATCAAACACCAGCCATGTTCTTTCACAGGCAACACATGTACATGAACAGTTGCCTTCACAAGTCAGAGATTAACAAACACAGTGTTACAAAAATGCACATATTAACTCTAGGAAACACACACATTTTTTTAAAATTAATTCTGAAGTGTTCTTGCAAATAAGTTTTATGGCTGCATGAAGAGAGGTTATAAAGGGAGATTTGGCTCCTTGGTAGGTGGCATGTTACATTTTTAAAGAAATATTATTCCTCCCAGATAAATGCACAACAGATGTAACATTCGACCTAAGCAATAAGATTTATTACTATTTTTAAAGCAAATTCAGCACAGCTTAAGAGAACACTGTACAGAATTCTTTAAGCTAGGAAGAGGTTCTTCTTGTCATCAACGCATGCTTTGCATTTGTCAATTCTTGCCCTCAAAGACAACCCACAGTTTAGTATTTCAGGCTTCTTACAAAGGTGATGATCCTGCAATTCAATCTGCTAATGTAGCACATAGTGGGCTCCCTCTGGTCACTGCAGGCATGGGCTCCTATCTTTGCTTTTAATATCAAAAGAAATCTGCATGGCCTCTTTGGTTTCTTTTTAAGCTCCAAGACATTCCATGTGATTTACATTAAGCGTAATATCAACAGCACATGCAATCAAAAGCAAGTGTCACACATTGTTTGGCAACAAAAAAATAAACATTGCAGCTGTGATCAAAGAATGTGTCTTGCTTATTTTGTCTTATATTAATTTCTTTAGCTCATGCACTTTTGTATAAATATTTATTGTTTTGTGTTCTCTTCAGAGGCCACAGTTCATCTGTTTTCTAAAAATAACCTGCTTATGCATAGTTCTCTTTTCAAAGCACTGTTCTTCCTTTCGTTAAGTTCATTTCCAGTATCTCTGTGCATGAAAAGGGGTGAAAGATGGATATGTGCAACTTCACTAACAAATACGGTGAAAATACCTAAAAATGAGGAACAATTCTTGGATAAACACCTTCAATGGTAAACAGTCCTTTAAAAAAATCAATAGGCCTCCATGTCATGTAGTAATTTTGCATAAGGGCATGAAATATGAAAAATAAAATATACCTGAGAACAACACTAAAATCTCATTTTCAAGAAAACACTCATTTTCTGTTGCTGAACAGCTATAAGCATCAAGTAATTTTTCAGTTTTTGCATTTCACTTTATGTAACATAATCCCAGGTGGTCCAGCAGGCAGCCCCTGACCTGTAACACTCTCTCAGGTGACACAAGGAGCTGACACTGTTGTATTCACATTGGAGAATCGGTGTATCTGAAAGGTCACCTCCTACCCCACCATGCAGAGAGCCACACACTTAAGAATTCTGAACCTCTATACAGCCTATAAAGAGCATCTCACACTTAATGTACCACTTTCATCTCATTTTTTTTGATGTGCACAACTACCAGTGGAAGGTCTTAGCAGTGATCCAGACACCAGGATCTAGCAAATTGCTTGGGTAAAATCCTGGCTCCATTAGAGCCAATTGCAAAACTCGCAGGCACTTCTGCAGTGAGCACTGGGATTAGATCCACAGGCCAGGAAAGTTTCTACCTGTCTAGTGCCCAAGTACTGCATTAGTTCTCATTCGGTTTACACTGGGTTTGCTTGATTGGCTTTACAAAAGCAGTAGCAGTTGAAGAGGTGTCAACAGCAAGCAGCTTGGCCTGCTCATACACACTCTTTATGGTATGATTTTACACTAAGACTTTCCGGCATCTGGAAGTCTCCAGCTTCCTTTACACACTGGGAACATCCAACTCTACTGTATCCCATCCACCTGGGGTAGGATTAAACACCCAAGAGAAAAGGGTGCTATTTCACTCATAAGATGAAGAATTTGACAGCCACGCCTGCTGTATGCTTTGCCATAATGAGGGAAAACTGATTCCCTGTCCACCTGCAAGGGTAGTGTTCTGGACTTGAAGAATGCCCTCAATCAGAGATGGAGATTCTTGAGGAACTGACCACCAGACCACCAAACATAATCAAGATTGACTATGGCACAGCTCAGACAGGACTACATTACATAGTGCATTTTTACCTATCTTTTGAGCAAATCTCAGCCTCAGGTGTGGGGATTTCAAAGGACCCAGATAAAGAAGTAAATCACAGACAAGTTCATCAAACCACAGGCACAAGTGAGGGGTTTCTGTAGTTCTGTATCATCTGCATAGGTCAAATGAGAAATGCAATTGACAGGTTGCATTGCTTCAAGAACAACAGATTTTACAGAAATTGTTTAAAGTTTACCTTTTCAAGTGTTTTGAATAGTCTCTGAAATATCCCGTAACATCACGGTTGGCAAACAGAAGGAAAGGAGGTAAGAAAAAGACTGACAAGTATTCTGGAAACAAAAGACAGTTTATCATTCAGGTTGTCTACAATTCCTTCGGCTCACAAAAGTCTCCATTCAGACTCTTGCTTTGTAGTAAGAAAAAAAATAAATCTTCTATTGTCCTACTGCCTCTCCTCTACAATGTGTGATGGAATCCAGAGTCACAAACTGCCAGGACTTCACAGGCAAAGGGCATGTCCTAAAGCAGTTCATTTCATGTCTCCCTGACACCCCATGGGCAACATTTTTCCCTAAAGCAAAGAATCTCACAATATCATTTTGTGTAACATTCTTTACATATTTTGACTCACACTCCCACAGCATATTTATTTCAGTCAGACTGTGCACGTGTGGGTTTTCAGGGATTGTTGAGGTTTGGGATTTTTCAGCTTTTCCTCAGCTTGATATTCTGCACTCTTCTTGGAGCTTGCCATTGTGATTGAAGATTCTGCTTTTTAATGAAAGCAAACCAAGTACTTCAATATTGAAACAGAGAGAGAGAGAGCGAGCGCAAAAAAAGCAGCAAAACCAAGTGGTGATTCTTATTTTCCTTTCAAGAGTGACAAAACAGCAATGCAATTCAATACCCAGGATGAGTTAATCTTATCTGAAAAAGCAGCTTATGTAGGTTAACATTTGCTATGATTTTAACCCACATACTGCTAATTTCCTACGTAAAGCCACTGTGGTGCCCACACGAGTCACCTTCATCCTTTGGGAATGGGGGCACCGGGCAACACAGGTCACCACTTAGCAGCCTTTGTTTTGTTTTACAATACATTCATGATTCTCTGTACTTCCAACAGCAAATACATCATGCTTGATTGGCAATGCTGGTATCTGATATTCCATGATTACCTTGGCTTGAAAGTGAGACAGTAATGCACATTTGTGTTACTCTCCCTTTAATGTAGTACAAAGCTGGACACAGCTCAGAAAGAAACCCCTAAAATCCATTACCTATTTATGATCATGTCCAAATGGATATTTATCATGTTAAAAGAGAACCATATGTTAAAAGTGGAGGCTAGAGCCTGATAAATCTTTTTGGATGAAAATCTTTTTCAAAAAAAGGAATAAAATCATTAACATTTGCTTTTGCCAGCAGAAACATTTGCTCATGAATCTCCTGAGAAGGGAAGGGCATTTAACCTTTTTACATGCCATCCCCTCAGACATCTCCAACCCTACTGCAACACAGACAACAAAGATTCCCGACTCCATGCTGCTGATTAAACCCCTGGTAAGAAACATCTGGATGAAATTTTCTTGGCAGTTGATTTGAAAAGTACACAAGAAGCAGAACTAGGGAGCAGCCATAGTTCAGCTGAGTGACACAAAGATGATGCTATGCAAAAGCAGACTTTTCCTTGAACACATTAACTCCTAAATATTGGCCTGTGACTGTGCAAGCAACCTCATTAGCAGAAGAAAAATAAATCCCTCTTCTACTCTGCATGCCTGTTTAGAGAAGGCAAACGGGCTTTGGAAAAAACCCAACTTGACAATCTTGTTTCTTTTAATAAAATAATAAAGGGCTTATATAGTTTACCTGCCTAATACTTAACTCCAATTGACAGGTTAAGAGAGAACTCATCAATGCCCTTAAATTCCAAAAACTATTAAATTTTCAAAGGGTATCAAAACTTCTATGGCTTCTGAGAAACTCCTCAACAAAATGGATTGTAATGTTTTCCTACCTACTGTCTCAGACCACTCAGCCCAGGCCTAAATAGGCAAAAGTCACCTCTAATTTAAATAGCCTGATATTCAAAATAAAGGATATCCTGGCCCTCTGCTGCTTGAGCTTAAAGAGCCCATCCAATGCAGTTCAACAGATTGTTCCCTTTTGGAAATACAGACCCTGGAATTCCCACAGCATTCCATCTTTACAACAGGCCTAAAAGTGAGAAATTTTCACTGTTGCTATTAATTGAGCAGCACCAGTGAAAAACCCACAAGAACCAGGCCAACTTTACCCTGCAGCTGCTATGTGGGGAAAAAACCAAACCAACACAAAGCAGCAGCAGAGAACAGCACCCAAATCTGACACAAAGGTGCAGGAAAAAGGAAAGCAGTGGGGGAACCTTTTGCTCTGCAGCTGCCAAGCTAGAAAAATTCCAGAAGGAACAGGCAGAGACACTTTGGCCCCTTCCAGAAGCCAAGGCATAGAGTGTTTCAGATTTACCAGATTCAACTAGAATTACTCTTACATATAATAATGAAAGCTTCAGCACTGTCCAGGGCTATATTTACTATAGTTGTGGGAAATTTGATGTGGTATGGGAAGGATTTTGACTTTTCATTTGCGACATTGCTGTAAAGAAATAGATTAGTATGTGTTTAAAATTGCCTGGTAAGTATTTTTAAGTCATAGAGAAATTAACACATAGAAACAAAATCTGGTCTAAATATTTTATCTCCAACCCAAACTTCATATTCTAATGCACCCCTATTGATTTTTGCTACACCACCGCGATCTCAATAGATGTAAAGGAGGGGCACCTATTCAAATTAGCACTGCTATCACTTTCTCACTAAATGAACTTCTCTCCACAAACACCTTGTTATACAGAATTGTTTAGGTTGGAAAAGACTTCTAAGATTATCAAGTACAACTGTTAACCCAGCACTGCCGTGTTCACTGCTAAACCACATCCCCAGGTGCTACATCCACATGTTGTTTAAACACTTCCAGGGATGTTGACTCCAACACTTTCCTAGGCAGCCTGTTCCAGTGCCTGATCACCCTTTCAGTGAAGAAATCTTTTTCTAACACCTAATCTAAACCTCCAGAACTGGCAGAAGCAGTCTTTGAAATTCAGGAAAAAAATCTGTCAGATAAAGGAATTTCAGCATGTGACAAGAATAACAATCTGGAATGCAGACCAGAAATACAATCACAGAAGTGTAACAGTAAGAATTAAGTTTGAAGCTATGTTTCTTCTATCAAAATAAATAAAATATTGCAATCATTTTGTACCACATTATTCAGTAATACCTTTGGAATGGTAATGAATGAATAAAATCAGAAAAGAGGTTTGCAGAATCCAAAGTAAAATCCAAAATTCATCAATAATAGTGTAAGTAAGAAGTTGTCATGTAGAACATCCACATGAGAGGGCCACACCACTTGTCCAGGCAGAAGGTAACATGGGTGTAGATTTAGGGGAGCCACCTGCCAGGCCTGCCATGGTAACTCAAGCCAGGTGAATTCATGGCCAAGAGAAATTCTTTAAGACTCCTGCATCAAGGGAAAATCTGCAGTTTTGTTATGACCCTTTCCCATAACCAGTTTATGCCTTGCTACTCCAACAGACACCTCCCTCTACACATTTGGTCTGCACCAAATAGGGAAAATGCTGCAATATTCTGAATCCAACAATGTGTGTGTGCAACCAACGAACAATTAAACCAAGCAGTAAAAAGCAGATGACTGGAAAACACAGAACCAAGGCTTACAGTGTATCGAGAAATGTCCTTACACTTAAAAAATTATAATGCACTCCAAAATCCATTTGTTCAGGCAATCCATGTACAACAGAAGGCACTGTTATCCATATGAATCTATCAATTCTGCACAGCAAAAACCTGAGAAGTGCAACTCAATTAGATGCAGCCTGGCCCCTCCCAGTCATTCAGGTTCCTTGAGAACAAACGTTTCCTTTCAGTCCATCAAATTATAAAAACACCACAAAAATTTGTACATTACAGTAGCTGGTTAGAAAGAGCATTCCGGTGGGGGAAGCACACTGCTATTTTCCAGAAAACCTTCAGCAGCACTAAATTACCCTCCCCTATCACTCAGAAGTCACGATGATTTCAAGAAAATGTAATGATGAGACCCTTCCCATTGACTCTTGGAGCTGATCCTTCAGTTGCCACCAGGAGTACTTCCAGCAAAGTTAAATGCTGTGATCAGTCCTTTGTTGTCAAATGCATATCCACTTTGTTGTTCTATTGTCTTAGTCTCTGGAATCCAAAGAAGAAAAATGACATGAAAAACGATCTATAGCAAACACCTTTGCCAGAGACAACACAGCTCAGCTAAGAATGTGAAGTTGTGGAAAATGCTCTCAGTTGAGTCCAAATCTCATTCCATAAATGCAGTGACAGGAATAAATTACACTCAGATTTTCTCTAAAAGCATAAATGTACACACCTCTGTAACAGCTGACAAATGAATCCTGTACAGAATGGGTCTATGTGACACTGTTCTTGCATTCTTTTTGATTAAATCTGAATTTGTTTTCCACGATGCAAGCTTTCCATACATCTAAAACCTGACACTGAGTGTGAAGGGAATGTTAGTGGTTAAATAGTTACAAAGCTGTTAAACATATAATAATCGACAGCAATCTTCATCAAATGCCTGGCTGGCAGCTAGATATTGCCTTAATCTGCTCTTCATTTCAAATGTCTGGTTGTGCAAAATTAGGTCATACCCTGTTCAAACATCAGCATGAGTCAATGAGAAGGCAATTAATTAGAAGCAACAGTACTCTCTGAATAACACACACGTCCAGGCAAGGACTAACGTAAGCATGATATCCTACTCATGCTTCCTAGAAAACGTTAATTAGCACAGAGGTCTGTTCTCTTTGTTGTTACAGATTAGATGCACTTCCAACATCCCTGCAACACATGAAATGGCCCCAGAGAAGTGACTCACCTGCAGCAGTTCGCCGGTGTTCTGCTAATGAATAAATTTCCTGCAGCTGTTTCTTCTGATCCTCACTCAGTGGCGCTGTCAGCGAATGGTACCAGGCTGCATCCCGGCTCTGCACCGCTGGCAGGACATGGAGGGAGGAAAAGGGATTAGCAGGTGTAACAAAATGAAACACATGGAATTTCTGGTTGGTTTTCAAACACAATCTGCACTGCAAAACAGGCTCAGTACTCCTGTTGGTTTTCTTAGCACAGAATCCCCACTACTCTAACAGAGGCAATCCATTTTGGGGGAACTTAATTACATCCTCTCCTTTCTGAAACAGAAAGTGAACCATGTGCACATTATTCATGAACAATGTGAATTGAATCTGCTAATTTAAAACTCCTATGAAAACTAGAAGCAACAGCATAATTTCTTCACTATGATTTTAACACCTAGAAGGTGACAAATATTTCTATATACAGCAGTCCCTCATCGTGACCAAGCCCTACTTATTTAGGTTGTGATTGAAAAGTTCTGAAGGAGAACATGAAGAGAATTAAACTCTGGATGTATATGCTACCAATTGTTTTTTGCAGCACTAGTGAGCCAAAAAATCTTAAGGACTAACATTAGAAAACAAGAACACATTTTTCAGTTACAGAAATCTAAATTATTATAACAAAGAAAAAGGTTTTTCCCAGTGGTGACCACAAACATCTCCAAACGATTTCATCATGTTATATCATCCTGCAAACCACAAAACAGGTACCTAGAAGTGCTTGTGTAAAAAACTGGTATTCATCAACACCATTTTCAAGGTCAAGAGGTGTGCTGAATCCTTCAAGAGCAGTCTCTTCTAATGCATCTTCATCCCAGTCATCATCATCCTCATCATCTTCTTCCGGTCCACTTTCACCACCACCTCCTCCTCCTCCACCGTGGTTCTCTTGCATTGCCTGGCTCACTTCATTTGTCTCATCCTCATCACTCGATATCTCTTCTGGAAAAGCATTGACATGTTTAGTAAAACAAAGTTTAAAAAGTGTAAGGAAACAATGACTTATGAATTAAACACAAGTAATAAGTCTAGGTTTTGGCTGGAAAGGGGATGCTCTGTTAACACCCTTCCCCCAAAATCTTAAAAGCCTTGGAAAAAATTAAGCTATTAAAATGTTTCCTACATTCCAGTTAAACTTTTGTTTCTACACAGACCTGAGGAATATGGAACTACCATCTTTTTTTCTTCTTTCATTTAGGTAGTCACTGTGCAATTACAGGATCCAAAAATTTTGAGGAAATGTCTTCGACGAAGTGGTCCATAACTGTGCTTCTTAAATTACAAACAGAGACCTCGCAAATGGACACAAAACCATGAGAAAACCAGCTGTAGATCAATTGTCTGCCTGCTATTCTTCAGAGTGCTCTCTTATTTGAACAACTCTTGCTTTGCTTTACCTTCCATTCCACTTATGAAACTTACAACCTGAATGAAATGCAACTACAACCTGCAATTGTAAACATGGCTATTTCTTACTTAAGGAAAAGTATCTCTGAATAATCAAGCCTGAAAAAAATCCCTTTCGAATTAAAACCTTTAGCTCATACTGTGTTAACAGTTTAGAAGGAATAAAGATGACTACATATGCAGCCAGTAGGGACAGAATCATAAGACAGAGATTTGAAAATTACTGTGCTTTTTCCATACTGTATTCCTGTGCATTGAGAAGAATTTTGTGATCCCTTACAGAACAACCATGTGTGAAATTCCAGTGGATTACATAATCTGCTCACATCCAAACTAACTTTCAGACCTGAAACAATCTACCTACTATTCCATGTCAAATAGATATGTCTGCAGTGCTGTTGTGGGTGATAGTCCTGATAAACTCTTGATGAGTTGAGGGAAAATGGCTCAGCCCCCTGGAGGAATGTTCCCAGAACCATTGTCAGAGGACAAAGACATCCCAGTGGCTTTTCAGAAGTGCTAAAGCCAGACTGATAAGATAAACAAAGGGTGGAGTGTTGTGGAAATGACATGGCTCTCCTTTGCAAAATCTTCTGGGAACATAAGGAGCCCCTCAGGCCTATGTCATGGTCATCTGTCTATCACCCCAACCCCAATTATTGACTAAAGCCACCCAAACCACCAAAGAAAAAAAAAAACAGTTATAAAAGCAATTGGTCATGAGAAAAAACTGGGTAGAAATGCCATCCTCTCTGTGGGGGTAACTGACAGAAGCTGCCCTGTGTCCTCCCACCTCTTCGGACAATGTAGGGGTGAGAAAACCATTTACTCTCTGTATTTTATATCTTATATTCTATTACAACACCTACACCTTACCTTATATTCTTATAACATGCTTTTACTTTTACCTCACAGCTACTCTGATGCTAATTTCACTGGGATTTACCTTTACTCTAAAGGCACCTTGTTTTACTAACAGTGTTTTTCTACTTTAATACTAATAACAATAACTTGCCTTACACTTCACAACTTCCTAGGTATGTATCTTACTTTATATGAGTTGTTGTGTTCCTTTACGGTGTGTAGTTCCTTTTTAACATGTGTGTTACTGGGAAACAGCTCTATTTTTCCTTTTGCTTTGTGTTACAGAGAAGGTGGTGTGCAGGTCATTTTGTTGCTCTGTGTTACCGAAGGGGGGTTCTAGATTTGTGTTTTAGGTTGTTGAGTTTCTGGGTAGTAGTTTTCTGTTGTTAATCAAGTCTGTCATGGAGGGTACACGGCTGTATTGAAACTTGAGTCTGGTGCGCTTGTCTCCGTAGCATGTGTTTTGTGCTGGCTTCTTTGGGGGTTTTTGGTCATCAATTAAATACAATCATGTAGCTAAACATCATCACTTGCAACGCAAAACCCACAATAACTGTCACATACTTGTATTAATAAAAGTTAACTCAGGAGCTGCTGTGGAGAAAGTTCTTTTCTTGCTATTAAGTGTGGTCCTCACAGCAGAGTGCCAAAGACCCTTCTAACCTGTGCACTGTCCATTGTTTGACAGCCAGTGCTGGGTTCATAAGGCTTCAGTGTTCCAGGACACTTACAGCTGATATCTTCACAGAGAAAGTTCTCCCTGGCTAATCAAGTGTGGTCTCATAGCAGAGGTCGAAGACCCTTCTAACCTGTGTGCTCTCTGCTGTTTGACAGGCAGTGTTGGGTTCATAAGACTTCGATTTTCTGGAGACATTTATAGCCAATAAGTTCTCCCTGGCTAAAGTGTGGTCCTCACAGGAAGGCCAAAAACCTCTTCAGCCTGTGTTCTGTCCATGGTTAAACAGGCAGTGCTGGGTTCATAAAGCTTTGACTGTTCCAAGGAAACTTATAGCTAATAACTATATTAATACAGGTAGGACAAGAAATCTCTGCGTTTCTGTGACTCCTTTTCACGTGACAGCTGTTTATAATTCTCTCCCCACAATTCCCTCTGTAAGACGTTCTTTGATGTTTTGGAGCCTCTCTACTCAAGGAAACTCAGCTGTCTCAAACACATGTTGCAAATGACTTTCCATTTGGACGAAGATGACCTGCCAGGATCTCCTGTGAAATTCAACCAAACGAGGCTTTCAAACAGTTGAGTACTAGGAACAGTTTCTTTCCAGAGAGCAAGAATATAACTAGTGGAGTCCTGGCAAACTCCTGCTGACAGTGTAAGAAGACAGGCATAATTACAATCCAGAAGAGTGGACTTACAACTTACTCTTAAACCAACACTACTCTTTCACAAAATGTTACATCAAAACATTGTGAATACACATTTTGGTAAAAAAAATCAATTTCTAAAATGACCTTTCAAGCACCAAGTAAGTTGAGCTATTTTCAGCAGACTAATGAGTCTAAAAATGAACTGCAATTTCTTACCCCCTTTAAATTAAATCCAGACAAAATCCACAATGTGAAAAGGGGAGATTTTACCATTATCTTCTGCAACGTGTTTTTCATCTTTAGCATGATCCTCCTGTTCTGTGAGTTCTCGTGAGGCGCAAACTTGTTTTAAGCCCAAGAAGAGGAGAAGGATTGAAGGAACAATCTGGGCAGCCACAGCATCCACTGCAGGTGGTCGGTTCTGCAATTCCATTAGGATGCTTAGTCCTATTATACACATCTTTCTGTCATGGAGTCTGAAACAAAACACACTTGTTAGAAAAAAACCCAGGTTTTCACTGCAAAGATATTTAGAGAGCATTAAAATCCTGGTGCTTGTCATGGGAGGTTACGTTCAAAGTCTGTTTTCAAAGCTCCTAAAGAACTATTTCCTTTGTTCTGAAAGCAAGTTCCCCACTGGAAAGTACTCGCCCAATAACAATTAAGCACCTTTCAAGCACTGCTCAAATTCCTGGAGCAACGGTTTATGATTACCAAACGCAAAATTCGTAATGCTAAATAAATACTGTTTAATAATTATGTAGACTATCTTGTCTTTAATAAAGCATTTGATATAGATAATCATCGTTAAATAGGATGGAAAATTAATTTGCCTTGGCTTAGACAGCAATACCGTTGCAGGGATCGGAACGGGCAAAAAGACTATTCATGAAGAGTAATGTTAAGAAGGAATGCACTGAATCGCAGGGTGCATTTATGGAGTGCCCCAGGGCTGGCTGAATTTAAACACACTTATTAAAAGCCCATCAGAATTGCTGTATTGTACATCCAGTTTCTGATGCTAACTTGAGACACAGCTAACTCTGCTGAAAGCAGGGAAATAATTCCATCATATCAAGAATAACTGGCAGTATACTCAAAGTAGGAACTTGCAAATGAGTAGACCTACAGTAAACCAAACAAACTATAGATAATTGAAGGGAAAGAAAATCATTAAATTAGTACCAGAAAGATTTTTATGTAACCATAGTCAGGAAACTAGGTAAGAGCTTATGCTTTTAAATGTTAGGATTGATTTTTGTACTTCCAGAAACAGAAGTTTCTGCAAACAAGATGGGAAAAGTCCGTAACTGTTTCGGCAGATACACTTTTTGGTTCTCCTTTACTGGAAACATCAGCAGTATTCAAATTGGAGCTAAAATTACAGTATTCCGCTCCTGGGGGCTTGGGAGGAGATTTTTGTATTTGAACTATTCAATTTATTGCTGACAGCTTCTATGCAAGCCTTCTGCAGCACAAGTAGTGCCAGCAAGACCTTCAGCACCCAACCAAACCTCCAGAGTTGTTAGAAGATGGCCATCCGCTACACTGTTGGTAGTTATTTCCATTACTGAGTCAGTTTTACTTTGGAATTAAGAGAATACATGAGTTGAGAGAAGAGAAACTATTACTGATGGGCAACAGACTGCAATACAACTAACAGGGGAACAAATAGCTCAATCCGCCACTTCAAAAATTGCTACAGAAATAGAATTGTTTAAGTGCCTACCATTTCATCACCAAAGTTGCTCTGTAACATGCTACTGAACTATTATATTCTTTAAGTAACACAAGTGCTCCTGTATTACAGCTTTCTAAACTTTACTTGTGCTTAAACAAGGCTGGAGATCTTGAGGGATTTCATTACACCTCCCACATTGTTAGTCCCTTAGGGTTTACTGAAGTGATTCATTCTCAAGAGTAGTTGACAACAAAAATAAATTATATATGACCATGCAGAACATTATGATCATAGAAGACCTTCCAAGAAAAACAAAGTCAACCAGCATATCAAATGGTACACTTTGTCACATGAGGTTTGGCTGCCTCATTACACATGTTAAAAAATGCAACCAAAGTGCAAGTAGGGAGAGTCCTTCCATCACTGCTAACTGCAGTACTTTCTTTTCAGGTAGAATGGGGCACAGAAAGAAAAATGAGACAGAGGAACAGGGTCTGGGCACGGGCTCAAGCTCTGCCAGGGGAAATTGAAGTTGGAGATCAGGAAAAAATTCTTTCCAGAGAGAGTAATCAGGCATTGGAATGGGCTGCCCAGAGAGGGGGTGGATTCCCCATCCCCGGAGGTTTTTAAAGTGAGATTGGCTGTGGCACTGAGTGCCATGATCTGGTAAAGGGACTGGAATTGGACCAAGGGTTGGACTTGATGATCTCGGAGTCTTTTCCAACCCAATCAATTCTATGATTCATGAAATAAACACCTAAGTTCTTTACTCCTCTCAGCTGAAATTACTTACTTCTGTATGTTGAAAACCAAGCTGATTGCCATTTGCTCTCAATACTTTGAAGAGCAAAAGCCAAGGTAAAGATAATGTTACCTATAAATGAAGCACAGCATTTTTGGGAGAGTTGTCCTTAGTGCAAGTACAAAGGAAAGAACTTTCTCTACCTCCCCTCTCTGCCAGCACTGTCACCCGAGTGTGACAAAGCTCTGTAATCTATGCACATATCCTGCATCTGGACATGGGGAAGCCATGAAAATTCTTCAAGTCCCAAATGTACAATGAAGCACTTTCTGTCATGAGCTAATGGCCAGTGACGTTACATTTTGTCATACATTTGAAAAAACTACCATTGCACAACACCAGCTGCAAAATGCAACACAGCAAAATGTAAAAAAATCTTCACAATTAATGGCTTTGCTTCATACTACGTTATTTTTTTGGGACACCAAATGAAAGTACAAGAACGAAGCACTGCAGTTTGAAAGGGAGTCATCACTGGGAAGCAGCCCAAATGACCAAAGCCCACCGTGTATCTGTCAGGCTCCATTTTAAAACTTCTAGACAGAGTTTTAAGCAGATCTTCAGAATATGCATGTTATTAGAAGCCCCAGCAGGACAGCAGAAATCCAGGCAACAAGCCATCTTTAGTGAACCTGAGCTAGAAGGAGACTTGTTTCTTTCACCTGCCAGCAGAGACAAACAGCAGGAAAAGCATCTGTCTTGCCTAAAGTTCAGCATTCTACTGTGCCCCAGCTGTATTAAATACCCACAGGACTGAACAAGCAAACAGAGTTTTATGGCGGTTACATATTTTTGTAAAGGAAAAGAATGATTTCAGGACCACTCCTTTGCTATCAAAAGCCTCATTATTTCAGCACCCTTCCATCTGCTCCAGGGAGCCTGGATATGATTCTCCTTGGTGATTTGTGCTTCAAGACCTGTACTTATTTGCTCAGCAGCACACAACAGTCCTCCCTAATATTCACAGAGCAGGATATCCAGCCTGGAGTGTTAAACACACAACACATGGCAGTGCAAAGCACAACTCCAAGCCATGTCTATTTTTAACAAGCTGTGTGTGGTCTGCATAATCTGCAGGACTTCTTGCTAATACACTTCCTTCCAATACAGGATAAAAAGCTTTTAGAATCGTTTGTATTTTAAACCAAGCTGAAAGTATTTCAAAGAAAAATCACTAAGCCTTTCCTTTACTGGTTTGCTGTGCTCCTTTATGCCAGAATCAAGTTTCTTTCTATAACAATCAATACAGTTCCTGGACAAACTGCAAATAATTACTCATTTCTTTCTAATTGCAAAGTTGGGACCAAAAGAAACTTTTTCAGCTTTCAAAAAATATAAAAAAGATCACTTACTGAGGTGTTGGTGGTTTTTTTTTGAAACAAGTCCTTTCACTCTAGTTACCAGTGAAGAATTTTTACTATGAAACTAAGCATAAGTCATGCAGAAGTCTCAACCAAACTTCAGCTGTCAGGGAAAAGGAGGAAAGCAGCAAGGACCAAATGTTTCTACAAATGGCTTTTCAGTTTGAAGTTATTGTAGAAAACACTTAGAAATAAATAATAAAATATACTGTGGCACCTGGGCATTATGGGCACAGAACCACAGCTATGTGATATACACAATGACATACTGAATTTATGTACAGTCTTACACAGAGTTCTGAGTTCCTCTTGCATCCATAATTTTTAGTATACTAAATCTGTAACCACTTTTAAATAGTTTCCATGGTTTTAATAACATGGAAGAACAGTTACTTATCTTACTATAACTTGGTTTGCCCCTTCATTTTTCCTATGGATTCCACCTCATGTGTTCACATGTGCTGCTGAAGAAATGCTGCGTTCTGTTGGCAAACGTGACTGGACCCTGAGCCTGTGCAGTCAAACACAGACCCCACTGCTGGCAGAGCAGGATCTGCAGGGACCAAGACTTCACAGAAGAAGAAAATAGAATCATAGAACGGTTTGGGTTGGAAGGGCCCTTAAAGGTCATTTAGTTCCAACTCCCCTGCCATGGGCAGGGACACCTTCCACTAGAACAGGTCGCTCAGAGCCCCATTCTGCCTGGCCATGAACACTTCCAGGGAGGAGGCAGCCACACATAAGGATGGGAGATTTATGTAGAAAAAGCATCTTGAAGAGCCACTGTTATATTTAGTCCCAGACTGCCTGCATGGCTGACAAAATGACAGCAAGATTCACGTGGTTCTTCATGTTTGGAGGTGGATCAACTTCAATCTTCCCCAATTTCTCTAGGATCTCTGAGTTTTACAACTGATTTGAATTTAGGCCCAAAACTGCCTCTTGCTGAAGAGCAATCTAAGTGTAAACCAAAGCAGCAAATGACAGCTGATGAGTAAAAGGACTGTACAAATCAGGGGGGCCCACCATTCTCTAACAAGACATGAATTTGGCAGGCCTGAATCCACAAAAGGGTTTTAAGAAAGCCAAATTTTGCTTCAATTCTTGTCCTTTCCTGTTCAGTTAGGCCTCTGAATATCTGGCTCCTGCTGAGACGGTGATCCTTAACACTCTTAAAAAAACACAGTCTTTCAGAAGCAGTGCTGTCCTGAGGGAAAGAGAGGAAGTCGCTCACAGCACATCACAGTGCCTCACAAGCAGTGCTACAGCAAAAGCCATACACCTGGCAGCCACATAATAACGAGACAGCACTGAAGGAAGAGTGACTTTTAGATTTAGGCAGTACTACAGATAATTATTTCACTGCTGGTAGCAGCAGATCAAAGAGATAGATATTTTAATCTTCTGCTGCCACTCGAGCGCAGAGTCTGAGCAGAATCCAGCATCATGATCATGTGTTTCATTTTCATAGGGTTTGTCAAATTTTGTTTCAGTTCTGAGTAAGAGTTCATTTGAACAGTAGTTTCAGTAGCTGATGCTTTCTGAAAAGCAACTCACTCAACTGAAAGTTTAGCTATAACTCACAGGACTACTTGAGGCTGGAGCCTAGTCAGATCCACAGCATTTTTTTCCCCCTCTGAATCTAGACTAGTTTCTCACTGAATGCTCCAGGATGAACTGCTTCAAGCTATAAATCTCTGATTTTTTATTTCTTTTAAGAAAGGAATGATAAATTTACCATCTGTAGTGAGTATCTTTTTTCCTACTGTCTCTGTATGCATTCAACATTTGATGTGCAGCAGAAAAAAAATGACGGCACAGAGATGAATCTCCAGAACTCTGCTTCAGCCATAAAAAAAAAGAAGGTAAAAATTGGTGGAAATCCTTAAAATGTCTTGCTCTTTTCTAAAGTTGGTACATATAAAAATAATTTAACAATTAACAATAGAATTATCACAAGGAATGGGAGAAGTAACTTAAAGGTGCCATGTTTCAGTTACTGGCACTCCAAAAGAAATAAGGGACATTGTGTCCTTCATGCCTTCTTTGTCACCAGAACAACCCCTCTCATTGATAACATGTATTTCTGTTAAGATACAGCATGTACTGTAGAGATTTGTGTATACAGCAGGTACAAGTTGTCCAAATACTTGTGATAATAAGAACAGTTCAGTTTTGTTATAATAAGAGATTTTTTTCCCTACTTTTTATCTTTTTAATTTACTAATTTTAATGTCTTTTCTTCAAAAAGAGATTGATACTGTAAAACCTTCAAATACAGACACAAATGAATATCTGCAGAAAGACATCACACAGTTTTAAATTTAAGATTAATCCCATGGCAATAATGCAGCCATATAAAGACGATGTGTAATTCTGTTCAAGAAAGATTAACTCAAGTAAGAACTTGTGTGGAGAAAAACTACTTGGATGGTTTCTTAGAATAAGTTCCCTGGAGACTTGCTTAAAACTGGAAAGACAAGGCTGTATTAATAAAATACAGGTAAGAAAAGAATGACAGTCTAAAATAGAGTATGGATCTATGGGCCAGGAGCTGACTTTGCTCACCCATGGCATGACTTCGCTTAGTCTGTCGGAACAGGCTTTGTACAGAAAAGAGAAGACACATCCTAAGCCTACCCACACACCTGCAGTCAGATGGCAGCCTCCAACAACAAAACAAAACTCAAAGCAGGAAGGTGAGAGGTAGTTGTTAACTACATCTGACTGTCTGCTTTGCCCTTAAGTGGATTTGAATCTCACAGTTAGACTCCACATCTCAGCTGAGAAGCAACCACCAAGTGTCAAGCGCTGGACTCCACCTCCACTCAGCATCAAGTGTGTCCTTTGCTATGTGATGACAGGCTTTGTTCCCCTTCATTTACTTCACAAATAGAATCATAGAATTGATTGGGTTGGAAAAGACCTCCGAGATCATCAAGTCCAACCCTTGGTCCAACTCCAGTCCC
>JAWWEV010000043.1:61358031-61374617 GCA_035583235.1 Hafferia zeledoni | reverse complement strand
CCTGGCTGCTCTCCAGCCACTCTGTGCCCAGCCTGGAGCGCTGCAGGGGGTTGTTGTGGCCAAAGTGCAGGACCTGCCCAAGTGCACACTAATGCAGTTCACACCTATATTCAAGGGAGGTTGGAAAGCAGTTTAAGTTCAGGAGTGTGCTAAACAGTCAGTGATTCAATGGCACAGTGATAAATTTGCAAGTAGATCATGCACAACTCACAAGGATTAAAATCAGTGTGGGATTCACTGGACAGAGTAATGTTAAAAACAATTTACAAAATAAAGAATAGAAAATACATATTCAGTGTTTCAGATAAAAAGTTAACACGTTGCTGACATCCCGCCGGTCAACTCTGAATAATGTGAAGAAAACCTCAATACTTGCCCAAAAAAACAGTCTGTGTCATTCATCCACTGGTTTATGAACTGTGCAGTGATGGGCTCAGGATTGTGTGGAAATCGGATGTTCTCCAAGGTGTGCAGAAGGAGGTCAGGATTGTAGTAGAGTGCAGCTATGGCAACTTGCAGACACATGGTACGGAGCTCGCTTGTTTTAACCCCTCTGGTTAATCGCTCCAGCACAGCCTCCACAAAGAGTGGAATACACTGGGCATAAAGAGGAGAAAAGAAGAGAAAAAAAGAAAAAAGGAGATAAAGAAGTCATTATGCATCTTGCCAGATTATACAAAGTTTAAAATACCTTAATCAGAATTGATGTCCAGAGTTAACTGAAGGCCAGGTATAACAACCCAGGAACACATTCTATTCACTTCCTAGTATAAAAGCATTTCAAGCCTCTGATCACATGATTATACATCTTCCCCAAAACAGCTCTTCCCTGAGCTAAAAATCGCAACGTTATTCTGGGAACAGAGGAGAATATTTGGGGCCATTTGGTGGAATTTGTTCTAGCATATATAAAAGGTTCAGAACGGAACTCAAAGACATTCTCATCTTTAAATACTGATACCCAACAATTTCAAAACTAACAGGCATTAAAAACTAAATTACCTGAATTTGTAAGAGAAGTTTTTCCTACTAAATGTAAAGTGATGTTAAATTTCTCATAAAAGTTTTGAAATGAGTGAGTTTATTCTGAAAAACTCAAGTATGCACAAATTTCCAAACAATGAAATACACATCTACTAGACACCTATATATTTCAATGTGAAGATTTATACTTTATAAAAATTTGGGAAGCATTATGAAAGTTTTAATTTATGAGTTTCAATTTAGTGTGCAACCACTTTAATTCACAGAGTTGTACAGCTCAATTAAGCCTTCCACCACATAGTTACTTCAATGCAAATGCATTGAATTCACTTTAAACTCCTCCAGATTTCCTTTAAAAATAAAATCTTTCAGGGAACACTTTTATCTGCAATGACTTCAGATTTGCATTAGTAAAGTTATACTGGTTTCAGTCAAATGAACTGCAAATTTATCACTGAAGTCCATGGACTACACAGTGGCAACTTCAAATAGGATATGTCAAAGTAATTTAGCACTTAACAGAAAAAAGACCAGTATCTAAAAGTGTGTTCTAAGAAACTCTGAAAAACTGTGATTGTGTTTTTCCCTGCAACCCCAATCCAGCCATGATAAAAAAAATCTGCATTTCCAAATGTACTCAATGATGTAAAATGTGACAAAGTTCCTACTGCTGGAACAAACAACAGTGGTTGGATAAGTACAGTTAACCTCTCAGCCACAATAGTTTTAACTATGTGTGTTTTGCATCAAAAATCAAATCCTATAAGGAGAAAGCAAAAAAAGACAATCCTGCACAACATACTTTATCCTTATCGTTCAGTTTATATCCATTTTCTGGTCATGCCCATTAATATCTCATGTCAAAATCAAAACCAACCTAAGCTCATTTACTTCTTTCTGTTTTTCTCCCTGCTTTACATTTAGCTCTAATTCCAGCTGTTTTTCTCAGGAATCATGTGCAGATCATTGGAAACCAGTAAAAGGGAAAACCTGATCGATATATCTCACCTGGTCAATGCCCCGTCCTTTGCACTGAAGAACAATAACTTCTAGGAGTTTTGCTGCATGGCACTCTGCATCTTCTCCTGCATCTCCTGTTAGTACCTAACAACCAGAATAGAATGGCAATTTAATTCATCACACTGAAAACAAGTGCTCCTGTTCCTGCATACATCAAAAAGTCTCTACACAGCATATACATATCTATTCATGCTACATTCTGGCAAGAATTAAATCACAGGACATACACAAGGATAAGTGGCTAAAGACAAATCTTAAAAAGTAAAAGCAATTGCTGGAATTCTTTAAGAACGTTCTATTCTTTCTACATCCTCACCTTCCATATTTGAAAAGAAATGTTATGTGTTAGAATCATGGATATTTTCCACATCGTTTTCACTTTTTCACTTCAATTCTAATAGTCACTGGCAGATTAACAGCCTGGCAAAGTGAAGTCCTACTTCTAGTCTAGTTTCTGCTTAAGAACAAGGCATATGTAACCATTCTGTGTATAGGCACATACATGTAACACTGAATGCTTCATCTCAGTGCATTTCACAGCATGGTCAGTGACAATCAAACCCAACAAAGAAGCAGAATTCTCAAAGATATTTGAATTCTCTCAGCTTCTTCAAAATCAGCAGGTAGCTAGATGCCTAACACTCCATGATGTTCCAAGTCAGAGAAGGACTGCAGGATGATCTCATACTTTATTATACATGAGAGACTCAGTATAAAAGAGAAATATAAGTGTTGGAAAAACTTCAAGTGAGTTTGCACCTTAGCTGACAACTAGAGAGTCCAATTGCAAGATGCACAACCTAAGGAAATCAGGCTTCATTAATTCCTCTCCTTACCAAAATAGCTGCTCATAGAAGAGAGTCAAGAGGAACAGCAACTTTCTCCCACACAGATTCGTGCATGTAATTTTTAAAAGGCATGTCACTTAAAAAGTGTGAAGGTGCTGTATGTGCTCAGAACTGAGGGGAGACCAAAATTCACTTAGTTGTGAAATGCCTGGCCACCACCTGGCACGTTCAGGTCACTGCCAATCTGTATGATGAAGTACCAGTGATAAGCACAACATAAGAATCAGAAGCCTTACCTTTTTACACATAGCATAAATGATTTCTAAATGCTTTGGGTTAGACAGTAAAGTATCAGTGTCAATGGTCACATAATTATGCAAGAGAGGCATCATATCTGCAGAATAGAGAGAGCAAAAGACAAAAAAGTTACTAACTAATCCCTGCAAGTGCTAACCAGTGAGGGTGTAGCTCTAAATGGAATCCATTGGCTTATATTTTTGGATACAGTTGGAAGTTGAAACTCTGCAAAAGTCTTTTCTAGAACAATTTTTCTTAAATTGCACCATGCAGGGTGCACTCTCAGAAGAGGAACTAGAATAGGACCATACATTAATTAATGAATTTTCAATTTCACATTAACTTTCAATATTGCAGCTTTCTTTGAGTTCAGGATCTCCTACAATAACTGATCACACTGACAGATTTGAACAGGCTTCTCCTACTTAAATATGCTCCTGTTAAACTCCCACACTAAACAGACGGTCAGGACATGACTCAAATATATGATCATTTCAAACCAAGACACTAAATGGATGCGACCCTTATTAAGGTGGGGCTTGGAGATGAATTCTCAAACAGTGGAAACATCACTAGAACAGAAGTGATTGTACCTGCAAAGTATTCAAAGCAATCCTGCTGGAAAACCTCATACAGAACACCTAAAAGCTGCCACATCTGAGGTGAAATCATCTGGCAAGTTAAGCTGAAGGCCAAGGAGAGAATTTCTTCATAAAACTCTGTAAAAGAGAATCAATTTGAAGCAGAGTGCTTTAAAAAATAAGTCTCACTTGCAAATACCTTGAAATCTGAAGCCAAGTCCTGAGTCATACAAGAACTAGCAGACAGCAATTAGAAATTAAATCATACATTAAAAAATAGTACAAACTGGAAAAGACTCTTTCAGACAGGCCTCATGTTGGCTACAGTCACAACAACATGCATAGTTTTCCACTACAAATACACTCCAAAAAAAGATGTCACCAGCACATTAAAGACAATGCTTCTAATCAATTTACTGAAAAATCACTTTATTTTCTCAGCCTTTGTTTTTTCTTAAAGGCCTTATCACAAAACTGTGTAAGTCTTTAGTGCAGGGTATTGATAAAGCAGTAATTTAATTGCAGATAAGGTCCTTTAACACAGCTAGCTAGAACTATAACCAGAACTGCATCTTCTGCTTTTGCATCTGTCCTTCAAAATACAACAAACAACCTGACTAATGTTAAAGAGGAGATCAGGAGAAACAAATTGTAACTGAAAATTAGTGACTTTTTTTTCTTTACAGAAGCACACACGAAAAAGAAGAAATTCTGTTCTGGAAGACAGCAATAATTAATTTACATGTTTTTATATTAAAAAATCATGTTTTTTCCAAAAATTATCTGTAACACATACCTATAACATGTTTCTGTAAAACAAGGCCAATGATCTGTAAACAAATGCTCTCAAGCTGTTGAGTGATCTGAAATAAAAACATAAAAGAATTTATTAAAAAAATTAGAAATACAGCAATTTAATAAAAGTAATTGACTAATTCAGTTTGAGAAAATCTTACAGAAAGGCTTTTAAAATTTTTTAAAAGCCGCACTAACAATCACAAGACTATCAAATAAGGTCTCACTGTTGCAGAAAGAATCTTTTTTCCCTGAGTATATGAAATGTAAACTTACATTGCACCAGAACAGCGAGACCAATTCCTAGAAATACTATCCAAGAAACTGCCTACAAACAAACATGTGCCACCACCGTAACAAACTAGCCTTAGGTAAAACCTTTCTCCCTAAATTCTGTTTTAACAGTCTGTAATACAACCAGCCACTGTGAGGAAAATTAACCCTACTCCAGCCAAAATCAGCACGTTCTGCAGAAGTGTTTACTCAAATAAGGGCTAAGAATTTTATCCCCAGAACAAACTCCCCTTGAAGTTGTGAGCTAAACAATGAAGAAATCACAAAAGTAATCTGGGTTTTAAATTCAAATTTGCCAAGAGATTGCTTGGTACCATCGTGTTACAGTAAAGGTACATTCACATCAAGTGATGCAACAAACATGAAAGTGCTTGTTGTCGTAAATAAAAGGCAAGTGAGAACAGGAGAAAAGTCTGAAAGAAAATCTCACCTCCTTGTGATCTTCCACAACTGTCAGGATTGTGTCAATTGTGTGCAAGATGCCCATGGCCATAACTGTTTTGTCCTCTACTTCCTCATATTCCTCACTCTGAAGTACTTTACCAAATATTTCAGCCTGTGAACAAAACCAACCAACTTGACATTCAAGAGCAAGCTCACATTTCTAATTTGTCATGCAAAGCCAAGACAGATAATGCAACAGCAGCAATGCCTTATCTGTAAGAGCTGTCAGCACTGAAAAATATGCTCCTTACTTCTGAAAGGGGAACACAGAAAATTAAAATTACCTTCTTTTTTTTTTTTTCTTTTTAGAAGTCTGACTGTGTTAAATCTTTTAAAATGTTAAATGGTTAGAGCCTGGCTCATTAAAACCAGTGACAAAGTTCAGTATCTTTGAAAAACCTATAGGATGGTTTTAAAGATGTTTCATGCAGAAAAAACCCCGAACATAAATACTGTGACTACTACAGGTGCATGCTTATAAAGATTACTTTAAACAGTGTGCACTTCAAAGAAAGTTCATTGTTTTCCAAACTAGGCACGTGCTTTGACTGGAGTGTTGTTTTACTGTTGTCTCTTACCAGGTGCTGAGTCATGTCCACGGCGATTGTAGCCACTTCCTGGCTGTACTCACAGATCATCTTCTGGATTACATTGGTGAGATCATCATTCTCCGTCTCTCTCACGATGTGCAGGAGCTCCTGCATAACTGGCCTCACATAAGGCTTCACATACTCCTTGGCTAAAAAACCCAATGGAAACCAGGTGCAGTCAACTGTCCATAAGCTCAAGTACACAGTTTCTCAAAACTACCAGGTAACTGACTGCTCTTGAACAAAACAGTTTTTTAAATTTGAATTCATTACATAAATAAAAAGCCAAAAAACACACCCAAGGCACTTCTACAGTTCATAACTAGCAAACCAAATAAATTGTACAATACTGAAACATCATCTACAGCTAAAATCCAGTTTTGAGGGAATACCTGCCCTCACAAATAGGCACTATTCATTCTTAAACATGCACACAAAGGCAGGTGATATTTAATTTATTAAAAGAAACATGCTGATCTAACTTCTTTTGTGCAGAGACTTGCTGTAAAAAATAGAAGTCATAATTCTGGGATGTATACAGTAACTAACAAGCAAGTGAAGCTGTCCAAACATGATGAAATATTCTTAAATCTATGTTTTTAAATGGAAGAAATGTTTATATAAATCTGCACCAACCTTCTCATCTCTAAAAAAAAAAAAAAATCAAAAAACCCCATCAATAAATCGGTGTATACAGCTGATAAATCACTGTCACATACCTTGTTCTTGGTTGCTTATTAAGGTCTGAAGGGCTATGGCTGCTTCTACTTTGACAGGCATTTCCTTATCATCAATCAGGCTCTTCTTTGTCAACTCTACTGCATTCCTCAAGTTTAACTCATTGTGAAATTTCAAAGCACTGAATGAATGAAGTACCCAACAGGACTGCAAGAAAAAAGAAAAGCAATTTAGGGGTTATCGCAATTTTAAGCCTTTTTTTAAGTGATTCAAAAACAACACTGTTTCTGTGCATTGCTTTTTTCCCCCTTAATTATTGTGTATTCATACGTTAAATTTAACAGATTTTGCACTCAAGCAGTTCTCTGTTATCCTTTCCCAAATTACAAGAAATTCAATATACACATAATTGGCACTCATAGCTTTGCTCCTTCTGGGGGAAAAAATTAAAGAAAATTAACTGTTTGTTTATGGCTGAGATCAGCACTTGGGGATTTTCTTCAAGCTACACTCAAACTGACATTATGTAATCTGTGGAAATTCTACCTATTCTTCACAGGCTTTCAACAACTCTAATTACTAAGATCTGCTAATAAAAACTGGTCACAGTCACTGCTCAAATTGTCAAGTTTGAATTAAGAGGTAAACAGTAATACAACACAGACTTTCCATCAATTGATTTAACTGAAAAATCATTTTTTAAATCAAAATGATGAAAAAATACTGCACAATAGTTTTATTTTATATTTTACTATGTTTTTGCTTTATTTCTCTCATTAACATTCAGAATGAAATCAACCTGCACAGGAAGGAATCATGCCAAATACTGACTGAGGTAACAGGTGAACTTACTCTAGCTCTGAGGTACCCCAGGTTAGACATGAACAAGGGAAACACATGATTCTGTAACATCAGCTCCATCTGATCCTTGAAGACACTCTTCTGTTGGTGTAAGCAAAAATTATTTTTGGAGACCATTCATTTTATATACTTCATTCTAGCCTGTAATCCATTTCAACCATCAACCATGGGAAATACAACGATTTGTCTGTATAATACAAGTATTCTCTCACAAAGAGATGTGAATTCCTTGACTAGAACAAACTCCTAAGCATAGCAAGTTCAAAGCCAGGTATGTGAAAGAACTGTAAATATATAACATTCACCTCTACATTATCCATTACTATACTGTAAACAGGAATTTTCATTTTAAGGCAATGATTCTAGCTGATTTTCCTTAAAAACTATTCAGGATAAATAACCTAGTAACTCTATTCTTCCTACAAAGGAGTACATACATACCTCAAGACAAATATAAGCTTAGTATGAAACAGATCTGAGTTTCAAATGCGCTACTGTTACTATAAGCATCAAAACTAATTATTTTGTAGACTACAACAACAACAAATCACATCTTTTTTCATGTTTATTAATGGACAAAGATAATTCCTTTGTGATAGAAATCTTATTTTGACGAGAGTTATCCTTCATTATTTCAACCTTGGCAAATCCCAAGATATTCACAGGGAGCTAGAGCTACCAGCATGGAGATTTGGGACTTTCCTTACAGCCCCAGAACACTACAAAAGATACATGCTGGGGACTGTGTTACCATCTAAATGAACGATTCACTGGCTAAGAAGGTGAAATAATGGGACATTCAGTACAACATGGATCTTAGGTGATCAGACTTTGTTTTACCAATGCATACATAATTTTTTCCCACACTGATTCCCCAAACCATCACAGAGGCAGATGAGGACCTGAGCAGAGGAAAAACAGAGAAGGGAAAAGGATTTTCCCTTATGCACACAGGTCAGAGGTTTGCAGGCATTAGACTTGGAGTTGTGTGAAGAGCCAAGTGGCCAAGGCAGGGTCAGTGTGTCCAGGAGCTCCTTAAAATCTGTATCACAGTCAACTCAACAGCCAGGAAGCACTTACAAATCCAGTATTTTATGCAGAAATAGCTGGTGGAATTTTTCAACATGCCAAATTCCAAACACAAGAATTCAGATTTGAAAGGCATCTGCAGTGTTTGGGGATTATTATACTTACATAAAGAATATTATAGCCTTATGTTTCAAGACTGAAAATTTCAAATAGGAGTAGAATACTGGAATAAATTCCTTTTTTTCCCTCAGGACAGAGACAAATAGGATTAGAAACCCCCAGTCAAAGTCTCACAAACAATATCATCCTCTTTCAGTGTTATACTGCAGCACGAGGGAGGGCATTTGCAATCCAACACATTCTACAAAAATTCTGTAAAAGTTACCAATATTTCAGGATTTAAGATCAGATCATAGATTGGTAAATTGGTAAAAAAACAAATGGTTTTAAAAAAAAATGTTGGTAAGATCCTGCACAAAGAGAAAACTCACATAAAATATAATGAACTACTTCTAAAAAGAAGCCTCCAGCACAAGGTCACCATTCCCATGCCAGAACTGATAATGTTTTGGCTGTTACTTCTGACATGGAACAAGGGCATACTTTGGACTCCACAAAAGCACAGGGGAAACTGTAACCAACATTAATTAGACAGCAACAGTGTGAATTTAATTTGTATTCAGATTGCAGAAAAACAGTCAAAATTCTAATGATGTCATAAAAAAAAAGGAGGAAGGCTCTGTATTTTTTCCAGTTATTTTCAGAACTCCCAACTGGCTGATGAAATAAGTCTTAAAGCCACATATTGCAGAGTAAGAAAGTTGGAAAGCCAGACAAAACATTCCTGCAACATGTGAAGCAAACCTTTTTCTGGAACCAGAAGAAGCCCACAACAGTGCAGGCTGTTGGGGAATTTCATAAAGAATCATGGGCAATGTTACTGATGAAATGCATGTTTGTTTTTTTACACTTCCATTTTACTAGTAAAGCAGAAGAGGACCAAGGGACTGTTCTATAGCAAACAAAGGTTTGGAAAAACTTAGGAAAAAAAAATCTGTGTATAAAATGGGAATATAAAAACCACGAAGGACTGCTAATATTTTTCAATAAACAAACCTTCATATTCTGATTGACAGTGTAATCCCTCTATGGACTTCACAAATATGGCTAAGGACAAGGCATACTTTATAAACTAAGACTCTTTTATTTTAAATCACCACTGATACTAAAAACTGCAAACCTGTTTCAATCCTTTACCCACTTACCTTCAGCAAAATATCTGCTAGGGATCCTATAACGTGCAAAGCTCCATCTTTTTTCCTTGGATCAATGTTTGGCTCTGTCAGAATCTGGTAGCAATAGGCCATCATTTTTGGTAACACCTGTGCAGGACAGGAAACACACCATCTCCTTTTGTCAAATTATTTTAATAGCACTGCTTAAGTTAAAATATTCATATGATAATTTTAAGAAGAAATTTTATCTTGGTCAAAGCAACTGTGAGGTGCTATATGTAGCATCTTTCTGTAGCTAAAATGTAGAAGGTTCCTTCTTCAACTGTTTGGCCAAACTTGACAAAATTAATCTCCTTGAAATTTCATATTACTACTAGTAAATAAGGTATTTTTGTTATTGTCCTGAGGCAAATCAAAAAAGGTGATGGAAAAGCAAAGGGCTCAAACTGTACCTCCCTTTTTTCCCTTTTTTTTTTTTGACCTTGACTTCTTTTCCGTCTTGCCTCCCAAACGTGTATTAAACAAACACATATGTGTCTCCATATATGTATGCAGATACATTTATATTGAAGAAGAGCGGACTAAAACCTCATAAACCTGATTTGATCTACTGATTTTGGCAGTGGTTTCTAAAGTTGACTAGACTTAATAAAGATTTCTTCGCAAAACCAACTGTTAAATGTAATTTCCAGATCCATTATGTCCTTTTCCGATATTATGAAATGTTGATGGTCTCAAGACCAGTTATGAAAATAAGAAGGAAGGTCAGTGGACAAGAACTGTTTTGGCAGTAAAAAAGTGGAAAGGTCACATTCCACCTGATGTAATGACTATATTCTTCTTTGAAAATCCACATGGAAATGAAGCTCCATGTTGACTGGATGTTAAAATGGTGCCCAGAAGAACATCTGCCACTTTATCAAAGTGACACGTCCTTTCCAGGCCCTGCCCAGGGACTTTTGCACAGATCGCTACACGTACAGAAAGTTCCACAGAACAGTTATGTCCTCATTTTTTAAAGAGTAACTGCATGAGATGGGTTTTGCTCTTGCTAAATTCATTGCTGCCAACAGGATTTTAAATAGCATCAGTGAAAACTAATAAGGATCATGTTCACTCTTCCCTTTGCTACAGTTTGTGACATTCAGAGCAGCCAGGAGAGAGGCTGTTTGTAAACTTGGGAAAATCTATTCCAGTACATCTATTTCAACTCAATTTGTATCTGACAGATTAATTTTAAAGCTGCAAGATGAATTCATTTATTTAAATATATACACAGATATTTTAATTCTCCCAAAATTGATAGCACTCAGACAGGAAACATTTGACTACGTATCATCAAGCAGATTTTTCAATACTGACTTCCTGTAGCATCTTCAAATTTAAGGTAAAAATAACATCATAAGGAAAATTAAAATAAATAAAAGTCTCTAGTTTCATACCTCTTTTCTCTTCTTTGCAGCAGTATAAAGAAGATTCTGTGCTGCTGTGGTAGTGGATGCATAATCCTCAAATACATCTAAAAAAATTGGGGAAGGATAAAAGCATAACAAAAAAGTTTTCTTTTCTGAATGATGAATTTTTTATAGATCATCTTGTTTTTGGGATATCACAAATTCAGGGAGAATATGCAACCTCAAAAATACATGGTTGTATTCACTTCATGGTTAGAGTCAGACCCAAGCTTATGTCACATAACTTACACAAGCCTTCTTGCCTTCCAAATCTATTGCCACTCATCACTCCCTTTATTAAGAATACATTATTTATTCATTAACTCTTTTGAGACCATGTATAGAAGGGTAGAAAAATCCTGTCCCTTTTGTTCAATTATAACCCCTTCCAGTACCATCTGTATACCATATGTACACATTTTTGGCTTGATTTTATTAAAACCTCATGGGAAACATTTTTTTTAGGTAAAAACTACTTGGATCTTGGGTAGTTTTATATCTGCCGAAAGTTGAAGCTTTTTAGTTTCATTCATTACAAGTAAACATCCTTTAGTCATACTGAAAATATAATTTGTATCTTGGACAAAAAAATCTGTGCTGCAAACATATTCTAATCCAAATATCCCTACATAGATGGAATTAAACTGAAAGATCTAAAAATGTGATCTTAAAATGTGACTAAAATTACACAGTAACTTCCTGAAAACTTGGAGATAAAACATCAAGAAATGCTACCAGACTACTGGAATTCTTGTTCCAAACCCAGAATTGCCTCACTAAACTTTTATTTAAAGTACTTTGATACTTGGGCAGTTTTTTACCTTCCATGATGCAATTTAAATCTGCATTTTACTGCCTCAGCTACATATAAAAATAAGATTGACTACTTACACAGAAAGAACTGAATTTACACACCAAAAATCACTGATATATTTGTACCCCAGTGATCAACACTATCTTGTAATTAATTTGTTGCATAACAACTCTCCAAGCTTTTTTAATTACTCTATGAATATTTAAATTCTGTTTTCATATACGCTAGTCCCAAATCAACCAATTAAAAATTCCCAAATGCTGCATCTAAAGCTCTGTGGTGCCTGGTTTGCAGGAGTTTTCCAACTAAAACTGGTCTATTTTGAAAGGACCCTTCCCTTTTTCAATGACATGACCCTTTTAATAAAAGTAATTATTCATAATATGGCCCCATCTGATATTCCCAAGATTTTTTGCAAGTACCTTTTGCAAGAACACATAAATATAATTGTCTTACAATTTGGCAATAATAGTTGGCAAAAAAGTGCTGAAAGCATTGGCAATTTACAATAGGGAAAGAGCAAGTCAGGCCTCTTCTGGTCAAAGTGAGAGCTGCAAGAACTTGCAGACAACTGGCACATCTGCAATTCAGGGTTCTGAAACTGGCATTAACAACAGAGCAAGCCAGTCTATTTGGGCTGCTCTGAGCACACGTGAAGTAGAAAAGAATGTTCAGAGCATTATTTAAAGCTACCAGCCAAATGACCCAAAATCACTTGACCTGCCCACCTGCTTTTAACTACAGATTGGGAGATTTTGTTTTCTTCTTCCTATTGTTCAGGACACTGGTGGTGAAGACAGAGACACTGCCATGGCCCTGCTGATCATTGGAACTATAGTTATAATTATGATGGAAGGAAAAAATAACAATTACCAAATTTCATGCGGATATATTCATATGGATCCTCTTGCCAGAGCTCTTCATCCTCATCTTTGTAGCACATTAGAGAGAATATCACCTCTTCTGTTATACTCTGATTTTGAAAAAGTCAAATACATGTAAGTACACATAAAATCAAATTCCAGTACAGCTTCCCTCTACCATGCATTAATTCACTACTTACTTTTCAGAAGAGCAAACTTCCTTTAAGCAGTGCTCTTTTGTCTAGCAGAAATAAACTTTGAGTATTATAGGTAGTAACAGCCCCAGACAGCAGCAGTAATTATATAATCTGTCTTTATAACAATACAGCACCACAAACAAAATATACTTCAGGACATAGTCTATAAACAGCAGAGCATTGCATTCCACAGAAGGATCGCAGCAATGTAATGGTTAACATGAGAATGGATTTCAGACTCCTTCCTCATAACAGCCATGGAATTAACTGGCTACAACAGGGCAGCTTATGATATGAAAAAGTAAGAGCATGAAAATCACTTTTCATTTGTTCTAAGTTCACTTATAAAACACATCCCTAAAACAGAGTTCAGCTCCTCTTAGGTCAGTGTTTAGTTTGTGCACTATCTTTGCACTACAGTAAGTATGAATTTCCAAAATCTACAGAAAATAACAACTAATAAAAGGCAGAACAGTATGACTGTCTAGCAGACTTCAAAAATAAAAAAGAACTTATGGAATAGGATCTTTCATCGAGTTAACAGTATCTGCAATAAAAGCTAGTCATAATACTGAAAAAACCAACCACATTCATGTAGAAATGCTATTTTTTTTCCAGATCAGTTGCTGAAAGATTCATGAAACCTTGTATAAAACTGCAAAACTTGGGGGGATTGGGGTTTTTCAATCAGTCTGATGACATGCAGTGTTTATGACTGGGTTTTATGCACCAACCTGTATGTGTGGCTTCATTTGCTTCCATGTTACAGAGTGAATAACCCCTTGGTTCAGGTAATTTAACGTCTGCTGAAGAACACGAGGTGCAACATAGTCTTTTTGTCTGTACTGGTCTAAGATTCTTAATAGAACCTAAAGAAATGACAAATTGGATATTTTTAAATTAAGATGGAAAATTATGTCTCATGCATAGACATGCACTGCATCTCCCCAGTGAATACACATGAACAGACAAATCAGTTTTACAGCAGAGGTTCTAGTATTAGAAATCATTATTATGCCTTTCATCCAAAAATCATAAATCATTTAAATATCAATGTTCTAATTCTGCAAACACTGATGTACATGTCCATCTTTACTACTAGCCCTACCATGCAATCATTTGTGATTATAAATTAATTATATATTTCAATATAAACAGGCTCACAGTTTACAGAGGCCTCATCAAAATCTGGAACAGATAAGGAAAAGGCACAGTGAGATATTTAAGTTGGTGGCTTTTATATTTGCTAAGTGGTGTCTGAGTTCATATTTAAGGACAAACTCCTAAAGAAGACAAATTACTTTGAAAGAACAGTGGTAAGAATAGAAATCCTACACTAGGAAACAAAAATAGGTTCACCTAAATCTGTGAATCAGAAGAGATGCAAACCCTTTAACTTCAATTACTTGTTGTAACCATCACACAGTATCACCCAGCAGGATATTACAAGCTCTATCACATAAAGCTTCCTCAACATAAAGGTTTGCTCTTCCAAGGAAACTCCACAGTATAAAGCCACTAATCTGGACTAATGGCAGATGAATTATTAGTAGGTGTAAAGAATTGGCATGTAAATGAATAATCATAAAAATCAAGGGCAAAGCATTACAAAATATTGAGTGATATACTTCCAGCAGAACAATTCTGCTTCATAGTTTTTCAGCATAATTTAATAAATTTTATTTTGAATACAGCTTCTTCCTTAGGAACACTAAGTCTGATCTTAAGCCTTTCATATGACATGTTCCTTGGACAAGAATTGTCCTTATCTTACACAGACTCAAACACAATGTCAGCAGTTAAAAACTGAAGAATAAGTAACAAAGGCTTAGTAAAGTTATATTCACAACAGAATTCTAACTAACTCTGCAAGGAAATGTGACAAATCACCATTTGAGAGTCAGAAATTGAAGAAATGTGCAGATCATTCAGTCCATTTATCTTGAAAGCTGAACTGTCCCTTCTGTAAGACAGCTTAATACCTTAACAAACTTTAGGCATTTCTAATTATAACTGCCCACAGGAGTCTGTATTTCCACTCAGGAGTCAAACATTGTAAGGAATTTAGAATAGATATCACTCTTTAGCTTTTCATTCAATTTACAGCCTTGCCACAACAATTCCTCTCACATGGATAAACTATTCTGCTGTCAAACTCGATGGAGAAAAGTAATTTTGTTCTGCAGACAATCCCGCTGTTTTGAAATCTAGTTTAAATTTGACTTGAAGTGACAACAGCCTGGCACTCTGCATCAAAGACACCACAAATTTAAACTGTAAGATGCCATGTCAGGGATATTTCATCTGGTAGCATGCTAAGGAGCCACATATTCTGGAAATATGAATTATTCAAACACTTCTCACTTGAAAAAGTGCATTCCTGGGTGTTTCTCAAAGTTTACAGGCCAAAGAGAATCAGCAGCAGGAGAGAGTCCTGCATTCTCTTGGCTTCTTAGTGGTTTGTTTTGAATATGTAACCCAAAAGTGTGGACAGTCAAGAGCTTTAGTGAGGCAAAAGCCTGGGAACTACCACTCCCAGTCATCCAGCATATGGCAGGATGAATCACAAACAGGAACTGGGCCAAAAACATCTGAGCCTGGGAGCCAGAGCTTCCAAGGCTTTCAAGTACCTATAGCCATTCTACCACATCAGGGAGATGCTGGAAACCCACAGGGTCCCAGAGCTGAGCTGGCCAACAAACATGGAAAACTCTGAAAGAATTGCTTCTCTTCTTTGCAGCCTTAACAGAACTGAACTGTCTTCAAACACCATGTAAATCACAAATAATGAGCATTCCTCAACAAAATTAATTGCCTTGCAAACTGGGAATTCATGCTGTATTTTCATATAATATGCTTTCCAAGCATAAAATAAATTCCATTGCTGTTCTCCAGATATCTTTTAGTCTGTATCTTCCTGAAATAAAACAGTATCACCAGATCACTGTGCCTAAGGTGTTTACAGCAAAAGCACTTAATAAAAACTGGCCTGAAAATACACCCTTCTATGAAGTGAGACTTCTGCATCAAAAGTTCTTCCCTCAGCTATATCAAGAATGCTTAACTAATGCTGATAACAGCATTTTATCAGCATTTTCCTGCAGAGATTTTTGAATTGCTGAAAATCTGTGTTATTATACCTCTGTTGCATGGCACTGAGTTCTAAAGAACTTCTCCATCCCTAAAAGCACAATTTGTCCAACTCCTTTCATTTTTGTTTAATGAACTTTCATACAAGCACACTGTTAAAAAGTAATATGGTTCTTCTGTCAAAATGATGCAATTCATAAACATGTACTGTGCTTACCTGTTGTATGCCAACAGCATAGGTTTTTAAAAAGAAGTCTGAGAATTCAAAGTATTCTTTAGTTACATTTCCAGGACTTCCGTACCTTTAGAAAGAAAAGGACAGGGGTATTTACACTGTGAGAGTCTACTATGTCAGGAAAACACAGTACTTTCTAAACCACCATGGACCCTGCATCAGCAAACAAAAGCTTTTCCACAGGTTCCTTCTATCCCATCATTTCCCTTACCATACCCTACTATCCTTTTCTTTTCTGAAATTATCATAAGGTAAAATATTGTATGTATGTATGGCCAGACTTCGCGAACGCAGATTTGGGCAGGGCTCTCCCCACGTGGGTGTGCCCTTCCAGCCT
>JAWWEV010000043.1:61263925-61340356 GCA_035583235.1 Hafferia zeledoni | reverse complement strand
TCAAGGTGTGGCCTCACCAACGCAGAGTACAGGGGAAGGGTCACTGCCCTGGGCCTGCTGGCCACACTAGTTTTGATGCAGGCCAGGATCCCATTGGCCTTCTTGGCCACCTGGGCACACTGTTGGCTCATGTTGAGCTTCCTGTCAAGGAGTCCCCCCAGGTCCCTTTCTGCCTGGCTGCTCTCCAGCCACTCTGTGCCCCCTTAAATCCCATGCAGGTGAACCAAACAGGTTTAAGCATCCATGTAGGTGTAAGAAAGATGTTCTGTCAAAGGTGTTGTTCACAGGCCAGAGAAACCTCATGGCTAACACAACCTTGGGGAGCCAAATCCCTCATTTACTCCTTCAGGTGATGTTTTACATAACACAAACCAGAGATGGGTGATTCACTGGTAGAAAGAGCAGAAAGACTATTTGCTGTGCTTAGGAAGAGTTGAAACACAAGGGCAATTAGGAGATTGTTCCATTATAAAGGTGCCTTAAGAATACAATCGGACATCATGTCATTTGTTCATTGTAATTACAGTATAAACCATGGAAGGTGTTAAAGCAGCCAGCACCACAGTGATTTAATGAAAAAAATATTGTCCCTTATTAACTTAGCCTCTAATTAGGAAAGTATCCAGCTGTAACAATGAATTGCACCTACCAAGCAAGAGGCTCGCAGGCTCTCTTGTGGTTTCCATCACCTTTTGAAGTATTGCCAAACACCTGATCCTTATCCTTCTCTTCTCCAGTAACACAGCTCTACAGCATCCAGCAAGAAATTGCAGGCACTTTCATTTGCCTTTCCACTTCCACTAACAATTAGAGCAGGTGTTGTAATCATAAAATAGAAAAAACCCCAACCATTTAGTGTTTAAAAAAAAAAAGTATGTTAACTATGTAGTTTTTAACAATGGTAATTCTTTTTTATTTTCCCCATTTTGGTTAAGATGGTAAATAAGCCTTGTCCAGTGAAAAGTGCCCATTTCAAAGATCTTGGATCACATACCATACCCAAACCAAATTACTTTAGAGGATTTGTAGTGTTGTCTCTCCAACCCCTTTTCCTAAATTAGCATGTTATGGACATTTTGTGTATTCATCTGTAGCAAGAGAACTTAGAGGTTACAAAATTTATTTGCTGAAGGACCTCAATCTTGCAGAACTGGTGACACAAACCATATGAATAGAGAACAAAACATGCTTAATGCCACTTTAATATCTTCCTAAAATGTTCTCCAGAATTTGATTGCACTTACCACCTGTGTCTGAAAAGGCACTTTTAACACACAACATTGATGACACAAAGAGTGGAAAAGGTTTTACACCTAAGATTTAGCTTTTAAGACATGCTTTTTGTGCACACAGACATCAGTGAGGCAATGCCAATAAGCCTCCAAATCAAGTAACCATCCAGTTCAACAATGCTTATTTCCTTTGTAATATGTCAGTAGTTATTTAATTGTGGAATTATTGTTGCAAGCATTGTAGTCTCTGTGTTGAGTTTGCTGGATGCCTGATAATTCTTTCTGTACAACATGAACCTCCACAGATACCAATGTCTATGTTATTCTAAAAATGAGTTTGGTCCTTAATTGAAATATTTTTATGTCGGTTCCAAAACTTCAGGATGGAAGTAACTACTTACGAGCCAGAACTTGTATGCCTTATTGTTAGAGCAAAGAGTCTGTTAATACTTTGGGCTTCATCTACTTCAAAATTATGGGTCTGGAACTGAATTACATGGTTGGGTTTGATTTGTTTTAGATTCGGTTTTGGTTTTTAATCTGTTTTGCTGCTCTACAAACAAAGAATCTGAGGTAGTTCTGAGATTTGCTTGTCAGCTCTATAACTGCTGGTGATCGAAGTGCCAGTGCAAAAGGGACAAGAGATACACAAAGAAACTGAAAACAAAAAAACGGAAATCAAAGGTGCACCAGCATAAAAGTACAGGAAAAAAAAAGAGATGATAGTACCAGGGAGAGGTCGGGAGATATGGGAAAGCAAAGGGGTTTTTTAAAGCTCAAAAACTTGTCAGGTGCATTATAACAAGGGTTTTACACAGTATTTAGAACAAACAATCTTATTCTGAAACTTAGTTGCTGAAACCATGGATTTTTAAAGCAGTGCAATTTTGACTTCAATGAAATTCACATCAAGTTCCTGACAGAATTGCCATCCAGATAACCTGAGTAAGTTCAAGAACTTTGGAAGGTGGAGAAAAAACTAGAAAAGCCTTACATACTGTAGGTCACTTGGAATTAGCCCTTTGACTTTGGGCAGTTCTGAAATGCATGTGGAGCCTCAGCTGAACACTATAACACTTCCTGCTGGCCTGGAACAACTGCCCCCTTACTGTGCCAACCAAGTTCCTCTAGGACAGCATCTGGTGCTAAGTTTTAGTTAGTAACAGACACTCATGGAAAAGTATGAGAAAGAAAATGATCTTTGTGTGATGTGTTGTAGACTAAAAGTGATCCACTGTTTCCAATGTAGGGTTCACTTCATTGTAGTAAACTAATGATAAAGTGATTAGATCTGTGCTTAGCATAAAGCTTTCATTTCATATCAACCACATCTCAAACCTTACTCATCTAACGCCAAAAAACTGTATGGACTAATACTTTCCAGCCAGATTAGTACTTCACAATATTTCTTTTTTAAGTACACAACCACCTGGAAATATTTCATCCACAGATACAAATTTGTAAGTTTTTTCATTCTTAATAGGGTTGTTTATAATTGGGAGACAAGACACAAAATTAAGGTGATCAAAGACTTGTAAAGAAGTGCCTAACTGGAGTTAACTCATTTTTATCTGGTTATGGTACTGTATCTCTCCAATTATAATACAAAAAGTCTGTTGTGTATCCTCCACAAGACTCTCAAACAATTCTCTCAAAAGACATAAATAGATTTGATAGTTAGCAAGGATGAGCTGCAGCAGATAAATGTATTCCAGCCCTCCACATACAAGCCTTTGATCAGACTTAAAATTCCACAGCAGTCTCCCCTATGGCTGTTTTGTTGGAGCAGCCGTAGATAACAAAGCAGTCAGGGAGGAAAAAGGGTTGTAAATTGAACCCGTATAACAGAGCAGGGACATTGCCTGCACCAGCACTGCAGCCTGCAGGATGGAGGTCTCCCCAGCTGCAGGCAGCCAGCCATGGCAGCTCTGGGAGATTGCTCAGGGTCTCCCCCTCACTTCCATAACCTGGAAAAAAATTCAGAAGAGGACTAGTACAGTAGTGTTTTGAAAACTTTAAGAAACCCATTGTTACAGTTGAACCCCACGCGCAGGCAACTCGGCCTCACACAACTGCGTGCTCGGTCACCTGCAGGGGGAGGAGAGGGAGAATTGGAAAGGCAAAAAGTGAGAAAACTTGTGGGTTAAGATTGGTAAGGCAAAAGCCACTCAAGCAAAGCAAAACAAGGGATTCATTCATCACTTCCAAAGGGCAGGCAGGTGTTCCACCTTTCCCAGGAAAGCAGGGCTTGTGTGATGTGACTTCAGATATCAGATACCATAGCTTGAATATCCCCCTTTCCTCCTTCCCCCAGCTTGTATTGCAGAGCACATCATCACGTGGTCTGGGGTATCTTTTTGGTCAGTTGTCCCAGCTTTGTCTCCTCTCAACTCCTTGAGCACCCACAGCCACTTGCTGTGGGGTGGTGTGTGAGGCAGAGAAGGCCTTGAGGCTGTGCTAACACTGCTCAGCAATAACCAAAACATTCCTGGTTATCAACAGTGTTCTGGTCACAAATCCAAAGCACAGTCCCATACCAGTTACTCTGATTAAAATTAACTCTCTCCCAGCCAAAACTATTACAACCTTTCATTTCACAGTAGGTCCAGTATTTCACTGACCTCAGGAGAAGAAAACAGAAATTCACTCCCTCTAAATTAAAATACAGTGTTAGTTCCTTACCCTTACAGTTTATCTTCAGCAGGCTGCATAAGAGAACTAACTTGGAGAGAATTTAGGTGGTATCCAATTTATGTGGTAAAACAGCAGTAGGAAATTAGCAGAACTATGATGCCTTTGCATGTTTTAATCAGACCTCATCACTCTTTATCAGTTAAGGCATTTTTCCTAGTACAATTCAAGGAAAAAGGTGCTGTCAGACAGTATGTACCATGAAGTCTATGCCGTGTTACCTCAAGTATTTTCAAGCTGTGAAACTCACCTATTAAACAGTCTAAATAATCATGGAAAACCATGTAACATCACATTTTTAGGTCTTTTGGAGATTAGAATAGCAGTTTTCTATCCATGGATTTTGGCCAGGTATTGGTGTGGAAAAAGGTGCTCTGCTTCATCTTCTGCAGTACTTTTTTTAAACACAACCTCAGCATTTGAGGTTCAGTAACAGTCTTTTGAATTGCTTCTAGTCTGAAAACTTGTTTGTGACAGTACCTGTTCAGTTGTGCTTACTCTCCTTTTTGTAACAGAGGTTTACAAAGGCTGTGTTCACAGCTGATTAGAAATACAGTGAAAACCAAGGCCTGTAGATAAAAAGGTACTATGTGAGACACCCATAGGATAAAATTAATCATATTTTTAGTTATTCTAAGGGAAGAGAGTTGTCCAAGTTGTGTATTTTTTTTTTAATAAAAAATATCAGGAGAAAAAAGATTTTATTTTAAAGTAGATGCTACTGTAGAGATGATTCTGACTCAGGCTAATAAAGCCTAAAAATCTTTGTATTTTTGAAAAGCCATCCATTACATGACTTACGGTCAAGTTCGTTATCAAGGAATGGTACAATTATTGGATTTAATGTTCCATCATATCCATGCAATTCCGCTGTACTCTTTTTAGTTAGAAATTTAAAAATCCATCTTGTACAAATGGACAACCAGTTCTGAAAGTAAGATATCTTAAATATAAGCACGGTAATGATAACACTAAGGCTTTGCTAGATCTACCAGTGAGAAAGATTAGTCTCAAACAAATGGTACCATGGGCCACCAAGCAGTCGTGCAGACCTGAGTGAACTGGAGCAGGATAAAGCAACACATGCTTTAGGTACTCACATGTGATGTTGCCAAGGGCCCAGCTTACTTGCAATGCTTGGAACTCCTGGTCAGTCATTCTTAGAACATACAAAATCCATCGTATGAGTACATATAACACAACAACATGTAGGGTACAAGCTGCATGTTAAAGGAATGCACTTACACTAAGGCAGTTGGAAGTGCAAGGGATGTCCTGCTTTACACACAAGAGGGTTCACTTATTTACAAGTCCCATTACAGACAGCCTGGGAGAGGAGCAACTCTGTGCCCTACATTTCCAAAAAAGATTGCTTTTTTCAAAGTTCTGCAACAAGCTATGACATCTCTGTCCACAGCTGCAAACCTATTGCAAGCTGAGAATTGTTTTACCACTTCTGCCTACCTACCATACTTCTCAATAAATATACAAGGAGAATTAACATTCTAAGGAAAAAGTGCTAGTTAAACTGCCACTTATTCTGTACTGAGTGTTCTAAGAATAAGCCTCTTCATCAGCTGAAGTCAGAACTAGCATGTTTAAAAGTACAAAATACAGGCTTAGTATACAATAGTTAAGGCTTGACACTTGTGCAGTGGTAGAAACTGAGTTCCCAGAATCTCATCCTACCTAAACATCTCAAAATTTACCAGAGGAATTAAACCAAGACAAAATATGATCACTGGCTAAAAATCTGCATGAAAAAGATATCTGAGCTCAGAATAAAATCAAGATCTTTATGTCAGTAACTTTATGAAGTCATGCCAGACTTGTTTTGGCATCTGCATGGCAGCAAGGGCAAACTGTTTCAAGTTGAAGTTGTGAAACCAGTTCTCTAGAAACAGCAGCTTTGTATCATGTCTGAAGTTTATTAAATTTAGTGGTTTACTGTTATTTAAATAAGCAGATAGCTAAGCCACCTTTACTTTGCATAGTTCTAATTCAGCCTTAGATATACTAGTCAGGCTTGGGCACTGGCTGCTTTAGTAGACTCAAAAATATACTTTCTACTGCTAAAACAATCTCCTGAAGCTTTTGAAAGGAGGAAAAAACAGTGACCTACCTTCTTATAGTTCATATTACCATTTTAAGCATTGAAATTATTTCCAGTATTTGACACACTGCAGCTTAAACAAATACATACCTCATGTCTCTTCATTTCTCAGGCCACAAGAGAGTGCTGAAGGCTGGTCAAACAGCCCAATAGCTGTAAGAAAGGAATTTCAGAAATGCTTCCTAGCATTTGTGTTCAGGTTTGATTTAAAATGCAAACAGCAGGCTTCAAATACGAAGTTCTTCAGCAGTTCTCTCAAATGTGGAGATAACTTGCATTATAGTCTGATTCAGATCTCATGGGGAAGGGAAGCCATACACATTTATGCTTCAGAAGGGTGAATTTTAACTGGAAAATGTATTGCATGAGCTGGCCCCTTCAGTGACTATTTTGAGGTTTAAGAATTTCAACTGCATCACTACTGAAGGACTGATGCTATGACAATGCTAGATTTTGACAGGATATGTATTTGAAATAAGTAGTCCTAATTAAATATGTAGCATTTCACTTCTCACTTCTTGACCTTTCAGTTAAAAAGAAAGAAGGTGTATAACTAAATCTTGAATTCATTCTGATCAAGGGAACACTCAAGAAGGGCATCAAGCAACAGATTACCCCAAGTTACTGAAACTTGAAGACCAGTTCTACATAATATTCGTTTACACCCCACATCATGAATAAGCTCAGTGATATACTTTAAAATCATGAGCAAGATTAATACTAAAATGCATATTAACTTGTTTTATTGAGGCACAACAAGGCATTGTGAATAGCCCATACTTGAGGCAATCAATAGTGTAGTAAGCTGGACATGAATACAGTTTAGGGTAAGTGCAAACAATATACATTCACAGCTTTATTAGCAAGGCTACATCACAACTGATAAAGTGCCAAATTAGTGCTGATTCAGTACCCCAACTCCATGATTTCACCTTGCACAACAGGACCATCATTTCCCCCCAATAATGGAACCACATATCCTCTATAAAGTCAGTAGTAAGTGCAAAGCTAGTCCCACCCCCCTCCACCAAGGTGTTTGGAGCAGCTCTTTTGTAAACATCGCACTGGATTTTAGTCCTGATAAAGGAGGTATCCCGAAAAGGTGGAGTATTTCCAGCTACTTCCATAGATGGCTCCCCGATGCAGACGTAACCAGATCTGATCCCCCTGGAACAGCTGCAGGACTGCATGATTACTGGCTGTTTCATGATCAGGAGCCCCATCATTTGCATATGCTGACACGAGGACCTCTTCATTCTTCATGAGATTCACGTACAGCGGAACATTGACAGCCAGTTTCAGCATGTGGAAGATGAAGACATAGGTACCATTCACTGGACAGTTGAACCTACCAAGCTGGATATCAAAAGTTTCTCCAAGGTTGTTCAGCAACAGGTCAAACACAATGGGTTGGTCTAGAGTTCCAGGGGCCAAGTTGGATGTTCGAGCAGCAGAGAAGGCGACTCTCATCTGCTGTGGGAGTGGGTAGACATGCACTGGGAGTATGGTGGCAGCCTGGCTCGTCACTGGCACATCAACAGGGGTGATGCTGCGGGAGTCTCCCTGCCCAGAGTCCGCACTGTTAAAGGTTTCATTGTCTCGTTCTGGACTGCTCACCTGAGAGGAGTCACTCCACCCTGCTGTTAAAAATCATTAGCAGCAGTCAGTATTCCAACAGAAGGACACACTTAAGCCTGCAGACAATCTTGAGCAGCAAATGTACAGGCTTTGCAACAGATTTGTCTTTCAGCCTAGAAAGCTAAAGGACTTCAGCGAGAACAGAACTTGGAAGCTGGTTTACATCCATCCCACTTGCATTCAGCAAGATGGGACGTAATTTAGCTATGAGCAATTCTTATACTGCTAAGTAGGACAGGGCAGTAGCTTGCAATAGTTTTAGCTTTAGTTTGTCACATGTATCAGCATAAAAAAGCATATGTTAACTTCTGAGGGGAGTTGAAAACACTGACAAAGTTAGAGCCAAGTAGTCATTTAGTCACCTTCAAGATCTGAATTTTCACTTCAAGTTACTCCACACTGTTCTTCTAGAGTTTTATCTTTAGTAGGTCTTAACTTATGATGCTAGAATATTTTAAGTCTGACAAGCTAGTTACTTTTAAGCTTTCTGCACTACACTTCCCAAAATGAAGCATTTAATATTTTCAAATATCTAAGTTAAAAGGGTCTAGAACGAAAACACTAATAGATCTGAGAAATTTAAAGCAATCACGGTCAAGTTGCAAACCATTGTTATTTCCACTGGAAAGCAACACCTTAAAAGATAATGAATAAAGCTAAGGGAAGTTGCTATGAGATCTTAATGCTAATGAGCACTTCTGTCAACTGTTAACTCATCACAATCTCATATTTAGCTCTCTTCGAAAATATATTCTGTGAATCGACCCTCAAAATGAGAGAGGACCTGCTTATCTTAAAACAGCTTCTATGATATGCCATAAATTCCCTCTATTGTCTAAAGTAGTATCTCCAGCTACTATTCACCTCACTTTTCACTTGTAATACTAGAAGTCCAGCTTGTAATCCTACTGTATGTGCTGGAAAATCTTGTTTACAACTTCTCAAAATATATGCTGTTTGTGCTTGGATTCAAACAACTAGTCTTATTTATTTCTTTAGGTTTTATACTCCACCACTGAGGTACAGAATAAACCTGTATTACCAAATACACTATTTTCCATAGAAAGGGTTACCTCACAAAGTCTCTGGGACCTGATATCTTACTCAGAATCAAGAGAGAATACACTGTTAAGGGAAGAAGCCAAATGTGTGTTTTCCTAGTCAATTTATTTGTGAAGTTCAGTAAGGTATCATTATGTCAGAGCTTTGGCACATGAAGACTTTAACTTGACAATAGTGAAATGAAATCTGCTGCTGTGCAATGCTGTCTAAAAAAGGACTGAAGTTTTCACCTAGCCGAGTTAATTTATACTAACAATGACCTGTTAGGTCAGTGATGATTTACTGTTCTTCACACTATTCATACTAACACCCCAGCTGCCACAGCCAAGCATGTGTGTGTACACCACTGGGAACCTGACCTTAGCCTTACCTCTTGAATTTGCTCGAGGGCCACTTGTTATCCCACCTCGTTTATAGCACTGCTGGTAATTAACATCCTAAATGAGAAGTATTAGCAGATGGCAGTAAGCAAATCTGACATCAAGTGAGGCAAATACACTATTTTTTTTGCACAAAAAATTTAATCTCTAGAATAGACAGTAATGGATTTAGAAATAAGATGCAGATAAACAGCCTTACTTACGAAAAATTTACTTATATAATAGCTTGTATAAAATTAAAAAGCTATTTTGATGCTTGTTCTATTAAGTTAGGTTCTAAACTATGTGTTGAGTTCACTGAGCAATACCTTTAAAATCTCAAGACTGCTAGAAGTCCATGAGCCTGTAGAGAAGACCCTCATAGACCCTCCTCCCACCAGAAATCTTTGCTTTTTTTTTTTTGCCTAACCACATTCTCATCCAGTCCATTTAGGAGCTCATTATTTTACATTACAAAGGCATTTTAGTGTCCTAATTTTTAAAATAATAAAACACACACACATCTTATTTCCCATCTGTCTGTGTTTCAAAGATTCCTTTCAGACTAAAATCAACCTGTCATACAGAAATGTTACCTGTCGGAACTGACTTAATTCAGCTGCGGCCTACCATTCCAAAAAAGGACTTTGTCTAGGAAACAAAACTAACCTCTAGCTTGCAAGTTCATCTGTTAAAATCATGACAAACTACCATATTAGAAGACTTAGCTCCTGTACAGTGGAAGGCTACTGGAAACCAAGTCAATACTTACCCTTGGAGAATATGGCATTCCAGCATAATCTCTACCAGGGAACTGTAGCTGGCCATAGTTGCCATTTGTTATTGAAGATGAACCTCTGTAAGCATCAAAACCTGTTCAAACAAAGTTGGTTATTCAATATTATTCATTGTTTGGTTTATAGTACAGGTCCAGAATACAACTGGAGCTCTTTTTTAGCAATTATGCATATTAAGTTATGCATTAAGACAGCTATTCTTAAATTTGGAATTTGGAACAGTTATAACAAATACAATTCATTAGCTATTCACAACTATCCACTGTGAATATATCAAAATTGCATGTTTAAAAATATTAACATCAGACCCTAACAACTGCCTATAATATTAGTGGGATTTCACAGAACAGCTGAAAATCCAGAAACAGGATTTAACAGAGAATTAGAAATACTTTCTTTTGCTATTACACTGCTACTACTGTTATACATTTTGGTGCTACTGTAATAGTTCACCACTTTAGCTAATAACTTATTAAGCTGTTAATGTAAGCTATTCTTTCTATAAGAATAAATGCATTAAATATTTAAATAAAATTATTTAAATTAATAGTAAATATACTATAAGTAATATTAAAAAATAGTTTAAATTAAAAAGAGGACTGCAAGAAATTATTTAAATACCAAAGAGGAATGCAAGTAATTTCATGCCAGACACCACCAAACCTTAACTGCTGTTAAGTTAGAACTATAGAACTCATCATCTGGTACACATTCCTCCTACCAGGCTCAGCCCAATAACTGAAGAAACTATCACAGACTAAGTACCCTTCCTCTTGAAAGTGGAATAGAGCACAGCTACCAACCACCTTAAGTCAGTATCTGCTTAAAGTCAGCTGAAACCTTCTGTAGTACTTCAAGCAGCACAAGACCAACTGGTCTGCAGAGACCAAATAATCCTCCTCTTAAAACTCTTCAGTTTGTTACTGATCTAGAAGGGCTCTTCACTACTAGGACCCTCTCCCCATCCTGGTTTCTGCTGGTAATATTAAAGCCAGCAGTGCTCAGCAAATACTATCTTGATTTGGGCAAATACTGCAAGAGACACCTGACAAGAAAAATGCCTGCCCTGACAGCAAGACACATGCCAAGAGAAAGAATAGAGTGGGTGAAAAGTTCAGAACAGTAAATGAAATAGCAAACAGAGAAGTCCATTCAATTAAGTAATCTAAAAACCTATAAGTGAAAGTTTCTACCTTCATAATTAGGAAGGCTATGACATTGCTCTACCATTTGACCTGACAATCACAAGAACAGGGCCTACAAGTCAGAATGAACTTCCTTTAATTCTACAAGAGGACCCTGTTCTCTGCACATTGCCCTTAAAGTCTTGTTTTAAGAAGTTTCACATACAGAACCTGAATTTAATACAGTGTTGTGTTAAATCACATTCTGGTGTTAGAACAGCAGATTTTTTTTTTTTTTTGTAAGGTGGTAGTAAATACAGACATACCTTTGTACCCACCAGGGGAGCGGTATGAATTAGCCAGTGACCTTCCACCTCTAGCAGATCCTCTGACAGACCCACGACTGTTAAGGTAAGGCTGAGGGGGTCTGGGAATAACATTAGCCTGTGCCGGATAATAGGCAAGGCTACCATTGCTAACAGGAACAGCTCCATCAGGTTGATAGTTCACTGCTTAAACAGAAGGCAAAGATGAATTCAAAGCTTTTTGTAACTGCACTAAGTTACCACAACTAGAAGCAAGGGCAACATTAGGATGTTCAGAGACCAATTAAGCTGCTCTGAATATTCTGACCTTCTGGCCCCTTCCTTACTTCTCGAGGGGGATCTTGAGGGTCCTGCCCTTAGTTTTGTAGAGTATAATGCTTGCTAAAGCCTACTGTAGACAGCCCAGGCTGTCAGTGTAAGCCTCTACAACATGCATTCAACAAGAATCAGTTGCATAGGTGAGAACAAGCTTGGAGCAGCATGAAAAAACCCAACTTAGATTAAAATCATGTAACATTTGATTAAGAATTCTCACTTGGAACCAAGACTGTTCTACTAGCAAGACCTCAATGGTTTATCTAATAAACCAGATCATCTCAGTATTGACATCCTTCAAAATGACAAACTCAGTCTTATCTAGATAGCAATAAGATAACTATGGAAAACAGATTTTTGGGTTCAGTCTCTGCAACAGAGATCTTATTATGCAGTTCAGCCCCAAGCAACATATATTCAAGAATACTTGTCACTCAGAGTGGTTAAGGGGCAAGCTTTAAATATAGAGTTTGCAATCATGAATGTATTTCCACTGGTCCATGCCTTATATCAACCCAAGCAGCTTAAAACTGATCCAGAGCAACAGTTTAAACCCCTTTAGGAGGTCTGTGCAGGGCCACTGCACAAGGCTAATCAAAATATGATTATTGCCATCAAAAAAACATACAGAAGGCTGATCATCTGTAGTTTCAGCAATGGGGAGAATTGAAGCTAAACATGCATTCCTGATTTCTATACTGAGTTCTTAATCTTCCTATGTCTCACTGACTTCACACACTATCAGTCTGTTTCTAGTCTAAGAAAACTACTCTGGCAAAAAACCCACTAGTATTAAGTGACCTTGAGTCATTTGATTAGATACCCTTATGAATATAGATCCCTAGTTGTTGCTTTCTTTCATCCTGAAACCTCTTTCAGACATTTAGGGGCTAGTTTCATGTCAAATTTAAGGTCAGCTATATAAATCCACCTGCTGCACTATCTGAATGTCAAGCAGGTCAGGTTTGTGTTGAATACAACAGCTCAACACCACCTGAAGTTCAGGATTCCTCAGGTCAGACTGAAAACTTATCTCAACTTCCTTACTTAGCATTCAGGAAGTCCCAGCACTGCACAGCACTACTACCAAATTAATGTATTTCATCACTGCTTCAATTCCAAGCAAATGATTGTTTGACTGACAAGTATCACCACATCCTTGAATCTCTCACATACTGGGAAATTCAAGCATGTAGGTGACAGTCTATTTATCTAGTATAGAAATAAGTTTGAAACAGCCTTTCATCCTGCTAGCAGTTTTGAAATTAAGTTTATATACCATTGACTACATTAGAGTTGATGTAAACCTAATGTCAAACACTTATGTAGCACCTGGTAAGAATTTCACTGAGTTAGAACTCACAGTACATGATAATGAATTAAAATACTATTATAAACTGCAGATATTTAAAGACTACTTGAAATACAGATCCAAGTGCAGTTCTCACCTGAAGACAGAGATTCTTGTGAAAGAGAGGTTTGTTCTGCAACATGAGAAGATTGCAACTGGCACTGAGGAGGAGTCTGTGTACTTGCTGTAGAGAAACTCTGGTTATATCCTGCTGAATACGAAGAATCCTCTTTAATTTCCTGGTCCTTACGCGGAGGCAGTGGTGCATTCACTTTAAATACCTACAACATATTTGAAGACAAGTGCTCAACACTACCAGCTAGAGTCTCTGCCTAGTGCCACCACCCTGCTAGGCTGTGCTTCAAATCCATATGCTTTTTAGCATATGTTTTCTAGAACACCAACTGTTTCTTAGAAATAATCAGAGAGATTGTACATAAACCCATCCTTTTCCCCCCCTCCGTAAACTTACAGGAACACACACCTGTTTACATGGCTACTACCCAAGAAACAGCTTGATTGATCATAGCTACTCAATCAACTGAACAATTACCACATAATAAGCTTTAGGAAATCCGCTATTAAGTTCATTCACCTGTCCTGAAGCTGGAACAGCCTATACTGAGAGGAGATATTCCTCTTTGGGAAGAATCTGGGTCTGTATACATCTCTTGGAACCCCATATAACACTATCCACTCAAACACCCTATTAGACAGCCTTTGGTGCTTTGGTAAATTTGGCCTCAACTCTACAACTCACTTAAAAAGTTCCCGAGAGTAAACACAACTTAAGTATGTGTATGTATGGCCAGACTTCGCAAACAAAGATTTGGGAAGGGCTCTCCCCACATGGGTCTGCCCTTCCAGCCTGTGCAGGGGATTTTTTTGGTGAGGCACAGCGTGCACAGAACTGGCCCTGCTCTTTAACTCTTAAGGTTCATCTGCGACAGCCAAGCGAGCTTGGACAGAGACAGTGAAGTCCTCGGGACTGTCACAGCACCCAGTACTGACCGGGGCTGACCCTGCTGAGCATCCGAGATGTGATGGGATGGGATGGCAGGGAGGCATTTACTGCCAGGGGACGGTCCCCACTGAGACTCAAACTCATGACCTTGGGATTCAGAGTCCAGAGTGCTCTCCTTTACACCACGGGACCACCCCACATAACTTAAGTAACAGTCTTGCAATTCACATGTTATAGCCTGGGCACTACAATGATGAGCAGATACTACTGATAATTAAGTCTAATCAATCAGAGCTCAGTTGCTCCAGTGACTGCATTACTTTATAACCAGTAACATGAAGTTACCAGAAATTATGCTGGTAAAGTGACTACATCAACTATTTTGTATGAAATGGTCTAAATTTCACAAAAAGAGCTATCAGCAGTACTGATACCAGGTCCAGAAGTGTATCTGACCATTTTCCATGACTATGAGAACTCTCTGAAGACAGATCAGGGCAAACCTACAGCGAGATGCAAGGAACAGCTTCACAGCTTGACAATTCTTGTCATTTTCAGAAGCCGCTATAATTAAAGCGGGAAATAAACACATTTCTAGGGTCAAGAAACTAAATCCAGGAGGGCATCAGCACAGAAACTCCTCATGATACTGAAGTGCTCAGCATAAATTTTAAACCACCGTAAAATAAAACAGGCTCTGTGCTTATTGTTCTGGCATCTGAGAGCACATAATCAGATACTTCCATTACTGTCACTGGGATACCACTATTTGGCAAAGAACTGTCTGACCCTTGACTCTCAACTCAAATCCCATGGCTGTGTTTTCCTGGCAGCAGTGAGAATTTAAGCAACGTGAGGTAGAAGAAAAGCCTGCGCTGCAAGTTAAGGACTGCTACCACTACAAGAGGAATGAACATACTAGCAATCTAGTGACAGAGGTTTGCTAGGTTTACCCAAAAATCCCAAGAGAAATTTTGAACATTGAACATATCTGAAAACATGGGATTAGTTCGAGTGAACTTCCAGTGGTACCATTATGATCAAAGCACTCTGAACACAGACAGAATGACTGAGACCAAGACTCCATATTTATACCATGATGGATGTTTATCTTGTAGATTGGGTGCCCAAAAGACTCTGGATTCCTTGATCATAGCATGCTATTTCTCCACTTTCAGGGAAAATCACCACCTAGCCACTTAGCATAATTTAAATAGATCCACCTTAGAAAGAACTGCTTCCCTACCACCACTTGCCTTATTTGTAGTATGTGTCAAAAAATCTGTACCTCTGAGGTAGGTTCTACTTGCAACTCTTCTTCAAATACAGAACACCAAGCAGAAAAAGACAATGCAGTGATTTTACTATAGACCACATCAGTGTGTCACTGAAGTTTTAGTTATTAATTCCTGTGCTTTGAGTGACTATTAGCTACCTTCTTCCACCAAATCCTATTACTTATGTCTCAATACTGGAAAATACTGTCCAGCAAGTTGTAAAACTCCATAGGCACATTTGTTCAAATGGAAAACACTTTTGGAGAATCAGAGTGGCCTCTTTCTAAGCTTTGTTTTGAGCAAGAGCATTGAGTGTTTACCATCTTCTGAAGGTATCAGAGGAGTGAGTAAGAACAAGTACAGAGAGGGTAACAACATGAACAGCTAAATGGAGACTCTTCCTCTGAGCCCCTCTAAGCCTGCACTGCAGATTACCAGACAGCAGCAGTATTAGATACTGTTTTCTTCAGGCCATACATCATTACTAATGTTCTCTATTTGCCATAAACAACGCAGACTGTGGGGTCTATTTTTAGATATTCCAAGTATACTGAAGACTTGTTAACAAGACAGGATAATGAGCTACACCAGCCTTTATCAAGGACACATTTTCCATGATTCCAGTGGACTGAGTTTTACTCCACTGAAGGAATTCATTTAAAAAGCAGCAAGACAAATTCAGGTTTCAGAAAGCTTTTTGTCCTAACAGCTATATACTTCAGGATTCCTTCTCTCCTATGCAGTCTTTATTATTTGAAATCTACTCCTAAGAACAGTTTAAGTATAGTCAACCTTACCTTGGGGCACAGTTATAAATCTGTTCATTTCAGGCCTGACTTCTCTCTCAGTTGCTTGAGGCTACTCATATATCCCAGTATTAGATTGGGACGCTACAGAGCAAAACCACGATCTCTGTTTTTAGATGATCTGTTTTAAGTTCTGAAGGCCCTGGAGAAGCAGAGTTCTCATCTAGGGTTTTAACATTAACATAAAATGATCTGTATAATAATAAAAGTTCTGTACTATACCAAGGGGAGCCAGTTTCTCAGTACTAATCCCAAGTTACTAACATTGTCAATAATTTTTGTGTGGCTTCAAGTTGCATACTTACAGTCTGCATAGCCTGAAAGGGAGCTGCTGTTATTGTAACAGAACTGCTGCTTGCTGGAGGTGACTGAAAGCTTTGTGCTGGTGGTACTGATGCCATGGGGGTGCTTGAAGTAGGCAATGGTGACTGTGGCTCACTTGGGAGGGGAACAGTTGCCTGGGGGAAGAACAAATGTAATGAAAGGTCACTTGATAATTATCAGGCAGTAACAGTTAATTTGTTCTAAAGCCTAGACTGACAGAAGTCAGCAGTTTCTACAGGATGACATTTGGACATAGTAGAGCTACAAAATAGCTTTTGCTTACAATTTCAAATCTTGCTGTGCATCCTCAGCAAACAGTACTTCTATTGCAGTCTCTGCTGATTAAGTGAATTGTGCCTATGAGCTACTATACATACCATTCATTGCAATAATTTCACAATAAAGAGGCATTAGGAATTCCTCACCACTCAGGAAACACAATACTTTCTGTTCCATTTACTGAAAAACAATTCTCTGATATTAAGAGTGACTTCTCCTTACTGGAAGAATTTAGAAAGTTTAAGAGATTTCTTTTTTTTTTTCCCTTCCCAACCTAATCATGTTTCAGATTAAAAAAAAAATGCTGAGTTGTCCAGACAAAGTATTAACCAGCATTAGTTCTCATCTGTGCAGAAGGCCAAATCAAGTGTTGGTTTAGAATACCAGTCTCTATGGGTATCAGAAGTCAAAAGGAACATGCCTAGAGCCTTATATTTCAGCAACTAATATATGCACTTTACCTGTATTTGTGATAGCTCACCTGGGCAATTTCAATCTTTTTAGGTATCAGTGGCTCAGAAATACGTGAACTTGTCTGATACAGTGGCTGGGAAGTGTATTTCTCAGTCTCTTGGGAAAGTGATGTTGAAGCCTAGAAGAAGCCAAACATGCACCTCCTGTTAAAGTAGTATTACAGACTTCTGGTAGAGCTGTGAAACACCAGTGCATAAGTTGTAACAAATGGATTTTGAAAGACCAGGAAAAACATTAAGTCCAAAGCACTACATAGTCATCTTAGCCAAAAGCTTCATGTAATTAGCTTTAGAGATTCAGACTTAGATTATTACCCTGCTTACACAACTGGTTGTACAACTAGCCCTGCAAACTCAGATAATTTGAAGAACTGTAGATTCACTGCTTCAAGCAGTTACTTACAGTGAATTCTGCAACACACACCTGTCTCATTGAATTAAATTGAAAGACATGTCTCATGTTAAGCTTCTGGTAAGCTCTATTGCACAAAAGCTCCAGAGCCAAGCTTCGGTTTGCTCTTGCAAAGCCTCTATGTTCTATATTTAGCTCACACTTGTAATGCTAAGTTTAGGAGTTGCTTAATACTTAAATACAGAGCCTAAGGGCTAATGACTACCAATCCCGTGCTCACCATGTACACACATCACAGGGGCCTCAGACAGCACTGGGATGCACTTGCACACCAGAAGAGAGCACTGTCATCCATGAGAAGCATGGAAAAGAGACACTAGACTTCAAGCCAAAGGGACTAGAGAGATGCTGGGCACAAGCAACCCTAATTCCAAGCAGTAAGTTTGCAAGGAACTATAATATCCCTGTCCAGACCATTATATTCAACTATACAGTATATTACAAAAAAGAGAAAGTGCTGCATGCAGAGTATGCTAATAGCATGTACATCAGCAAAAAAAGTTCAAAAAGCATGAACATTTTCCTATTATAACCTGCATACACTGATGTAGAGTTCAACAGGAAAGAGCCAGCTGTGTTTCTGAACACAGCAACACACTTGACAAGAGACAGTGTTCTGCATAAATTGAAACACTTCTCAGCTCTAAGCAATATTTGACTGTCATTTGAAGATTCAACTGCACATAAATATAATAAAAAAAACAAAGTTTGAGGTCATGGCTGAACACCAGGGAATCAGATTCCCAGTATTTCTTCAGTTAGTGCTTGAGAGAACATCTCAGTCTTCAGCTGACACACAGGTCTGCTATTTCATGACAATATCCCTCCCAATTTATGCAACCTCTTTGTCACCATTAAAGGCAATATTCTACACTGTAACCAAAGCAAACTCTTATGCCACTCACACATTCCCACAAGAATATGCATCACACTTCCTAGGGTGTGTTCTTCATCCCACACCCTTTGTTTCAAGGCACAGACTCCTCACTTGGCATTCATGCAGTACTAGGAAGACTTTTCCAACCATCTTTAAGTATTCCAGATTTTAGGCTGTACTACTGCTGTACTTGCATTCTGTCCCTGTGTGTTGGTCAAGCACAGTTATTCAGGAGAGTCCCAGGGCTGGCTATCACACAGGTCTCTAAATCTCAGTGTGCCCTGGGGTATATTACCTGTGGTGTCTGTGGTGTCACCAAGTCTCCAGTTTCAGAGCCAGCAAGAGTGTGATCAGCAGATGCCAGGGAAGTATTTGAACTGTGCAGTGCCATGGATGAAGCAGCAGCCTTGCAAGGAATGGAGGCAGAGATAAGGTTTTGAAAAAAATTAATTTAAATGCTTGGTTTCAGTAAAACTCTTACTCTTGGCATTTCCAATTAAATCTCAGAATAATGCAGGAACTGATGTGCTTTATTGGTCTCTCAGTTTTTTTAGGAATTCTTGTAAGTGGAAAGAAAGCCCACTTAAAAGCCAAAGCAGCAAGACATGCAAGCACAGTAAGTGAATTTAAGGTTCATTTAACCATGGCTACCAAAACTTGAGACACTATCTTTGGAACAAGTGAGGATCTCAAAGATGAAAACATGCACATCTAGGAAGAATATTCTTCTGTACACAACTTTTAGCTATGACCTGAATCTAGCAGTTAAATATCCAAACTATTTCAGCATGTCTTCAACATACTTTACAACTTCAGAAATTTCAAGCATTTATTGCTGCTTTTCAGGCAGAAGAGCAGCCAACTTTGGCAGCACTTAAGTGATCTTAGACTTGGAAGCTACTATATTATATGAAATTTTTTACAAAATAATTGACAAGAAATAACAATTAAAGTGTAAGTCTATGCTAGTAAATAACCTCTATCTGCATCTGAGGCAGTCCTAATTTCAACTTACTTGAAGGGGCTGTTGAAGAAAATCACTCTGACTTGGCAGTTTCTGGTCTTTAGAAGCTGTAAAAAAAAAAAATGCATGAAGCAGCATTTACTTTTAAATTCAAACACTACATATCGCTTCAGTGTGCAGTTCTGTTTTTTTAAAACATTTGTCATATGAAAATGCACACTATTTTTAGCATGTGCACTGCAAATATTTAACCTTGCATCAGTAAACTACACCCAGTTGAAAACCTCTGTTTTTGACAAAAGAGGACAAGTATTCTATGATAAAAATATTTTTACCTCAGATGAGATACCCACTGTCCAGATTGAAAAAAAGTAAATTTGGTAGTTGAGTTTTACAGCCCAATATGCACCCAAACAGTTCCTTAGCATGACCTGTTCTTTATAGTCAGATGAGCTGTCTTCACCTGGCTTACTGATCCACAGCCCAAGCAAACCCTGTTAGTGCTTGCAAAATTTTACATACCATTTACACTTACAGTACCACTTACCTACAGGACTACTTGCTGGAGTAACTGAAGGAGCTTGGGATGAACCAATGGCACTTGGTGAGGCTTTATCAAAATCCAGAATGGACTCCTTTCAAAAAAAAAAAAATCACCAGTTGGTAGAAAAAAAAAATTAAACTCCAGATACAAATGAAACATTCCCACTTGACAAGCTGCTCTTAGCTAATTAGAGCTAAATTCATTCATTCAGTGCAAACACACTTTGTCAGCACTGTTTTTCCTAGCCCTTGGTAGGGTTACTGGAGCTTTGTGCCATAAAAGCAAAGAAAAACATACTTGCATGAAGTTGTAAGTCCCCTGTATCTGAGTCATCAGATCCTGAAGTTTTTCCCTTCTCAGTACTGGATCTTTTGGAAGAGTTGAAGTAGAGCAAAACTCTGCAGCTGGCTGATGTACAGGTTTAGGCACCTAATAAGGAGAAATTACATTAAATCTAATACTGGAAAGCAAGACAAGCTGCCTTGTCCAATATACTTCCAGAGCACACCTACAGGTGTCAGACACTGAGCCAAGGAATTCTGTGCTATATATTGATACTTCCTAAATTAAGCTTTCACTTGATTTTTTTAAAAACAAACAAACAAACAAAGCTTCCTGTTGCTACAACCATTTAAGCTACAGATTTCATAAAATGATTTGGATTGGAACAGACCTGAAAGAATATCTAGTTCTAAGCCACCTGCCATGGGCAGGGGCACCTTTCACTAGATTAATTTACTTAATTTGGTTTCTTATAGTCAAATGTAAAAAAGACAGTAAGCTGCCTGCATCTATTGCAAAATTAGGCACTTCCATCTACATAAGCTCACATATTTAAGTTGAAGGCCAAAATAAAAGCTGCAACACTCAAGGTTTAGAACATACTTCCTCCCACTAGAGCTCATGCCAGTAAGTACAGATCTTGTATTAGGATGGCATTTTTCCACTCATTCTGAAGAAACTCCACTCATTGCAAGCAGGTAATTCAATGGAGACATTTTGGGTTAACCCTAACAAGCCAGATACTCTGAATGTACCAGCTCCTACATTAAACTTTTCAAAGTCTGACATAAATATACCTGTGCTCTCCCATGAGAGCCTAACTTGGTAGCTAAATATGGATTTCTGCTTCTCTTATTACTCCTTGATCGTTTGAGACAGTCCCTTAACAGTTCATCCCAACTGGTTCTCACTTAACATTCAAAGAGGGAAATATTTTGTCAGAAAACAGAAGAATTGCAATAGTAAGCCCCTTAAGTAGCAGAAGGCCTCGTATTGAGAGAGTGACAATAATATTAGATTGTCTATAGTCTAACATAGCTCTTTGAAAACAGTTTGGAGAAGAGTTAGGCTTGTTCCAAGTACTTTAAAACAATAATTTTTTGTGGTTTTCTAAAGTTTTGCTGCTCTTGTGTTTGTCTATGCAGCTAGAGCAAGGAAAGTCTGAAGATACTTAGTTGCATTATTTCAACTGGTCTAAAAATTGAGATAGACAGGAACATGTGAAAGCCTTTGCTTTCCTACAGTACAAACATTTAGTCTTTCTAATAGGAGATTATTACTTCAATATCCTGTATAGCAGCATGTTGAATGCATGCATGAAGTAACTGGAAGACTATATGGCAGAAGGGTATACATGTCACAGCTGTCACACTAAATTCAAACAAAGTGATTAAGTGCTCTTTGTCCAGTTTTAGGACAAGGCCCAAAACTCTTGCATTTCCTCTTAAACAGTTATCTGAAACTAATCACTAGCATTTGTAGAAATTCCAATGCTATGAACAGGGAAGAAGTTGGCAGCAGGTGGTTAAGTGGAGAACTCCATTTCTAATATCTGTGACCCATGTGATAGCCACTTGTTGAGCTGGGAGAAGTTTTATTTCATTCTAGAGCTAGACAAGTACACCTTTGTACAACTCTATATTAATTAGAAGTTCTGATGCACAAGCACTACCTTTAACTATGACTACACAAGTTTATATTGCTGTATAGTTTCCAGTACTGAACAGTAACTAAAGCTATTAATGATCTAAGTGCTGGACAAGAGACACAGTTGAATGGAGTTCATCTCAACAAGTTATAAAGTTAATAGAAATCTGAATATTTTTGTCCATCACTTTATTAACCCTCACAAGCAGACAATTTTACAGCACTCACTGTCGTGGTAAATCCTTTACAGGCTAAACTGATTCGTGCTTCTGTTACCCTCTCCCTCCTCACTACTGTTTATACCCAGACACAAGCACACTACCCAACAGGTTATGAATGTTTGAAAATGGGCAACAGAAGTGTCTCAAGCTCTTAAGATAATTCCATTAGCTACATAAGTGAGACTTGTACATTAAACACAAAAGAATTGAAACAGCCTCAAGAGCATGGAAGCAGAAGAGACTGCAATGTGTCACTTTTGCTTCCAAAGATGAAAAAAATCCTGTGTGCTTCTACAATTCATTAGAGTTTTTATCTCCTTCCCCAGCTCATACTCTGCACTGTGTTGGCAGCATTCTTTACTTCACCAAGAAGGACAAGCACACAGGGTTACATACATATTAGGGCTTTAAGCCAGGACTGAAACACAGACTTTCTGTTGCATAGAAGTTATTTTCTAGTTCCTATATATATTAAAATACACCAGCCAGAAGTAGCTGTAGTGAAGTTACCTCATACTGATTTGCTGCTTTGCTGATACCTATGTGTTCAAAACTATGGTATTTGGTGCAATACAAGATCATACATGAAAAGGTATCAGGAAGTTAAAGTACTTCACATTTTTATGCCTTTTTATAAAATGAGATGCTTTGAAGAGCAGGTACTTGACATTCTTAAGATGGTTTTAAACCAAGTTTTCTTTCTAGGCTAAAATTAGGTGCTGTTTCTGGAAGTCATTACAAGCTGGTGGCAGATTCTTAGTTCAGTAACCTCCTGTTCCAGCTCACATTAAGCTTTCAAATGCTAAAATCCCTTAACATAAACCAGAATGTTGCTTGAACCACTGAAGCAACACAACACTGGTAAATTCATGGTATAATCTGTCATAACAATACTTCTGAAACCTAAGTTCAACACTACCTACACATTTGGTACAACCTGTCTTGACATACATCCAGAGAATTGACTAAAAGTGGAGCTGAAACTGCCAGGATTTAGTTTTGGACCTGTTAACCCATTGCAAGTACACCAATGCAAAGGCACACTGACCACACTGGAATTTTATTAGTCAGAATGCCAATATCCTAGGTACTCCTGTTAAAGCTGGATGTTTTAGAGACTGAAGGTCTGCTTCTATGTAACACTAACACACATTTCAATCACCTCAAATACCAGTAAAACTCCAGGACCTCAGTTCCTCTTTAGCTTTGTTAGCTGTGGAGTACTAGATGAAGTGGTATGGTGATACCTAACCTGTAATCACAGCTGTGCCACATAGATACACAATTAAGATTTGCTTTCTACTCAGAACAGTATTCACAGCAGCTATGAATCAAATGGGAATGGATGACAGCACAAGCCAAACAGATTTGCTTTCCCATAGCAGGCCACAAATTCCACTCTAATCAAGTTTGTCCACAGGTTGTTTTATATAAATAGAACAACAGTTTAACAGGCCTGCATATGAGCTCACTCAGCTGTCTTAGGCATTGCACCTTATGGTACATTAAGTTAAAAAATGTATTTTAAGATCTCAAAACAGTTTTTTAAATTACCTCAGAGCTCTAACAGTTATTTCAGAGTAAAGAAAGGTTAGTTTCAGCTCAGAGGGCAGCAGCACTGACAGAGGCCTCTTATCTGCCATGCCTGCATCTTTGTACAAGGTCATTTATAGAGTCTCTGGGAGTTAAACAGATCCAGCTGTGGCACTGCATTGCCTCAATATAAACGAAGACAATAGAAACTCATCTGAAAAACTTAATACGATTTTAATTGTCCTTTATATGCACCTCAAGTCAGAGATACATCCATTTTTTAAAAATTAGTTATGTTGACATTACACTGTTTTCTACTCAATCAATATACCTTTGATATTAGGATTTCTCAGTAGGTACTAAGCAAAAATAATGGCAGGGGGTGTTTCTCTATGGACTGAGTAAATCCAAGTCTGAATACTTTAAAATACAATTTACTTAGTTCAGCAATAATCCAGCTTAAGCAGCCTCACATGCCAACATTTAGTTTAACTTTGCCAACATGCTCATCTGCATCTAGGAAGATTCCTAGGCAGTCTGCAAGTTTCTCCAGCTGACTGGAGACCCTTTTACTTACTGCAGCCAAGTTTTGTCAACCACTTAAGCCATCCATCTATCCATCCCATATAAAAATAACAGCCTCATCCCATTAGGAAGCATCTTGCATTTAAGTTGTAAGGTAACATGACACCAGAAATTCCAAGGCCTCTTAAAGTGCTTGAGACTATTCCAAAACTTACTTTCAGTTACAGTAATACTGTGCATAGTTGGGTGCACAACACCTATTTGTGCTCAGAGTTACTAAGTGAGGCAACCAGGCTTTCTCCCTGTACCACCACCACCAGTGGACACAAGATTCTACTCAGCTTCAGAGTAAAGATGAATCAAGCTGAAACACCTTAACCCCATTTTGTTACCCAGTGCTGCACGTTACATACTCTCTTGATCTCGCGTTCAACCTTCGGTTTGCGGTCTCGCCTCTAGGCACAAGAACATCCAATTTTCAGTTATGCCAACTTTAAATTAACACTGTTCTTAATGGCACAAGATGGCATATAAAGCAGAGTTCAGTTATCTATTTTTACAGCTTTCAGAATTATTGCTACCCAAGCACAGGTGAGAAGGAAGGCAATGTGAGCAGAAGGTAGCAGCCTGCTCAGCTGTAAGCCCTGCAATGGCTTCCTTTTACATTTCTAGAGCTATGCTATTGTTAGACTCCCCAGGACAGCAGTATGGTTTATGCATTCATCTGGAAATACATATTTAAGCCCCTGTACAGTTGGTATTGCTTGATCTAGACATTAGATCTCTCTTGAATCAGCAGCTATTTTAATCAAAAGACTAAAAATTACTGAAGTGCTATTTGCATGCAGCCACAAAGTATTTGATCCCTGGATGAGTCATACCTGCTTTGTACTGCTAACAGTGGACAGAGCCAACAGCTACAGATGAACCAAGTTAATTCTTCTGTCTTATGCATAAAGCAGTTACTCAGGGCTGAAACACTGTGCTGATGTAAAAAGCAAAGCAGACCATCTTGCTACTCAAATATAAATTTTAACTGCCAGAATTATTCCCCGCCAAGAAAGAATGAAATGGGAGTCTGAATATAGGCCTACAAAATACACCGTATAAAGGCTCTGCTAATGGGTAGCTTTATTCTAATACACTAGTGTCAAAAGCTTATGACAGGTAGTACTACATATGCCAACTCACTTCTTTGGGTTCCATATCAAACTTCTTTGGCCCCATCTGCTCCTTTGGCCCAATACTTGCAGCTGCCCAGGACTTCGGAGGGTTCTGTAACTGCGGTGGTGACACTTGCTGCTGCCTGCCAGCTTTTTCCAAAGCCTCTCGAGTCTCCTGCTTGCTTTGTGCTGGTTCCTCCCTAACATGTGCAGCCCAAGCCTTCACAGGCTCCTGCTTCTTTTGCTCTGGCTCTTCCCTAACAGGCATTTCCCATGTTTTCACAGGCTCTGGCTTCTTTTGTTCTGGCTGCTCCCTAGTTTGGGTTACCCAAGGTTTTGGAGATTCATGCTTTTCTTCTCGTTCTTCCTTAACTTTGGTTACCCAAGGTTTTGGGGATTCCTGCTTTTTCTGTTCCTGCTCTTCCCTAACTTTTGTTGCCCATGGCTTAGGTGATTCCTGTTTCTTCTGGTCCTGCTCTTCCCTAACCTTTGCTACCCAGGGTTTGGGGGACTCTTGCTCCTCTCGGACATGTGCTACCCAGGCCTTTGGAGTTTCTTGATTCTTCTTTTGTTCCTCCTCACCACAAGTCTCCCAGGGCTTTGAAGACTCACTCTTCTGTTCCTCTTCTTTAACACGAGCTTCCCAAGGCTTTGGAGAATCTGGTCTCTTTAGTTCTTGCTGTCTAACACGAGCTTCCCAAGGCTTTAAGGCCTCTTGCTTCTGCTTCTGTTCCTGCTCTGCAGTATCAACAAGCATTTCCCAGGACTTTGGAGGTTCTTGCTTTCTAGCACACTCAGCTTCCCAAGATTTGGGCTCTTCTGTCTTCTTCTTGACAGAGTATTCTGCTTCAGGCAAATAACGCCTGTTGAGAAACTATATAGACCAGAGAAACTTAATGGCTCCCAAGAACACATTTTCCTACTACAGTTCAGGTCAGTTAAATTAGGTCACCCAGCCACTGAAAACTGCTGACTAAAAGCAGAGCCTAGACAGTCTAAGCACTAGTCATAGAAACTATGTGGACAGCCATGGCTTTATCCTACAACACTGCAGACTAGCTTTGCTTGGCATGCCACAGAGAAACGGGAAACAGTCCTGAACAGCACAAGTAAAACCCACTTAAACTGAGCCAATCTACTGCTCTTATCCTCAATGCTACCTGATGTTCCTAAGAAGTGACAGTAGCAAGTTCAACTGTGATTTTTTACAAAAGGTAACTCTTCTCCTAAGCATCTAAAATGCTGTGGTACTGTATTAGTAAACATTCTGCTAAGCTTAGCAGTGACATCTCCCCCAAAATATTACGCCCAGTAACCAAATAAACCCTTCATTCTTAACAGAGTTTTAATAGCAAAAAGTCACCAGATTCTCAGGTTTAGTACCACTGAACTTCAACTGCAAGGCTGTGATTAGTGTAAGTCTGAGAGTTAAATTATGATGTCCTGAAGTTTTTCTGAGTTAACATTTTGTCATGAACAGGAAGTAAATGTATGAAGTGAATAATGTACAAGGCTCACTAGCTGACAATTTTTTTTTTCTGTTAAGACACCAGAAGAGTCAGGTAACTGTTACCAGTAAGTTACAAAAACTCATTCTAGAGTACACCCTCTAGTGGGATACCTGGGAAACAGGCATTCAGCATTTAAGAACCAGTACTTGCACTTAGAAAAGGACACCCCTCCCCACCTTTGGAACCGAGTCTAATGGTTTTTATGATACTGACAATCAAAGCTTGAGCACAGGAGTCTGAAGAGGTGCTAAAACAGGTCTACACACCCCTGTGCACACAAGTCTGTCTTGGAATCACTCTTTTTCTGACAAATCAGAGTCAAACACCCATCATTCTCAGTCCCACCAATAACAAGCCTACTGCAATAAGCTAAGCTTTTAGACAGCTTTACTAGATGTGTATTTTCTCTATTCCACAGTACACAAAAGATCAGTGTGTTTTCACTCTAAAGGCTGATGCTTTGTTTTATTCAGGAAAGTGCCAGAGCATTAAAGTACTATACTGCTTCATGTAATCCTGCTCCATTTATCCCAAAACATCCCTGATGCCATAAATTTGGCATCAGAAATAGAAAGGCAACCAAGTCTTTAATGCTTTCTACATAAAGCAACACCTAGGCTGTTGTTCAGACTCCCTTTTTAAGTTTAAAAAAGGGTTGCAGAAGTGCAATTATGTGTCTGAAATGACAATACTAAAGAAAAAGCAATTAGTAGTGGAGTATCTTACCTCCTGTGGCTGTATTTCAGACTTCATAAGTTCCATAATGGATTCTAAAGAAAGGATGTTAATTTGTTTCAACTGATCAAATGCAGAAAAGCAGACCAAGCAGTAGCAACTCTTTAATTCTATTTAAATAGTAGTGTCAATTGCTCAACCAGATATTCTGAATGCTCAGCTTGCCATCCAACATGCTATTTTTTAGACAAGCTTTAATTTTCTGATTAGGTTTTACATTTGCAGAAGTTTAGTGTTCAGCAAGAAACGTTTTGTAGTATTCATAATTTGGTTATTGTAATATATAATATTCCCTATACCAGACAGTTCACACATCTTGAACATGGAGACCTGCTTGTAAGGCAAAAACATTCTATAACAGAGTTAATTTTTTTTCTACATTTTTCTACAGGGCTGCAAGACTTGCAGGTTCCATTTCAGTTACTACATTACAAGCAAGCTTCAGCATCAAGCTATGCAAAGTCAATGCTCACTTTAAGCCTTTCCCAACAGCAATACAAAAACCGAACCCTGTAATATTCCACCTGGTTCTTTGAGAGGCTCTCCTTTTGAACTCTGTCTTGCTTTCTCAGATTTTCTATTTACTTCTTCTTCCAATTCTTTTACTGGCACAGTGGTGCGAGGAGTTGGAATACTTTCAAAGTAGCCAGAGTCCAGAAGTTTGGATAACAGGTCCTTCATGTGTTTATCTGCAGAATAAAAACCCATTAAGTTAAAATTGGAAAAATCTGAAATTAAGGGGTATTCAGATCACAGATTAAGACTTCCTACTGCCTCCCTTTATATAAAATGCAACTTCTCCAAGTTTACACATCTTACCAAGTTATAGCAATAAAATGTTTTAGTACAGTATTTGTTTGGCTGCTTAATAGGGTTACTGTCAAAAACATCTTTCCAATCCAGAGGTAAGCCTGTGGCTTGTGTTTAAATGCACACAAGATAAATACTAAGACACCTGGTCTCCCACATGCTTAGAAAGGGATTCATTTACCATGTATGAGCTAGCCAGCATCGATACTAAACATAGGTAAAGCTCAACAGTCACTATGGAACTGCCCTGCAAGACTCTCTTCCCAGTGACAGGACAGTAAGTCTCAGAAGGAAAAGTTAGGAACTGCAAAAACAAGCAGAGAGAATGCAAGAGACTGTTTCAGACTGAACTTGATCCTCTGAAGTTTGAAGAGAGTCAAAGCATACATGGTCAAACAAAAGCTTAGCTGTGAACTCTGAGAAGCTCTGTTCAGTTTCCTCCTCTATGCAAACAAAAAAGAGCAGAGTAAGACCTCAAAAATAGCAGTGATACAGGAAAATGTTTCAAAAGAACTAGAAACAGGACAGCCACGAGAACAGGAAGATCACTCCTACCAGTGATAATCATACAAACCAGAGTTGCAGCTAGAATTTAACATGGCAATAAAAAAATTGTCTTCCAAGGCAATGAATGCTAATAAGAAGACCTAAGAGCTTTATCTGAAGACTAGCTTGCACACAAAAGGATGCAAGTCTGACACTAAAGGGCTAAAGATACTGATAAAATGATGACAAAAGTTGTTTAGGTGATAGACAAAACAAAGGTTTGGAGTCCAAGATAGCTAGGCAACTATCTAGTCATGTCAACAGATACAAGGCTAAAGCTACCAGCCTGTAGCAATACAAGGGCAGCTTGCAGTTTGTTTGGAAGTACATGGGAAGAGTTCACACTTCGTTGTCAGTTCAACTACCTGCATGAGGAAGTTAGATAGGGCACACTGCTGCTCTGTTCTAACAGCTTCAACACCACTGCCAGTGACAAATGCAAGATTCCTTCCACACAGCCACTACAAGACTGGAGTAGATGAAACAAGCAAGGTCTGGTTGCAATAGAGAAGACTACAACTCAAGGACAGTTTCCTCATACGCAAGTAAGTTGTAAATAGGAACACAGAATGTGTATGTTGGTTTACAGCCAGGGGTTTTGTAACTATGCCACAAAGGAAGATATGTAGAGTCCCAGAGGTTGTGATGTGCTTGAAAAGTGAGGACACTTGTCATAGGATGAAGTAAGACTGCACTGTGCATGATCAGAGATAGCAGCAAGTTCCAATAATGACTATCCTTCCTAGTGTGGCTGGTATCCTGCTCTGTAGGCAGACAGCAGGTATGAGTCTACAATTCCTATAAAGGGAGAATCTTCAGTGCTGTGGGCCCTTCAGCCTGAGGCCAATGAAGCTTTGTAATACATGTGAGTATGCTCAACTAAGCGTTTCATGGCTGGGAACTATTTCAAGCTTAACCCATCATCACATAACTATACAAAAAGCTTCCCGTTGTTCTGTAAGGTATTCATGCATCAGCTTTTCAATTACTACCATCATTATTCCTCAAAAACATGCTAGTACATTGGTTAGAAGTCTTGAGCCAGAAAAAGCAAGTATGTACTGTTATTGATCTGTACTTAAAAAAACAGAACTTAAATAGAACAGCAGTTCATCTTTGGATAATAGTTACACATAGTGCTTGGAAATGCTTAATTTGGTAGCCTTCCATGTGTATTCACTAGTTTTAAGATGTTTCAGATGTTTCAATTATTTCTCTGGATAAGACACTCACATGTTGTTCCAACCACAGGTTTCTCGCTTCCTTCTAGAAGGTCCCAGAAGTAGAGAGATGACTGTTCCATCTGGTCTTCAACACTAAAACAAGTGACAAGTTTCACCAGGTAGAATCATAGCCAAGACCAAGTGCTGCAGTGTCCCAACTAACGTTCAGCCCTCCAAACCAAGGCTGCAGGCACAGAGTGAATACTAAGCCCTGAAACCACTGTGTGATTTAACTTGGCAACCAGAAATGCTTTAGTTGGTCATTACACAGATCCTAGCACTATCCCACAAGAACATATGGCCAGAGTTCATTCCAAGCCAGGATCCCCAGACAGGGCAACAATTGCTGTTTAATCCGTTGGTCACCTTGTTTATTGGATGAACATGTACAGGGGCAACCACCAACAGCTCTTGCCACTCTCAATAACTAGCAGTTATTGAGAAACTTTGTCATAGGTCCACGATCCAACCCTTCCAGACAATGGAATTTGAAATCCACCACAATGAAACACAGTATCCCAAAAGAAAGGATCACACTTCTTGTAGAAGTGTAATATGGTGACAGTAATCCAGAAATAATGTTATTTCACTTGAATGAGAGACTCCTGTTGTACAGCTTTTTATAAGTGTTCTTAAGATAACTTCTAAAGAACAGCAAAGATTAGGCAAAGCTTTGTGTATTGGCAAGTGATTAGAATTTTTGGGAACTTAAGAGTTAGTCCATATTCAAACATAACTTAACCATGAAGTGTTTCAGTTTTTCACCTAATAACAACTTGTTACCTTAACATGTATGAGATTTAATGGAGAGGTAACACAAACTTTAGGCTTGTTTTAAAGTTTGGGGGTTTTTAGGCTTTTTTTTTAAACCACTTTGAAGTTAATAGCAAGAGTCTCAGGAGCACCACCTTGCATTCCTTTGGAATAAAAAGGACATGTGGATCATCATGTGAACTGAATACAAAACAGTTCTGAGTTTACTGCACTTTTGCTACTTCATGAACAGTGAGACCTCAAGGAAACAGCACACACCAGCCTTCCTGCTTAGGATGGTGTTGGACTATCTCCCCTCAGTCCCACAGGGAGACAAGATGGCAAATATTTGCCTAACTTGTACCTGAGGCTGTAATTACTACAGCTTTCCTTAAATGCTCAGAGTGAGGTAAATCTGTTACATTCCTTATCTCAGACTAAAGCAAGTGTACTGAATAGAATTTTAATTAGTGTTCCAAAACATAGTATTTAAAGACATGGCAGTGTCAAACAGAGGACATTTACTGTAATGAACAAAGCATACTAATTAGACAAAAATCTTGAACCTACCTCAAATTCTCATTTCTTTCAGGACATGTCAGTTTGGCGAATCTTATGAGGTAGTCTAGTTCTTTAGAAGGCAGGTATATTGCACCATTCACACCACCTTTGAAGTCTTTCTGAACATGCTCTTGAGTGAAGTTCTGCAGCACGTACTGGACTTGAAGTATTGTACGCAGTTTTTTCTTCTCTGCTTCAAGCTTCAGTAGACTCTCTCTCCGCTGAGCCTTCTTCTGTGCTTTCAGCAGCTATTTTAATACACAAATTCAACAATTAAACATAATGGTTTAGTAATAGGATTCTAGGATAAGACAATGAGTTCTAGTATTGATCATCATACACTGAGCAAACTAACTATTCATTTCAGTTGGTTTACAGAAGCTCCTGACTCTCTTCAGATACCCAGGATCTTTCAAGCTCCTCCTTTGGAAGAGTTCCCCATTTATCTACTAATTCTCTAAGTCCAACTGGATACTGGTAGCTTCACTTCTGATATGCCTTTATGATATCTAGATGCTGATTATGTCTACAAGTTGCTTTATTGTAACAGCTTTTAAAGGAATTGGCAGAATTTATACCAATGCACAAATGTAGGCCTAGCTGATCTTGCACATTTATCACAAAGCTAGAAATGCAGAAATTGTCTTACTAAAAGAAACTTGAGAACTGTTCTTCACTTTTAAATACTCCAGTTTAAAAGATACAGCAGAATCCTACAGCTACTTTTATTTTTGTTGGCAGAAGACTGAAACACTCATTAAATAAGCAACACCACAAGTCACAGAACACACACAGTGCTCATGTATTCAAGAAGTTTCTCATTGTGTACTAAGAACCATGTGGCAGAAGCTATCCAAGTAACTGCAGAATTTAAAATGCCTCAATATGGGGCAAGATCTATGAAAATGCTGTTTCCTAGAACACACTGTAAAGGATACAAGGATGCTGTTGCCAGAATGGCACCTGGTGTTCCAGTAATGGCTATTGGCTGGAGAATCCATACCAGCAGAAACAGAGCCAAGTTAAAAACAAGTTACCCTTGAAATACAGCATAAGTTCAAGAACAAACACAAACAGGTAGAAGTTAACACTGGATTACTAAAAACACCTACATAAAGATACACTGGGTCACAATTCTTCATTTCTGTTATTTTTACAGGCAGCTACACAAAGGAAAGCAATAGGAAGCAATCCAAGGTTTGACATTCTGTATTCAACACAGAATGCCAGAGGGAACCCAAAGCAGTACCACTGCTGAAAAGGCTGTTGAATATTTGCTCACATAGTGCTTTGAGAGATTTACCACACTACCTGGAATTATTATACATGCAAGAAGAGCCTCTCTAGCAAAACTATTTGGGTCTCAGTGAACACCAAGACAAGCTATTTTACCAGTCCTTCAGCATTCTGTAGGAGGCAGAGAAATAAAGCCAGAGCAGTGACTAATCACATTTAGTATTTCCACCACTACCCTGGATCAAATCTTTCCACAAGGGTAGTATTTGCTTGAGCCAAAAAACAAGTTTCTCCAAAGATAAAACATTCACATAAATATAATGTAGGTAGTGCTTTAAACCCTGAATAAAGACCTTACATATAGAGACAACTACAGCAGACTAAGTAGCAAACTCCACAAGTTTCAGTAAAATTTTACTAAGAAGTGTACTTCTTAGTGAAGCCAAAGTGATTTAACCCCAGCACTTTCCCTCACTGGAAACATTAAAAAATTCAGTTTGGAAGGGATCCTGACACATTGTCTAGCCCAGCCTCCACAACAAAGGCTCCACTGAATCAAAACTAGATTGCTTGGAGCTTTTTTCAGTCAGATGTTGAAAAGATCCAAGGACTGATTTTATTGCTTCTCTAGACAGGCTGCTCTAGTGCTCTATGATTCTCAGAGCAACCATTTCCTCCTACCTAGTTGGAACCTACTATTTCAATTAATGATCATTCCTTCTATCATATTTCTCAGCAAAAATCAGGCTCCACCCTTTCAGTATTTGCTGTCTGGGGGCTAACACTGCATATCCTGCCAAGCCTTCCCGTCACCAGGCCCAGCAAGCCCAGTTCTTCCAGACTCATCTCACAGGTCTCATCTTCCAGGCCCCAGCCATTCAGGGACTCACCACTGGACTCACTGAGGCTTATCTATAGCTTTTGTCTACCAAGTGACCAGAAACAGACACAATTGGTTAACAAGCACCAAATAATCAGTTCTCCTTAATCTGCCTGTCCTCAGTCTATGTCTAAGCTTCACTGCTCCAGGGGTACATTCCAGTTACCTTCCCTGAAGCCCACAAGGACCCACATGTCCTTTCCAGTAGAGCTGCTCTCCCAACAGTCTGCACCTGTGCAGGGGATGAGCCCACCTCAGGCACACTGTTAATGGTTTCAAATTTAAGTAAGCTGGAGTCATCTCAAACACAGCTGAGCTACAGGGACTGAATTTACTTAAGCACAAGTTCTTACAGGGATGTGCACCAAGTTGCTATATGCGGAGGTCAGTGGTACACAAAATTGTCACTTTTCTGCTCCAAGACAGGAATTTCCTAATACTGTGCCCACTGGCATATAACTGTAGCCATTAGAAAAGTAGCACAAATCTTGCAGTTACCTCCTGGCAATATAGGGAAGAGCATTTATACTTACATCTTGGCTAAGTCCTGAAAAAGTCTTCTGAAGCTCCTTGGCAAATTCTAAGTTGTGTACAACTTCATCATATTTCTCTACTGCCTCCTATAAAGGAACAGAAAAAGATATTTTTTGCATGCTTAAAATTAACTGTTGCAACTCAATTTCCTTGCACTTAAACTCTCATTGTGAACTGCTTATTTTGTGTGTACTTCAAAATACTGTGTCTGTAGCTGGTACTTTAAATTTAATTGTAAATATCATCACCTGTAACTGGGATGTGCAGCACAAAGCCAGCTCACACCACCAGACAGACATTCTACAAGCTTGCCTGTATTAGACTTCCCAGACAACATCTTGTACAATACTTGAGATACTAATGTGGAAACAAGAAAGCCTGTTCTAAAAAAAAAAAAAAAAATTAAAAAAAAAGGCTTTAGCCAATATTTTACTAGCTGGTCTTCAAAAAGGCTAATTGCAGTAGATTATTAATTGCCTTTTGAGTCATTGATTTTTAAAAGTTTCCTTGACAGCTCTCATGAAAGCAAAATGCTGCAGTTCAGATGTGCTGCCCAAATCCTCATACCATAAGACATGTCTGTGAAGTAACAAGTTATGTTTAAGTGCAGTTGTCCACATGTGCTTTACACTCAGTTTGGTTTATACTCCTGACATGGTATCAGAAATTTTTCTATAACAGGCACATCAGTCTAAAAATAAAGCTCTTTCAAAGCAGTGTTAGTGTTGAATGTTTCATCTGTGCAGTGACAAAAGTTTAATCTACTGCCCTAATAAGATTTGGGACATCTGCAAATTCCATATGTGTTCCTAAGCAACTGGAAAACAAGTTACATGTTCATTTGTTCAATCAGTTTGATTGCTCAGTTACTTTTATTCACTTGTTTGTTGTACACTAGACAAACTAGGCCTAAATTCTACTCAACACATACTGCAGAGCACTCGTCTGATAGTTCAGGTTGTCTTCACACAATTTACCAAGGAACTTTTAAGGCCTAATTAGCAAGTTCACTTAGCACTTGGGAGAATAACAGATTCTAAGTCCTTAATGCCCACACACTTAAGGAAGATTCACAATTTAACACCAGCATCTTAGCAGACAGATTACAGTAACTGCACTTGTAAAAAATTCCAGAGTAAAACTCCCTACCTGAAAACGCCAAGAACAGTTACCACTGCTTTGATGACAAGCTATAACTCAGCCTGCAGGAAAGCAATAGTTTTCTTCTGTCACACCTGTTATTAACATTCATTAACAGCATGCTGGAGGAACAGTACTGAGGAAAATCTGCTCAGCTTGCAAAACAGCGCATTATTGCCGGTAAGAGCATTTAACTTGGAAGCTCCTCATTTTTGAAACAAATGTTTCCTAAAGTGAGGCTAGCACACATCGTAGCTCTGGCAGGCATGCACCATAAGTAATTACAGTGTAATCCAAGTTGCTTGCAAAACAATTTCATCACCAGATGTGCACTTCTTCCTCTGCGTGAGAAAATGAAAACTATAGATGGCATCAAGTTACATTCGAGCTGTCACAGGCAGCTTGGTTTCCTTAGGTAAAGGTTAAACTGTGTCAAGCTCCCCTCCAGCTTCAATTTGTATATACATCAGAAATTTGCATCTGAAAGTTACAAATGTAGTATTTCTGTATATTATCCACTGAAAAAGGGGTTTTCACAAGATTATTAGTTAAATATTGAGTGTATATGTGCTTTTGCAATCATCTGAACAGTCTGACTACCACTTGTCTAGACTACCACCTAATTACTCATTTTAAAAGCCTGAGATATCTCAGAAACTGGAATAAAGATACTAATATTTAAGAAGCAAAGCTCAGCTAGGAATACTAAAAGCCAGTAACCAAGTTAATGCCATTTTCCAAAATTAGTGCTGCTGGATGCATTTGAAAGGAAATGCATCTACATAATCCTTTATCTCTTTAGCTCCCCATTCTTAATTTCACTTTCACCTAACAGCTTTTCACAGTTTGGGGCATATACCAAAGTAGTCAAACTCAGATGTAGCTTTAAAACATATTCAAGACTTGCCCAGCTTACACAGAACACTGTTAGTCTCATTGTTCGTGGCAGAAAACAGATTGTAAAGAATACCTATGACCTAAACACAAAAGATTCTGGCCCACCCAATTCCAGACTGAGTTTAGAGAAACTGAAAGGTCATCAGCCTACTTCAAATCATCAGCTGTAATCAATTTACATTTGCACTTGAGATGGCAAGAGACTAAATCACATTTCACTGCCAAGTGGTAAATGATCATTCACCCCAATAGGTCTGCTTTTAAGTAGCAAGTTACCATTTCACCTCTTAGCCCATTTACCTTTGGGTTTCTTTTACAAATGATTCAGAGAAAGGAAGTAGTATTTGTGTTCTCATTCTGCTGCACTGTGATTAAACTAGCATTCAATGAAATTTTTCCAACTGGTTCATAAGCAGGATCAGCATTACCACTGAAGTGTTAGTACCCTGCATCACATAATTCTTCCTTAGCACGTGTGCAGTACATCTTAAAAATGTGACCCTGGGTGACTAGGGCAATAAACCCTTTAGATTATGGGACACTGCTACTTGGATATGCTTAAGAAGCAATAGCTTTCACGTTACAGAAACTTTGTTTCAGTTCTAGAAACCATTCAAGTTCAAGACAGAAAAAAAGCCCAGAAGGCTGTCAGTGAGATTAGCAGCTACTTGTAACCAACAGCACTGTGCAGTCAACTGGTAATTTCAAGTGACACATGTTAATGAAGAAGTCATGAGGATTAATTAGCTACCTAAGAATTCTTGAGGTTTGGGTTCTAACACTACACTGCCAATACAGATAAGCTGCACACAGACATCTCATTAAGAAATAAAGGTTCAGGAGTACCAAAGCTGAAAGTCTACAGAGCAAAGATAAATAAGGACGTTCATTCTGTTACTTCATTACAACACAGGAAGGTTAAAGTAGGAGACAAAGCTTGTGGGCTCAATGTTCAGCCCAATTCCTAATAACTTGTTCATTTAGTTTTGTCAAAGATACCACACCAAGCCTGCAGACACTGTTTCTGTAAAGCCACACTATCATCTCCTACAGCAACCTATCCCTTCTGACACATTGGAAAGGTTTGAGGCCATCCACTCATGAACAAAGCAAGCTTACCAACTGGTCTTGATTGAGGGCTTCCCCCTTCTTCAGACGATCTTTGTAGTCTTCCAGTTTGAGCTGCAGAAAATTCAAAGTAAACTTTTACATTCATTTATGTCTAATGTGAAGTATGGAGTATGAGTGAAGTTACATATGCTTTCCATATTTTAAGCCATCCACATACTGCAAGAGAATAGAAATTTTACTACTTCCTTTTGTTCTCAGGAGAAAAGAACACAAAGCTTTGCTATTGCCTTTTATTTGGCAATCTAGTCTGCAGGACTGCCTACTTCCTTTCCCCATCATTGATCTAATATTTTTAAGGAGCTCCAAATATATCTATGTCCTTATTTTAAGTTAGGCTTGTTTACCTTTTCCAAGTCAATGCTGGAATTTAGTTATATTACCCTGAATAATCCTTCTTATTTTCCAAAACATGTGTTTCAAAAATTTGTCTTCAGTTACATCAAGATTTTATAACACCATTCCCTAAGAAAGTGGACAAGTGTCTTCAGGGAAGAAATAAAACCTATTTCCAGTATACCGAAACAGTCATTAAATGCTGATGTAAACAACACAAAAACTAAACTATTGGGTGTTGCAAGCTTCTTTATACACAGAGGAAGAAGAAAGGGAAGTTAACTGCCATGAAGTCAAATACTATTTAATTTGTGTAGTGTCAGAATTTTACTGACACAATGCCTATAGAACTCTAGGACTAGGAATAGTTTCTACTCATTTTGGTAAGTCACACTTCCATTTGCTGGCATATTGTCATTCATGTGAAAATCAAAGATAGCAGAGAAATTCACAATAAGCTACCCCGGACAGAATTAGAATACTCCACAAAGTTGGTTAATCACACAAAGAAAACATGTTTGTCTGACATTATTCAATGCATGACATGAGACAGCAGTAATACTGCATCTCCTGCAGGAGGATCAAGTCCCCTAACCACATGGCCAGAAGTCTAATCTACTCCTTCTCCTCACCCTAACACATAACAAAAAGCTTTCCAGACATTTAGAGAAACACAATATATATTCACACAGCTGCTTTACTTGTAATCCTGATGCAATACCGAAAGCAACAGCACGATTTTTTTATCTCACAGAAAACAGCATTTTTCCCAGATAAAAACCATGCACATAGCTTTCAGTCACCTGTCAATCAACTGAAAAGCCTTGGAATGCAAAGATTGAGTAGCTATAGCCATAATATTTTAGGTGTATTAAAGTTATTATTCTTATTAACATTCTTCTGTCCCTCCAGCCTCAGAAAAGCAGAGGCCAAAACAAGAGAGCAGACTTTGGAGGATTTCTGTATAAAAGCTTTGTAATCAATAACATTTGTCTATATTTAAAATATGTAAGTCGAATATTTATGCAAAGGGCAATACATATTTAATATAAACAGACGTTCCCACAAGTCAAAGGAAACACTCTTCTCATCTCCAATTTTACAAATAATTCTATATCCTAATATTAGATGTATGTAATTGATGAAAGAAATAAGATACTTCTGCGAGATTATAAACCATCTTTAAATCAGTTCTAAGTTTGTTCTGAACTGTTTCAGTCTGGAGAAGCATCTCCAGTTTTCATCAACATATATTTGATCGCTATATCCACACACACATAACCTTATTCCAGCTATTAATAACAACTCAAAAAATAGGAATTATTATTTAAAAAGGTAATGAGCCTTACAATTGGCAGCCTAAATAGGCGCCATACCTTCTTTTTCTCGATGTTCCGGATCTTGTGTTTGAGGCAGATGAGCCCATTGTCGATGTACGTCTCGTAAGCCTGGGAAGGAGAGGCCGCCGTGCTCAGCGCGGACTGCAGGGGGCTGGCGGGAGCCGAGCTCTCCCCAGACGGGGTCACCTGCTGCTTGGCCGCCTTCATCCTCTTCTCCTCCCCTTCCTCCGACCGGCCTGAAGGTGATGATGGGCGATGAAAAGGGGCTTGGGAAAGCTGCACCATTGAAATGGATGGAGCTGCAAAGAAACTCCTTTTGTTTAGCTCTCGCTCACACCTCCCTCTCTCCCCTTTTTCAAGTTACATCTTCTCTTATCCTACATTCAGAACATGTAGCCGCAAAACTGAGCCTCAGTGAGAACTGGTCACAATTTTTCACTCTTCTCCCTTCCTTTGGAAAAATCCGTGGCAGGAATTTCAAATCAAGGCAAACTTCGTATGGTTCAAAGGCTCCCCACCCGCCCAGACACCAGAAACCCTTTACATAGGCAGAATTGGACAGCACAGGGGATGATTCCAGAAGCCCAATATAGTGACCATATAAAACTAGGCAGGTTTCCTGCACACATCACCCACAAGGGAAAAAAAACTGCAAGCAAGCAATTGCAAATCACGCCGCCAGCCCGGCATTCGGGCTGCAGCCTGAATGAAGATTTAGGAGTGCAAAGCCTGAAGGTGTAGCCCCTCTTCTTTTCAACCCCATTAAATCGGTTTTACCCTTTCATGACCTCTGCAGCAATCCAACTGAGAACTTAAAAATATTTCAACTGGAAAAAGGGATGACAAAACAAAAACGCTGAATAAAGCAAGCAGCCCGCTCTGTTACAACAGCGTCATCCTTCGTGAGGAACCGGTCCCTGCCTACACCCACCCAAAAGACGTGCCTGTGCCACGGCAAGGTACCAGCTGCCATGGGAGGGAGGGGCTGTAACCTTGAGCAGGGAGTTCCTGCAAGAGATGCCCCGCCACCCTCCTCTCCAACTACTTACGGACACCTGCTCCTGGAAAGCAATGACACCACAATTCTGCCTGCCCGGCGCCGGGGAGGCCGCGCCACGCCGCCCCCGCGGGTGGAAGCCTGGCAGTCTCCGGGACACCCGCTCAGCCCCGCGGCGCTCAGCCCTCCATCCCGTCCTTGCTGGTGATGCGCAGGAAGCACCTCCCGGGCAGAGAAGGGCAGGGCTGCCGCCGCTCCCTGAGCAGGGCGGAGGAGGAGGGAGACAAGAGGAGCAGCCGCTCCTTCCTGCCGGGGGATTCACCTCCTCCTCCGCTTCCTGCGCCCGCTGCTGCGGGGCCGGGCTGCGGAGGGCCGCGGCCAGCCGGTCCCGCACCGCCGCTCCCGCCTCCGCACTCACCTCGATGCCCGCACACGCTCAGGCCCGCCCCACCGCCCGCCCCCCGCCTCATATAGCGGCGGGGCGGAGCGGGGCCGCCCCCTCCCAAGGGCCGGCGCCGCATCACCTGCGCGCCCGCCCGCCCCGCGCCGGGGCGGCTCCCGCCAAGGTCGGGGTGTCCCGCCCCGGGGGTGACCTGAGTTGCCCTGAGCTGTAGGCGTCGGGCACCCCGGATGGGACATCCTGCGAGAGCGGGGCTGCCACCCAGTTCATAGCGACGGGTCGTGCAGGGTGACACCGCGCCGTCCGTGCTGAAGAGACTGGCACAGGACCGGCGAAGCCGCGATCTGCGTATCGCGGCAGCCTCTCACGACAGTCGGCCAGGGACAGGCTGGCGGCTCTCCCTGAACAGCCCCGAGACGAAGAGTCTCCCCGTCCCAGTGCAAAGGAGATCCCCCCCGGCATCCGCCTGGTGCCAGCCCAGGGCCCTGTCGCACCCCTTGACTAACGCGGGTGGCCATAGGACAATTAGACGTGTTGGTTTGTGCCTGTGAAACCACCCAAAGGGTGTGTCTGGGCCAGCACAGTTTCTGAGGACCATAGGTAACCTCATGTAACAAAAAGAAAAATGTGTGTGTATTCTAAAAATCACAAAACCACAGAATCAGTTTGATTTGGAAAAGACCTCTGAGATCATCTACTACAGTGTATGACTGAACTCCACCATGTTAACTAGACTATGGCACTAAGTGCCACATCCATGTTTCCTTAAATACCAGCAGGGATGGTGATTCCACCACCGCACTTGGCAGTCCATTCCAATGTCTGATCACCCTTTCTGTGAGGAAGTTCTTCCTAATGTCCTAATGTCCAACCTGAACCTCCTCTGGTTGCCTGGGAGAAGAGACCAACCCCCACCTGGCTACAGCTCCTGTCAGGGAGTGGTAGAAGTCTCCCCCAGCCTCATTCCAGGCTAAACACCTCCAGCTCCTCCTCACAGGACAACCCAATGCAACCCAAATGAAACTCAACCATGTAAACACTTGATAACTAGTAAAAGCACTTGAAGTGTATTGAACATACACAATAAAATGATCACAAACTTTTGTTAAACTCCAATAATGGCATCAGTGTTGCACAAAGTGCCAAAGGTTGGAAAACTAGAGAAAACAGGCCTTCTAAAGATCAGAGAACTAAGCTGGGATTCCGTTTTCTGTGTTTCTGTGGTCATTACCTCAAAAAAAGCAATAAATAATATAGCAAGTTGGTGGCAATCCTGAAAAGTTGTGAAAGTAGAGACATTTTGAAAGAGATACAAATTACTAAGTGAGGAAGGACTGCAAAGAGAGGTTTTACAGAATGCAACAAGTGTTTATGTAGTACACAGGATGGATAAGAGAAAAGGCTCATACAAAAGAAAGATTGTATTTAAAAGTAGAAGAAGCAAATGATAAGTGATTTGAACAATTCATGGAGCATCACAGAATCAGATTCAGCCATTTGCAACCATCTGTAGCATCCACAGTCTTGCTACTTCTCCTGATTCAGTCACAAGTCTCAAAATATTTCACTTTTCTTATGGCCCTGGCCATAATGAGGTAATTTTGTGAGGCAGTTTTCATGACTGAGAAGAAATGCTTAATGAATGTAATGATTTAATGATTTAATGATTAATGGAAGCTTGTGTCTAGGATCAGCAATGTACACTGGGAGTCCTTCCTGCAGATTTCTGTTCTTTGTGTATTTTTCCCAAAGTTAGCACTGATAGGATAGATCCTTGAAAAATAATTATAAAATAATCAATTAATGCATATATTAATCAGAAGTCATAATTAATGTTCGTACACCCAGAACTATCGTATAAGTCATAATTGCAGCTGGCAAACTGCTTCATAGTGCACTTTTACAATTAGGAATTTGCATAAAAGAGGGGGGGAAATGTAAAGAAAAGTCATACAAGCCAAATCTATTTTTTAAATCAAAGTGTATTTGAATTTCCTTTCAAAACAAATACAGAATAAGTATTTCAGACTGCTGCTTTGTCATTTTTAGTATATATGTGGTCTCCAGAGCACTGTAAGGAGCATTATTAATGTGACAAGGTCAAGCCCACTGAAGTTAGGAAATGCCATGATTAAGCACAGCCTAAATTAATTAGTTTAATTCCATTTTGCAGATCCATTGTGAGATCATCTTTAAGTAGATGGTCATAGGTTATTGCATCTAACCACACATTGATCATACCCACGGAGTCCTGGACACCCAGCATTCCCAGCCTGGGGATCTGTGCCTTTTACTCCAGGATCAGAAGGGGATTACACTCCAGTGGCTGAAGGAAAATGTTTTGTCCTTTTTTTCAAGTTCGACTGATTCTGCTTGTCCCCTCTCACTGTGACTGCCTAATTTTTCCCAGTCCCAGCAATTTATCCCACTCTCATTTTTCTTGTATTCCTATTTCCACTCCTGAACTCCAGGCTCAATCTTTTGCCTCAGGTCTGCATGTTGTCCAAGTCACAGGCTCCTCTGAGAAGCAGCTTCTTTGCCCATAATTCCGACCCTTTGCCCAACCACTTCCAGTTTTCCACACCTGACTCTTTATACAGCTTAACAAATTCTGATCCCAGTGGCACCTGTGGTAAACCTGCCTTCCTCCAACTACAGTGGGCCAAACCCCAGCCAGCCATGGTGCAGACTGAGACCAGGTTGCCACTTTTCGTTCCCTGCCATTCCTCTTATTATTGTACTCTGAAACTCCAGAAAGAAAGTTGGTATGTAGAATAAATCAGCTGCCTGTTAACTTAGGAGAGAAAGGCAGACAATGAAGCTGTTGCAAAGATTGTACAGTGATGGACTAGAGATATCTGCTTCAGTCATGGAACATATTTTAGATGGGAAGGCTGAGGAATTCTGGAACCAACATGGGATGAACACACTAGATCTCAGAAAGAGGAATATTAGTCAGAATTGTGCTCAATTTATTGAAAGAACCTGGAGGATCTTAGGAAATATGTTGCTGCAAGGTTATGTCATGATGCAAGGAGTTTTTCTGTGTATATACCCTGTGGCTCCCTGTCTGCTACTCAGAATTCAGAGCCAAGGAGTCTGGGGAAAGGGTGCCCCATTCGGTGTGCAGCATTGCCTTACACAAGCTGCTACACTCCACAGTGATTTCTATTAGTTTTTGCAAATGCTTCTTAAAGATACAGTTCTTCCTTCACACTCTAGCTCCTTGTCTTCTGTGTTTCCTTCACAGGATCCTAGTTTGAGTTTCCTTGTATAGAAACTTTTTCTCCTTTTTTACCTCCATGTTCAATCCTGCCTAGAAAACTGGTTTATATTCCTGCTCTTCTCGTGCAACCAGTGCCAGGCATCCTTTCCAATTCCCCGCCAGTGCTAGTGGGCTCAGTTCTCATATCACCAGAATTCTTGATTCTATTGACTTCTTCCATTCCTCTCATTTTGCCTTTCTTTTTTTCACTCACTTTCTGTGTTTTCATAAGATGTTTTATTCTTCCATAATTTTCAAGGACAAGAGGAAAAGCAGCAAGAAATGTAAGCAGAAATAGTTACTGTGCCTGGGAGCAGCCATTACAAGCTTAGTCATATTTCACCTATGTAGCTCCAGGCCAAACCTAATGTGTTTAATTAAAGTCCGTGCTAACACCTGTAAGATCTGTGAGGGAATGGAGTTATGCTCCCTGGCAGAAGCTGAAATTCCTGTTCCCAAGCTGTGGGTTTCTGGAATTTCAGTGAAAGCTCAGAAAGGATCCCGTGAACTGCTTGTTTTTTCAGTTCCATTCTTGAAAATGGTTAACATATCCAGAATCATGGAATGCCTGGGGTTGGAAGGGGCCTCTGGAGATCACCTGTTCCAAACACTAGCACGCCTTAACTCAGTTTGCAGCAGTCACCTCAAATGGAAGAGTTCATCTGGAACTGAAAAACTGTCAAAGCAAAAGCAAATCTTAGAAGTGTGGGGCAACCTTAGTAATAAGAGGGCCCAGCTGAGGAGAGGGATGTGGTCTGAGTGGTCCAAGCAACAGCACCTGCTTCTGTTAATGTCTCTGCCATTGCTTAGGACTTCATCAAACCTCAGCTGCACAAGGGGAAACAATGCAGAGCAGGCATTCATATAGGATTTCTTTTGTATGTACATGAGGAAAAATCTCAAAAGAAATTCACTAATTTCCAGTGGTGAGATTAAAGGGAACATTTGCCCATGAATGCTTTGCAATAGGGACTGGTCCACAACAGTGGATTTGTCAGAAGCATTTCTTTCATTGACCGTATGAAAAAAAGTTTGCCTGTTCTTGGAAGCTGCAGCTCACACCTGTGCTTGTTAGGGGGTTTGGCAGCTAAACTCTCTCCAGAGTTTATATGTAGAGGACATGCAGACGGTCAGGCTTTTGATGGCCACTGTGCTCTGCTGTGGGATCACTCATTTTCAGGATGAGAATTCTACTTTTACATTTCCTGTGTTTCTGCTACCAAGCACAAGGGCAAGAAGATGCTTAGCTAAGATGCAGTGGGGATAAAAGGGAGGAAGATAATATGTGGGGCAGAAGAGGAGTTTGAGTGATAGACCATTGTGTAAGCCTTGGAAATTTGATGTTAAGATATTAGTAAGCTTGTAAAATTAGGCATGAAAAGTTATAAAATAGTAGAAGTAAACTTTCCCTTAAAACCAACATTAGTTCAGTTAATTTTATGTCTGTCTGATGGTATTTTGATATATTGATAAATATATCAATAACAATAAATATTTTGATATATTGATATTGGGAGTGTTATTTCCTCCAATAAACCCCTCCCTTTTCCTCTCTCTGTGCCTGTCACAGATGTGGTCTTAGAACAAAACTGGATTGTGCATTAAAACTCTTGAGTTCAGGACACATACTTAGTTTTTGCAGGATTTAGAAGACTTACAGCGAATGAGTAAAATAACTGTAGGAAAATATATTTTATGGATAATGTAAGTGAACATTGAATTTTAAGCTAAATTAAGCTATCTCTGCTACATATTTCTGAAGAACTTTACATGGATATGTTCTTCATTTTCTAGCTGAATTAGGATCTGGTTGTAGGTACAGAGCATTCACAGATGCAACTAGCATAAAGAGGTGGGATGCTTTGAGCATAATATAGTCCTTTGAATACAAATATCATGGGCAGTGAGGCATTATATGGCTTGAATTATGCACTCAAAGTTAGTACCATCTGTGACTTTTGACTGTAGAAAGAGGGATAATCCCACCTCCACCAGTCACAGGAATGCTGATAAAAAGCCACCCAGTGTATTTCTCTATTTGAAATCAACACAGTCTCCAAATAAGATCTTTATTATTTATTTTCAGTAGTCTGTGGAAAAATGTTTTCTTTATCCTGAATGTGAAGGAGAATTCTGTGGTAGAAAGAGTTTCTTTCGAAGAGGAACTGTAGAGCTGCACATGCTCACCATTCTGCACAGAGATTAACAACATGATACTGTGAGATACTGGGCTTGCTGCCTTCCCTTTCATGTGCTCCCCTGCCAGAGCCCAGATAGTCCAGGGTGTCTTTGCTTCCCAAGAAGTAGCTAAAAATTGTTCAGTGGCCCTGTCTTTCCGTCGCAGCCCCAAAGAGCCCTTTGATGCTGCAGGACTCCATTAAAATATTATTCTGTTATGTTGTGGTTTTCTGTTAGAGCACATTTTTTTCACTATGATTTTCATTTCCATTAAAGTAGCTTCTCAAATGTTTGTAAAACATTTCTCAAATATCTGGGGGCCATCATTTTCAGATTTCTGAGTTCTTATGCAAACACATTTTCTTCTCACAGAATTTTATTTGGTTGTTCACTGACTTGGGATCCTCAATGGCTCGTGGCTCCAACTTCTGTGTAGCAAAGGATCTCCTGGCATTTCACAAGCATGAACCTCAGACTGGCTGTACCCTTACAACTATGGTGCATGGCTCAAAAATATTTAAGTCAAACAGGTCTTAAAAACCTAACAGCCTGACTTGGTTGGTCCTTTTATCCATTTTTTTGTCTTAGATATGGTTTAGACAGTAATGATTTGGACAGCTTGCATGCCTTTCATTCTGCAAGCAGTAACTTTGACTCCTCCAGAGAAGCCAATGGATTTTTATTATTCCCAGGGACATACTAATGACAGATTTATTTCCTTCTTATTGCCACCTAAGCAACTTTGATCTCAGACTTTTCAGGTGGACCCGTGAAAAATGTTTTCATTTCTATTTCCCTTTGAATCATATTATGCCACAGATGCATTCTGGGACTCAATTTAAAAGTTCAATTAAAAAATTCTGGGACTTAATTTAAAAGTGTGATTTCAGATCATCACAGACTATCTCTACAATCTGGTAGCTTTCTCTGCAGCATTACCCAATAAGTTGTGAGGAAAGAAAAAAATAGGTCCCACTTTCTGATTTTTTTCTCATTAGGAAGAAAGGATGGGTGGCAGACAATTGACATGCCTGAACTCTGTCTGTGACCTGAATTTAGGACTCAGTCTCTGTGGCTTCATTTTTTTGATTCTGCAAATTCTCAGCAATGTAATATGCAAGATGTTGTGTATCTGTATGCAATTGAATAAAAAGAGGGGCAGAATTTGGCAACTTCACAAAATGCTATTATGAGATTCAGGCGAGAAAAAAAACCATCCAAAATTATTAGGGAACAAAGATTGAACACTGTAGAGATTTTTATTATCAGCTGTCTTACTTGATTCATCTGTGTTCCTGTAAAACCTTAAAATTTACAGGAAATAATATGGTAGTTATGTGGGGAGGATGCTAACAAAAGTTTTAAATGCGTGGTAAATAGAAATTATAGCGGAAAATTAAAAGCAGAAACCCAAAACATCTCTCTGATACTTCTATAAAGTGGAGAGGTGTTTTCTAAAAATATGCATGCGTATGCTTAGTTTTATGTTGGCTATTTTCTCACAAAATAAAACAGTACTGATCAGATGAATGCAAATAAATATGTTTAAGATTTATAGGATAGGGCCTGACTTTCTTGAAGATTTCCAATAATTCCTTGTGGAATTCAAAGTACGAAAACCAATTTTGATCATAGTCCTTCATTTTCCTACTTTTAATAAAATCTAGGCTCTTTATTAATTTATATTCCAAAAAGATCATATCTTGCAATCATTATTTTCATAGACTCCAGAGCAAATAAATTGCTCATAAATCTATCAGTATCTTTTTAATAAATAGCAAATTATTTTTGTGAGAAATAAGATTATTGCTGACGATTTTTAACAAGGCTGAAACCACCCCAACAATTTCATAAAGCCCTTAGAGAGCAGGATACATTTATCCAGGGATCCTGACAAGTTGGGTCTTAATATTATTTATACTATTAAATTTATTTAAATATTGGATATTGTTTTAATCCCCTGCCTCATCTAACTCTCATTTTCATTTACTCCCAGTACTTGTTGCAAACAAAGCTCCCTCAAAAGGTCTGCATAGAAACTAATCTGGTTTTCTCTTACCTTATTAAGTTTTGCCACAAGAAGAAAGCTTTCACTTGGAACAATTTGATTAAGTACTTTGCATTTTTTATGCTGGTTGTGTTGATATAAGTGCAGTCATTCACATGAGTGTGGGAACGTGGAGCCACAGGGAGTATAAACTGCAGCTGAGCCTGCAAATGTTTTTTTTTGTTCAGGACCCTTAGTAACCATCTGCATAAACCCATGGTTAACTTTGAGCAATTGCCTACTCCCAATGGCTTCATTAAGGCAATATACACATTTAATTTTTAGTAAAAGTTCATATTGAAAAGCATGGAGTTTTTTCTGGTTTTTCCTGCTATCTTAATGGGACAGTTAATCTTCTTAAAGAGGAGCAGTAAGTGCTTCCTTGAGATAAAAATCTAGACAGCTTTCCAGTATAGTGTTAGTATGCTAATGAAGAAGTTACATGAAAGAACTATACTTAAAGTGTTGATGAATTATAATTTACTCTCTGGATTACTCATTCATACAATTCAGTTACATATGTATTATTAGATTTTAAAGGTTATGAATACTGGTCAAATCAGAGATCCTGTTAAGAGAAAAAAAAAACCCAAACAAAATAAAACAAAACTTTAATGTTTCTGCAGCGCTTTGAACTTTTGAAGAGATGTAGTTATGAAAAAGCAACAAATAATGCTGTCAAAAACATACTGCTGTCACAGCTTCTGGAGCCAATGAGGAACATTTTCTGATTAAAAAATACCAGAACCACCTCTGCAGATTGCCAGAATAGAGGAGAAACATTTCAATTTCCCTGTTTTTCAACCAGCTATACACTAGCACGACTGAAACAAAACCTGTGAAATTATCAGAGCCTTCAGACAAGTTAAGAGCAGCAGAGTGCTCTCAGATCCTCAGGAGAGCAGAGCAGTATTATACTCCTGCACCACTCCCACTGCTGATAACAAAACAAAGAGCCAGGGTTGAGCCTGGGAGAGACAGACAGAGATTTACTCACCGTCCTACAGCTTAGAAGGAAAACTATAAGAACCATAACAAAGCACAAATCTCCTCTTACAGTAAGGCTGAAAGGCAGCACGAACAGATGGGGTTATCTTCATGTTTCGGTGATAAATAAGTCTGCATTCATTTCACAGACTAGAATGCCCTCAATTCACTCAAGAGTCAACAGCATGATGACACACAGAACTGTTAACATAAAGTGAAAAAAAAATCCCTTTTGAATGCTGCTCTGTCCTACATGCCCAGGTATGGCCACATCATCCTGGCCACCGGCATGCAAACAAGAGCACAAAATCCAGGGCTCGTGCTGGATGCCTGGATTGTGGCCACACTGCCCAGGCCTGAGTCCTCTGGAACCACTTGAATTATTCAGTGTTACCTGTGGGGACGTGAGCTGATGAATGGCAGCCTGTTTTGCACTTGAGTTTCCATCCTGGAATAGCCAGTTGAGCACACCAGGGCCCAGGCTGGGCACGCTCCAGCACAGGCTGTGACTGGTGAGTGGATCAGATCTTGCCTTCAGGTTGTCCTAAACCAAGCAGAAAACTGTAAATAAAAGCCTCCACTTCAAGAAATGCTGAACCACCCACATCTCCCTCTGACATCTGTGGTAACCAGAAAGGCTCTGACACTGAGAACTAAACTAAAAGCCCCTGAGTCTGTAAATATTTGTTCACAGGTTTATCTTTAAGTGGAAAAGAAATCCTGCAAGACATTATCCAGCATTCATTGAAGTCATTGGAAAGACTGCTGTGGGCTTCTTGGAGGGGCTTCTCAGTATTTTGTCCCTCACTCTCACTGTACTTATTTATTCAGTGGAGACCTAAATTTGACTTTTGTGCTCAAAAAACCCCCCAACAATCAACCAACAACAACAAAAAAACCCCCATCCCCCACGCTGAATATTTGGATATATTTTCTGAGAGACATTTTAAATTAAAACCCTCCACACTCCGCCTTACCTTGCCATAGTGCCTACTGCTGCTGCTGCTACTTCTTTCATACTACCTAAGGTTTACCAATTACAGCTTTGTATTTTAGTTTGTTGCTGTCAAAAGTTTCTTCTGCTGAGTAGATCGAGTATATTGCACCATTATAGAAAGGCCTTTGAAACAGTGCCTGACTGCAGTTAGGTGGAAATTTCTTCTCTCTGCTAGGAAGCATACACTAAAAACTCTGAGAATCTTAAAAATCCACTAGAAACTGCATTATTCACCCTGATTTTATAAAGAAGATACTGAGGTATGATAGCTATGTGTAATGTCAATGTAATTTATAGCTGTTCTTTTGGGGTTTTTTATTTATTTGTCTTTCTTTAGTGGATCACAGGCTGAGTCTCAGACTCTCTTACTTAAAAGCTGTGGGTTTTTTTCAGATGACACAGGGGATCCACAGACCTGGAACATTCTCAAGTATAAAAGGGCTCTACACAGAGCAGTAGAGCACTGCTCAGCTCCTCTTCTGCTCCTTTCTTTACATGGCAAGAAGTAGCAGAGAAAACCCAACATACCAAACACCAACAATTATGAATGACCTCAGGGTGGAACCTGAATTGGTTGCCTACGTTTCCAATGCAACTTAAAGAAAATATTTTTAGGAAACTTCTGTCCCCCTCCCTCCCCTGCCTCACAGAAAATGACCTTTTTCACAGCTGATCAAGGTATTATTTACTCTGAAATTCTATATACAGACTTCATCTTCAAGAAGCCCAGTTTAATGGGCTACATTTTCCATTACCGTCATCAGAAGAGGAGCACGAGCTTCACTCTGTGGGTGTGGAGCAAGGAGGGGCATTTACATTTTGTAAATTGAGAAGAAACAGGGATATTTCTGAATTAGAAATTAGAAATTCTGAATTTTATGTGATTATGTTGCCAGTACAGCAAAGCACAGACTTCAGTGCATGAGAGATTAATTGTCCCCAATTTAATTTGACAGGGGGGTTTTGATGATTTTTTAGTTTCTTTAAGCTTTTTAAAAGTTACCTAATAAGTGGTTTGTTGAACTCACATTAATTGTTCCAGCAAATACTGTAAGTGCAGCATTCAGACAGAGCTCAGTAAATTTTATCCAGCACCTTTAATGGCTATCTCTTGTTTGTCTGTAAGTTTCCCATGCTGGGTGAGAACATGTGTCATGACGAGTAGCATTCCCTGAGAGAGGGAAGTTAAACTAAATTTTTTAATCATCTGTCAATCTCTTGCATCATGTTTCCTTTTTTATCCATCATCCAAATATTCCGTTGTCCTTAGGGAGTGCAAGACCTTTATGCAACACTTTTTCATCGATGCTGCTTCCCCTCTTCATCAGACAATTACACAATATGAGGTGTGCAGCTGAAGTGGTGCAGGGGAAAGGATGTCTTGAACTCATTATTTGGAGAGATGTATAACAATGAACTATTTGTGATGCTGCTGGAATAACATATGAAATGAATTAAGTGGAACTGACTTTGCCATTTTGCATATGATAATGGAGAGTTTTCAAGCAGTGTTTTAAAAAATTATGAAGTTGATTGAAATTATTATACATTTGGTTTCTACCTCATACATTAATAATAGAGTTGTGACAGTGATTTCTAAACAGATAATAGAGAACAGTGAACTCATACACATAATATAAAACCATGATTTGAAAATTTCACACTTTGTTGCATTGTCATGAGGCCTGTTACTTGCACATTTAACTTCCTTTGAATCCTTTTAGCACAGTGAATGATTATAATTATTAAATGGATGTACTGAAGACTGAATCATTTGTTATTTTTACTGCTATCTAAATACTAAGACAGGTAGATGTGATGATGAATGCAGGTGTTTTTTTAGAGCCAAACATTCTATTTATTCTCTTGGCCATAAATTTTAAACTGATTTGAAAGTTTAAGTGAATTTACAGCTTACCAGAGATGACAGAAAGACAGTGCTCAAAACAGACATATAATTTTCCTTTGTGTTAGTTGCTCACAACAACCAATGTCCTTAAAGAGCTATGGCTGAAAGCATGCATGCAATAATGATCAGCTAATACTCATAATTAATTAGTATGTTTGTTTTATTATCTGGTGGGTGGTTTTTTTGTTTTTTCTTGTTGTTTTGTTTTGCTTGTTAATTTGTTTTAATTGAAAAAACTTTTAGAAAATCTGAAATTTAAAAAAAAAATTGATTTTAGGTGGAAGTTGCAAGGGTAGGTTCCAAGGGGAAGGGGCAGCTTCAAAGTTAGCAATGGGCCTGGGTGAACTCCCCATCTCAGGCACATATAACTTACACTATTGCTACGCTGTAAAGGAGAGAAAAGACTGAAACAGAAAGATGCAGTTTTCACTTTGTTCTTGTTTAGACAAGAGCAGAGGTGACAGCAGCATTTTTGAACAGTATTCTCACTAAGTTTCACCAATAATTTGGTAACAACTGGCCCAACCCCTCTAAACAAGGAGGCAGACAATAATTCACACAATTTAAAATACATCTCCATATTCATTATGGAATTTAGAGCTGTGATGGGCCCATGCTGGGTAATAGAATGGGTTCCCCTGCAGACACAGCCAGCCCGAAAGCATAATCCCTCATATAAACTCTGCCCTTTTGTTTTGGACACCTCATAGGTATGTAATCTCCATGTTAGAAATTTAGGAGAAATCAACCTCACAGTTTACAGTTTGCAGACATTGCCACTTTTACACTAATTAAAGATATGCAGGAAACAGTAAAGAACTAATATGAGAGGTGAAAGACACAATTTCCTTGAGATTTTTGTATCAGAAAATCAAATCAAATCTAGCTGTGTATCAGAGTGCCAGAATCATCTTCCAAACCACATGGCAGAAATTGCACCTGCATAACTTCTCCCTTGCCCTTCAAACCCTACAAACGTCTGAATTACACATTCCTAAGTCATTCCTATTTAGTTTTAGTTTCTTCTCTGTGTTCCCTGCAGGTGAAAATGGGTCTGAGGAACCCACAACACCCACTGTGGCTGGAGGTTTTGCTCAAGGGAGGACAGGTGGGAAGCCAGCCCCCTCCACACTTACTCCAGTGGGTCTCCACTCAGCCGTGTGCCTTCCCTACTGCCCCACGCTGTGCCAGGGCACCCATCTGCAGCTCACAAGCTTCCCATGCCAGCCTGGGAGCTGTGCATGGCCCTGCACAGAGCTCTGCTCACACAGGCACCAACAATAGCCGAGGGCTAGCTTGTGTACACGGTGGGAGGTGATGGGCTCTTCACTCACCCGCCTTCAAAAGAGGGGAAAGTGCCTGCCCAGCAAACAGCCTGTCCCGCATGGAACGCTGGTAATACAGCCCAGGCGAAGCTCCTGCCTCCTGTCTGCTGACAGGGGCCTTCCAGAAGTGACAACAGATGGTTACTGTGTGCCAACACCACTGAAAATCTGTTCAGGTCCTGATGCTTCTCAGTTCTTTTGTTCCACGCTCCCACATATCTCCATATTCCTTCCTGAAAGGAATGTGCATTATACTAGTGCCACTGTTTACATTTAGGAAAATCATCTTTTTCTTCATTTAGGAAACTTTCTCCTGTATGTTTTTCCTTAAGAGGAATATTTACTTAGGATTCCTGTGAAATCTGTGTGGATAGTCTCTCTTCCACTTTCCATCTGATCTTTGTTTTAAACATTCAGCTTGTATCAGGACTCCCATTTACTGCCAAAGATGCAGCCAGCAGCAAAATCAGGATGATTAGTTATCACTCAGACTTCAAAGGTGTGTGCAACAGGCTAGACAAAAATGACAGAAACATTGGAAGAGACAAATCTGAGAGACAACAGGGGGCAGGATCAGACTAAGGAGGTGATGTTCCTAGTATATAACATAGTTAGATTTTATTCAGTTTTTCTTTCTATGGTACCTTGACCACTGTTTATAATTATTTTAAAATTTCTGTTACCAAGTGGTAGCCTTGCTGTAAAGGGTTGTGGTTTGCTCTCCAATTCCTCACAAGCTGGTCTTGCCACGAAAGCAATGCATGTGAGGCAGCATTAATGACTGACCTGTGATGCTTCACCTGAATTCAATCCACTGTATTCTTCCAATTACTTACTAAGGTTCCTCAAGCAGGTGAAAGACCTCCTCCCACCAGATCAAGACTCTGCTTCAACTGCTGTGGAATGCCATGGCCTAATTAAGGCAATGATAATGAGCAGCAGTAGCAGCACACTAAAAAATCTCACTGGAGTGGAACAAAAGTTGTTGATCCCGGTTACTTTGTGTTGGAGAATCAGCTGTAAAATTCACAGCCATTTAATTTGCACCTGTTTTCAGACAAACAATTGCAGATTGACCCAATTACAGTGACCTGCATTCTTGAGTAGGATTTGGCCCTGATACTTAGTGGGCTCTGCAAGCAATAGATGCTGTGTGTTCCTCCTGCATGTCCTGCATTTTCATTTCTTGAAGATAAAATCACAGAAGGCACACCAGCAGCTATGAAAAATGCCAGAGCCTCTTGATGTAGCAGCAAAGCCCACACACTGATGTGTGCTCTCCCTAAAGAGAAAAGAGACTGTTGGTGAGTCACAGATGGCAAGGAAGGGCTCATGGTCCCTGGTCAGCTCCATTTCAGGCAGAAGGGAAGCCCAAAGATCATCACTTGATGGTAAACACCAAGGGTCGAGCTATACCCAATCACGCAGTCATCAGAGACTTCTTAGATGTCAGAAGGTGAGAAGATGCTGCATTGCCAATCACCAAGGTATCATGTTGTTTCACAATTTAAATTCTTGGGAACAGACCTGGCAGCAGGGAAGCCTCTCTAGCTCAGCTTCTAAGAAAATTGCCTGCTGTGCACACCAGCTTGCAGCAGCGCTGGGCCCGTGCCCTACTTTACTGTGGAGGACAGCCAAGCTGAGCGCTGCTCTGAGCCTCGCAGGGCAGCCCCAGGCTGAGAACAGCAGCAGCAGGGGCAGCGTTACTGTGAGCGCAGCTGTGGCTCTCACAGCACCGCGCGGCGCCCCGGCAGCAACGAGGGCACACAGACATGCACATCACCTGCTGAGCTGCTCTCCCTGCTAAGGGATCCCCTCAGCAGTGGTTCCTCTGCACCTCTCATAGTCTCCAACTACTTTTAGTGGGCCAAACCTTTGACTGGCAGCACCTGACTTGGATGGGACAACGACACTAATTTACTCTGGCTGACAAGCAAGAGCATCACTTCTGGTGCTACTTGGGTTTGCCCAGGCAAAACCGTGTTGGTTTTTTTTTTTTGTTTTTTTTTTTTGTTTTTTTTTGTCCAGCAGCTCTTTTCTGTTATGGAATTAAAGCAATTAAAGCCCCAACTTCGTGTGCCTGTGAGCAAGGAGGTTGGAGCAGGAGGAGGTGCATGATCATCTATTGCAGCTGGAGGCGCTGGCCGTGCCGATGCAGTGCAGAGAGTCGAGCACTGCCGGCATTGCCCGATCGAGTGGAATCCACAGCTTGATCCCCAGGGATGTCCTGGACGCTGGGACTGCGAGCCGAGGATGCTCGGGGTGCTGGGACTGCAAACCGGGGATGCTCAGGGTGCTAGGACTGCCAGCCGGGGATGCCCAGGATGCTGGGACTGGGACTGCCAGCCGGGGAAGGGACGGTCCATCTCCGCCCGTCGCCCCACGCCGGGATGCGCCGGGCCGCGCCAGCGCCACCTCGCGGCCGCCGGAGGGACCGAGCCCGGTCTCGCCCCCCAGCCCCGGTGGTCCCCTTGGCTGAGGCTTTTTAACCTCCTCATAAACATGTATGTTTTCCCCCGTATCATCAGGCCACGCTGCAGAGGTCAGCAATAATAGCCACCCATGCCACCCCTCTTTTCAGGTCCATTTCCAGCCCTGTCCATCTTGTGTTTGGCTTAAGCAGGGACCCAGGGCCAGGTTCCAACAGTGAGGGTCCCTTTTCGGCAGAGCAGAATCATGAACTGCCTCTTCCTCAGTACTGAGGGCTTGGGACATCCAGGCAGTCTGTCCCTTTCCAGTAAAGCTTCCACTGGGCTGGAGGCTATGGACTTCTGTAGTGATAACCTCTCTTTCACAGTAGAAGATAGAAGAGAAACAAAACCTTAATTCGTTGTGATAGATGGCATGAAATGTGTCACATTCATTTCAAATACATCCAGGATTTGGAGTACACAAGTGCGCTGCATATATTTTTTTCTCCCAGAACATACAACTTCTCTGTAGGCCCATAACCTTTAACCTACCTCTTCCTCACCAACAGAATTCAAAGCTGCTGCAGATCAACACAAATATGGAATTTCCAACAGAAATACAAACTCCAACATCTCTTCCAAACAGCAAAGCAGGGTTTGCTGAAAAGGCTGGATGGCCCATCATGACCAAACAGATACCTCCAACAGCTTTACAGACCCTCTATATAGTTATTCTGAAGGGGAGAATGGGTTTTGTGTTTATTTGCTGTAGGCTGTTTATATGGGGGAAGTCAGCACCATTTACTTGATGCCACTTCCACTGTCTGGAAAAGGGGGACTGGGCATGTGCTGCCTTTCCTGCTCACAGACAGATTTCCAGGGGAAGGAAACAGAAGAGCCAAAAGGGAGTTAGTTGTGTGTCTGACATTGGCACTCACAGGACGAGGTTTGCAGAATAAATGGCAAACTGCTCTTACCCCTGATCTGAACAACCTAAAAAATTACATTACATGCTACAAGAGCCATTTAAGTGATGTTTCTCCTTTTCTTACATCATATTGAAGCTAATTTTTTATATAACTTCCTAAGAGCTGGAACTTTTTAGTCACTGAGGCTGGATGGCACTCAGGCATCTGCTCAGAAAGCAGGTCACAGGCTCAGGGTTGTAGAAGTCACAGAGAAACTTCAAAATTGTACAAATCAGAATAAAATCACTCTTCATGCAGCACCATACAAAAGCAAACAGGATTTGCCATTGCATGCTTCAGTAGTTCTGGACACCCAGCTAAGGCTTTGGAAATCATGGATCTGCTCCCTGGCCATGGGTGACCTCCAACAAAATATTTTCTTGTCACATGTCACATTTTTCTTGTCTTTTGAGTGTAATAACACAATCCTCTGTAAAGCACCATTATAATGCATGCACTGTGAGGTATTTCAGCAGATGTCACACTTGTCATTGAGACAGCTGATTCAGGTGAAGCACAAGAGGGGTTTACCCAGCATTTTACCTCCCAATTTTGTTTCACAGTGCTTTGAAGATGCCTCCCCAATGTTCCTGTAGGAACTTCCACCTCCACAGCTGTAACCCTCCATTAGGGTTCATGCCCCACAAAGCCCTCTGTCCATCAACACAAATGTTCTCAGCACCCAGAGGTTACCCAGACAGCACCTGTAGTTACTGGTGTGCAGCAGCAGTGTAAGAGAGAGAAAGAAAAGGAATTAATTATTTGAAATAGGATGGAAAGATACAAATAATGGGGGTTATGCAGTAGGTTACCTGCTTTAAGTGACCTTTTGGTGCACCAGCTTCTCTGCAGTAATTTTACATAGAGCTTTACATTTTAGGTGAACTGAATTATGCTGAAAGTACATTTAAACATCTTCAACAGATAATGTAAATATATCAAAACCAGATGCTATTGTACTAAAATCATGTGGTCTTGCAGTCTATGCAGCTTTCACTGAAGGGATTTCTTGCATGCATCTCTCAATATCATCATGCTCAACTTATAAGAAAACAGCCAGCACATCAGTAGGAAAAAATCAGCATCTCCACTAGAGTCCAAAAGTCTCTTGCAACAAGTCATCATGCTTAAGGTTGCAATGTTTTCCCCATTATCTTCTGAACTCTGTTACTCACTGACAGCTCCTGCCAGAGACCTTGCTCCCACCAGTCTGCTGGAGCTTATCCAGCTGACTACGCCTGTTGTGGGAAGGAACACTCCAGGTTACACCTTCAGTAGAGGAGCACTTGTCTCTTCCACTGACTCGGCTGGAGCTGAAAAGGGATGTTTCCAAATGCTGTCAGCACCACCCTCTAATGCTGTTACTTCAGCTGCCTTCGATGAATGCCAGCGAGTGAGACAGAGAGCAAGCCCCCCAGGAACAGTGTGTCAGCACCACCCACTCCCAGTAAAGGAATGCCTGATGCACACTCACAGCCAAGGGAAAGCTCTGTGATTCTGCCCTGAGACAGCTCTCTATTGTAACAACCACCATCTCCTTCCTTTGCTCTGCTCTTCTTTCCAAATTAAATAGGAAGAGAATTACCTTACCCCACCTCCACCCCCACCCCCCCCACAAAAAAAAAAAGGCTTGGTTTTGTTCAAATGGAAACATGCGTTGCCTGGGCTGGTTCCAACAGAGCTGAAATAAACAGAGAAGTTGCTTATTTTCTAAATAAGGCTAAATTTATTCATTACCCTAGTAAAAAAAAAGTTTGGATTACAAGTGTTTGAACAGTATAAAAGTACAAAACAAGTTCCATAGATTTCTAATACATTAATACAAAGTGCATGACTACATACAGTTCGTTTTGCATTACTACTGGGAATGGAAGAGGTGGGAGGGCATAGGGGAAGCAGTTGGTGGTTGAAATCAGCAATAAATAAATAAATACAGAAGAGATGATCCGTATCAGAGCACATCCTACCACCAATACTGCAGCCTTAGGTGTACAGAATTATTGATGCTGAAAACACAGATTCACATGAAACAGGTGTCTGCAAAAACAGAGAAAGACTCTTGCTCAAGTCCTTACAGACATGACCAACCTAGTTATGCCTTTATACAACCAAGTATGCATTATATCTATGGCTGGACACAATGATCTTAGGTCTTCTTCAACCCAAATGATTCTTTTTGGTTGAGAATGAAAGCAAGGTAAGCAGATTTTCCTCCTGTCAGAATCTCCAGAGTTTAGGAAAAGCAAAGTAAGTCCAATGAAAGCTCTGAGCTGTAAGGCTGTGGTAAGTCAAAGCCTTTGCTTCCCCTGATTTTCCTTCTCTCCAGAGGTTGGCTTACCCAACAGAAGGAGGGGAAAAAAAGAAAGGAAAAAAAAAAGCTCTGAGGGTAGAGGCTCCTCTTAAAACCTGCATATCTTTCCCTATCTATATTTTCATTTGTTAATTATTCCAATTTCAGGAACCAAGACTACATGGAAATTCCGTCCTAAACCCTACCCACCACAGTATTACGCCAATAACTCTCACAAAAAAGGAAAACTTAGAATCATAGAATATGCTGAGTTGGAAGAGACCCATCAGGATCACAGACTCCAACTCCTGGCCCTGTGCAGGACAGCCCCAGAAATCACACCATGTAGCAATTCATTGTAGGTTATCCCAAAAGAGTAATAGTAAGAAAAATCCCCCCTCCCCGCAAAACCAGAAAAAAACCAACCAAACAAAAAGCAGAATTCCCAACTCACACAAGTTAAACCTTCATAAAAGGAACATGAAGCAATTGAGAGCTAAAACTGTAGCACAATCTTCCAGGAAGTTGCTACCACCCTACAGGCAAAGGGGAGTTTGAAGGAGTGTCACAATGATTTGCACATGAGCTTGTCTGGGAATCTATGTAGAAAGTATTATCTTTTGATCACATATGCAAACAGAGCTGCCTTGATTCAGCACAGCACCATTCTTAACAGAACTTTTCATATTCAGCATTCACAAAAGTGTTGATCTGGCAGTTGCTTAAACAAACAAACAGAAAAAACAAAACCCAAACACAGAGAAGCACTGCAGGGAAAGGGTTTCAAAACAGCAACTGTGAAGCCAGACCCCAGGCTGCAATCGGATTAAGTCCCTGGACCAGAGCCTGATTTGCTTAGCAGGGGGTTTGGTTCTATGTCAGGTCCAAACCCAGGAGGAATCTTGTTTGTGGTCACATTTCAGCTACACTGGGCCAACAGAGAACAGTTACTCAGTTCTGGCCATCATTTACAGCTAACTTGGGCATCAAGATGTTTCTTGGTCCATCTCTAACCACCAGGTGGTTACTACACCAAGCCCAGGGTGTCTGCTGCTGGCTTAAAACAAAGTAACTTCCCACTCTTCTATGTTCACCTTTTAGGTAAACCTTCCTCCTTAGCTCGGGTGGAGAGTTCCCCCACCCCTTCTGAAAAGCACTGTATGTCAGAGGCCTTCTCAACTAGCTACCACTCACAGTAGAGATGTCTGCAGTTTGCCAGTCTGTGTCACATGGGAGGGAGGAAATATTTGTCTTTGTTATGTCAGTAGTATAGGGTGAAATCTCCACACCTTTAAAAATATATATTTATATAACTAAAGAGGTGACTTATAACATTTCTATGTATTAATTCAACTTATTGACTCATACATATCTAAGAATGAAATATTTTCTTGGGGATTTAAGGGAGTTTACCAACCAACTTTCAAAGAAAAAAAAAAGCCTTAGAACCACTGCTTCTTTCAATGCAGAAACATGAACTACATATACTTTAATATACAAAACCCCATTCTTATGTTCACTTGTGAAGTGAGCGTGGGGGGAAGATGAGACAACCTTGCAGCAGCATTCAGCTTTGCCAAGTGTTCCACAGCATCTTAAATATTATGTACAGTCTTTTTGAAAGGATACAAACTGGCTTCAGAGTTTGTGGAATTGTAGCAGTAAAACCCAAAATAGTTCTAGGGAATAGTCTTTTGGCAGCATAGCAGGTGTCCAAAGTGAACAGTCACTTTTCTAGTATTTTTCCAGAGAATAAGAGGATCTGTATAACCTTCTGCAGTTATCCAAGGAAGTCACCACTCCTCTTGGGTGGAGATTGCTGGAGACTGTGGTCCTTCTTGTTCTGGCTTTTCAGTGGCAGACTTTTTGTTGCTACAGCAAGGTTTGAAGAGATGAGTGTCTATGAGGACTTCCCCAAAACGCCCTTTGTAAATAATTCCACAGCAGACCTTTTGCCTGGAAGAAATGGCAGGGAGACAGATACTTTGTGTGTTTAGAATATACAGAATGTACAAACATGCAAAGAGTAAGTCTGACTGCAGACACTACTGAGCCTCCAGCTCAGAGGGTAGGGGCAAAAAGGTTGTTCATGAAGAGAAAACAAGTCTGTCTTTAAATCCACAACATTGTAGAAAGAAATAAAAATACGGAGAAAAACCACAAACATGTCTATACAAAGCTGTGTCTCCCACTTTGCTTCCCAGAGGTGTTTCAGATACACAACCATCTGGGCTGAAATAACCTTGGCTGCAATGCACTTGCAAACATTATTTGAGAGGAGGCAGCAAAGTCACAACAATTTCAATGAGGCAATTAGCTAAACAAGGGATTACTGTGTCACAACATGCAATAAAAGATAACAAGCTCGTCAGCTCCCAGAAAACCTTGTGGTTTTCCTCCCACTCCAGAATTTATTATTATTTTCCAAATGACTACCATCAAAGGTCAACCAAATCAAATGCTATGTTTGCTGGCAAACTGAGAAGACTCTTGGATTTGGCAACACATCACATCTACAGGGTATAGCTTTAAGAAAAGATGACAGACAGGAATATTATCTGCTGCTCCCCAAACCAGTACAAATATTTTCCAACAACTGTATTAGTATTTAGGAAACTGGAGGGAAATAGGGGGAAATGTCTTAAATACATGGCATTTCTTTCCAAAGAAAGACAGACAAGTATTGTATAATGCTGTGTGACTTAAATTATATCCTTAAACCAAATGAAGTGCAGCAGCAATAATGTCCTGAGGAAGCAGATTCAAGCAGTGTATATGTGAAGTGAACTGCCACCTTTGCAGGGTGCACATTCTGTTGCTTTTTACCTTTTCCAATACGTGAGATCTAAAAAGGAGAACACGGGTGTTCTGCTGGACCCAGCGCTCATCTCTGTGTCAGAGCCATCGTCGGACTGGTTGCTGTAACAGGGCGACTGAGCTGGGGAGGCACTTGAAGTGGTGCTGTGGGCATCAGAATCTGTAGGGGAAAGAATAAATGCAAGAATCAGGACATGCATCCAATGACTTATCCTCTTCCTAACTTGTGGCATGTGGGTTGCAAACAGAGAGACTTTTTTTAATTAACAGGAAAAATCTGACAACGACAACCCATTTTTTTTCAACTTGCGCCCACCAGTTTAAACACAGAGATGATCTGTTAGCATTTTCAAAACAGACCTTGGAACTGGAGGGGGTCCTTGCACATGAGGGACTGGAAAGAGGTTCAGGATCAAGCTTCAGTTCTTGGCTCTCAAACACAGCCCGTGCAGGCCATGCTCTTGGAATCACTCCAGACCCTTCAAGATGTTGGGGATCTGCTCTTCAGACCTAGCATTTTTTCTCTAACTGTAAATCTCTTTTCTCCACTGTTCAGATAATGTCTTGCAAAGCTCTTCTCGCTAGGGCATTATATATATATATTCTCATTATGCATTAGGTAGTATTGAGCTTTTGGTGTATCAAAACTATGATCACTATGGACTCTGAGCTGACACACACTTCAGCAGAGTGCCTGCCTTTCAGCCATCATCTCTAGCAGCTACACTAACACAATTAGATCAACTATAGCACGTTGAATGAGGAGATACAAGCTCTATGGGTTAAGGCCCTTACTGATTCTTTGGAGACTTCTCCTTCAGGCCAGGTAAGATAACTGAAAGACAAAGCAGACCAAGCCAGCAAGAGTTAAGAAGCTGGAAAGTTTGCTTTAGAAGGAAAACCTGAAGTACTAAAATGTATTTAGAATATAACTGGCAGATGGCTTTGTTGGAAAGCTATGAATCCAAATCTATTTGAACAGTCCACGTGCTACTGGAAAGAAATCACTAAGACCAGCAGAGAAAGGTACAAGAAAATACGGTAGGAATTAAAGTGTGTGGGGGAAGTCTAGGCTAAATAGAAAGCCTGAGTTGAAAACATGTATGGAAGAAAAAGATTGAAATCTTGGGAAAAGAGAGCTGAAAACTGGCCATAGCACATTACTAAGAGCAGGAGAAAGCCTCTTCCGACTTCAGTTTCAATGAGGGTCTTGCCCAAGAACTTTTTTCTAGACATGTCATTTAAGTGTGGAACATAAGTTACAACTTCCCACACTTTCAAGCCAGGCTCCTCAGGCCCCCTTGCTCCTTCCCCACCTCTGTCCTACAGCCCACCCTGCACACTCTTCCTCCTCATTTCACTGCCCTCCCCAAGCTCTAAGAGGACAAGAGGCTGCAAAGCCAGGGAGCACCCAAATGTGTGAGTGTACAATTGAACTTAGATGGTGATTCAACTTGGCCAGTTAACAGTAAGCTATGTGAAGGGAGGCTGAAGTTTGTTGCCAAAATCTCTTTGGATCCACTTACTGTGCCGCTTGAATTCCTTTTGCAGTTTGCTGATTTGATTGCTCTTTATTCTGCTTCCAGACAGAGTTTTCATTTTCTTTGGTTTCAGTGTTGTTTTAAGACTGGGTCCAGCCCTGGCATCTACCACCTAGAACACAGAAAATGCACATTAACACTTCTGCATCATGCCCAGTCAAGGCACCTGTACTGACTTTTAGCTGAAGGTGTCCAAAACCAATTTAGTTAATCCAAGGCAGTTCCATGCACCAACACTCTTATGTTTCATTTAAATCTGGCTTTTAAGAGGCTGACTTTGTAGGAAAATGCAGCAAACTGGCTTATAAAGCACATTTAGTTCAGTTTTTGCCAACTTCCCATTTTTAACAAATTCAGTTTAGCACACAACAGTTGTTTAAACTAATACAGGTGCAGTCAGGAATTTTTGCCAAGCATTTGCTGTGGAGTTGGGGGTTGTTGTGTTTTTTTTAATCATAAATTTAACTTCCAAGCAAAGCTAGTAGTAGTGATAACTATAGTGCTGGCTCCCACTACCATCAAGGCTTCCTGGATGAAGATTATTACATACACAAGGAATCCTGATCATCTTCCCAGCCCTAGGCCCAAATTGAATTAGATTAATCAAAACAGAATATATAAGTGGGAATTGCTGCAAGATATTAGTCATTGTAATTATCTGGTTAAATGACACTGATTTATGTGTTGCTGGGGCAAGTCACTTGCTTGAAAAAAAAAAGAAAAGCAACCAATTTTGGATAGAGGCCAAATCTGAAATGTTTTGAGTGTCAGAAGAGACTTTTGGACAAAGTTATGAGCTTGTGAAAACAAGGAATTACAAGGTAAGTCAGTCTGTGACTCCGTCTCAGGGTTGCATAATCACCATTTGCACATAAGCCAAATGAAGGCAGGTAAGAGCCACATAATAGGAAATACTCTAGGAAGGATTTAGAGATGCTGAGCGTGGGAAGGGAGAGCGTGGGGGAAAGAGCAAACCCCAAATCTTTGCCAGTACCTCCCCTCTCTAGACATAGTTAGTTTTGGGATGGAAGATCAATAAATTACTAACATGATTCCAGTTTTTTTTTGATCCTGCTGGTAATTTTTTCCATCTTTTCACCAAAAGAACACAGGCATTGCAAATATCTCCTGAACGGGCCTCATGGAGCCTGGAAAAAACAGAAGAAAAAAAATCACTTAAGTTAGTAAAAGCACACCCCCACTTGATAATAGCAGGCATAAAAATTGATGAATATGAGGAGCTCTGAAGTTCCATTTTTCAGGCATTACAATTCATCTGGGGTGTTCAAACGTTGCCATTTCAAGACCAGGTCTCACTTTCAGAAAGGACACATCCACACAGAAATTAAAGGTGTCAATCTGCCTTCAGAGGGGCACTGAAAACAACAGTCCCACCACCTTCAAGTTTTAACAATTTTTCCCACCCCCCAAAACTAAACCCAACACACAGTTCCAGTAGGTTAGTTTGGTTAGAGAAGGAGGAATAATCATATTCCTCAAATGTGCATTTGAAAACAAACATCAAAAGCTTATTCAGGTCTTAACTTTCTCACAGAGCTTCAAGGATGAGTAACAAATACCACCTAACACACTCCCACATAAGCACAGGATAAGGTTTCAGAAATAGCAGTCACTGGAATGACAGCACTACTTGCTCCCTTTAACAAGCTTTCCTCAGGAATCATCTCCATACTAATGGAAGTACAAAGGGGAAACACTGTAGAATTTTTCAGTTATTTAAATAGGAAGACCTTGAAGATTTATAGATGAATGGGGCAGGCTTAGATAGATATTTGCTCAGTGTTACGACTGCATTTTTACCTTGGCAAACAGAAAGCACAAGACCAATGGCCCTGGTACCCTGCAAACTGCTTTGCTGTAGCAACAACAAGCAAAAAAAAAAAAGCAGCAATGTATCTTTACACAGTCTTTGACTGCCAAGGACAGTAGTCAAGAAATGTGATAAGAACTGTCACCAGACTCATGCGTAAAATTCCATGGTAAATACAAAGCACTATAAAGTTGTACATGAAAATGTTTCTAGAAAAAGGGGGTGAGAGGGAAATACTTATAAAAAATTTCAAACCTCTTTGAAAATATTTTTAAAAATTTAAAAGGACACAGTAACTGGCATAGAAATCACTAGTATGTCTAGTTTTATTTATAAGTGCTTTCAAGCAACATTAGCTAATTACTTGATGCTCACTTTTTCCATCAGTGGGGGTTTCTAATGAGAATAACAATTTGATATGTCCTCTTGGAACAAAGACACCAATATCTGTAACAGGGACTCCACATAAACCCTGTTGAAACTACTAAATGTTTACTCAGCAAGTTTCACCTAACATTCTTGAATCTTCAGAGCCATAGAGAGCCTCCATGAACCTGTACTGTTTATCATCTTGTGTAGGTATTTACACCTCTATGGAACAAGTGAAAAACACAGTTTGAGGGATGTTTCAATCCCTGCATGTGCTGTGAGGTGGGCGAGGCACAAGCCTGACCCTTTGCTGTTAAGAATTAATAGCTCTCCATTGGCAGTGATGGCAGATCTGAAAAATAAAGTGGTACTGTACCCAGCAGCAGAGGATCCAGCCACTCCTTGTCGGCCCAGGAAAGCTGTGAGGAAGGTAAAGGCAGCCTTTCCCCACCACTCACCTCTGCTAACCTAATCTTTCAGTCTTACAGAGCAAGAAGGACAGCATATCAGGTTGGCAGCTTGGAGATCAACACCATATCATAACTGACCACAGTGTTGACCAAAGAAAGAATCTTACCCAAAACAATTCTGGAAATCCTTTTCATAGCGTTTGCTGTCAGTGAAACGGGAACTGGAAGACTTAGCTCTGCAAATACAGCAGCCCTCTATACTCCGATACATCTTCGGTTTGTGAAAGCCAAACATCTTTTCCTCCCAGATGTAGACTGCAAAAACAGAGAGAAACTGCTGCTATTTGTCACTGTTGTACACTGAAAGAAAAAAGTAGACAAATCACTGGGCAAACCAAAGGCAAATTATAATTCAGATGGGAAAGTGCGAGATCAGAGCACCATTTTTTTATCCCACATTGCCTCAGAAGAACAGATGCACCTAGAATGCACTTGTTAAAAAAAATTATGTAATTAACAGCTGGAATATTAAGCAATACCTAGCAGGACTCATAACAAGCTCATTTACTGCACAAATCGATGCTAAGGGCACATCCAGAACAGCACAACCCAGAGGTGTGGATGCAGCTGACTTGGCTAATGAAAGCCCTATGTCTGTCGTAAAACAGGCTGCAGGACAGGCCATGTGAACCTGCCCAAGCTCCTGGATAAGGAGCTGGCAGCTGAACTCTGGGTCACTGGAACTACCTCTTCACCACCAGTGTTTGCTGGAAACTCCCCTGACAAACCTTGCTGAAAGTGAGTAGGAGTCATTTTAAAAGAGCTGCAGTCATACCTCGAGGCTGTAGGGCAGACATACCTGAAAAGCCACTCTAAAAACAGCAGGGTGGAGTTCCACCCAGCCCTCAGTGGCCGTGTCTGCACTGCAGGACCCAGGAGCACTTCTCCATTCTCAGGGCTGGGTGAGCATCCCAGCTCCGTGTCAGCACATGCTCTGTTCTCGCCCTCCTGCCTTCCCCACCCTGCTTTCCATGGGAAGCAAACCGAGCTAGAAAAGGGCCAGGGAGCAGGACCCTGGGGCACATCTCAGCATGTGCCTACCACACATCCCTGCCAATAACGCCAGAACTCCAGTTACAGAGAAACTTTTAACCACCATCTCCGCAAACTCAGCACCAGCACAGAAAGCCCAAAAATGCCATCCTGCATTCAGAGGTCTCCCTATTCTCTTCAGTACACCTGGGCTGGGATTTGCTATCAGAGCAGGTACCACACAGTGAAGTTGTTTTCCAGGGAGAAATTTTTGAAGCCAGTTACAAGTGGATTTACTGCAGTCACCATGACAAACACCCTTTCAACACAGGATGTCCCCACCACCAAACCTGTTCTCCCCTGGTGCCAGTTACTCCCCAGTGCAGATTCCTGTTAGGCACAGTCTGACATGGCATGAGAGGCTGTAGGAGCAAACAGAGTTCCCACAGCACTTCAAAAAAACCAAACCAACAACTGAGCAAAGCTGGTGTTTTCCTGGCCCTGGGCCTGGACACACAGCAAGCCCTCACAGGCTGCACAGCATCTGCCTTGTAGCACAGGCAGGGACTGTTCCAAGATGTTCTTTTGCACAGACTCTGGTGCAAGGTTTGTCTCAACCACCTGCTGCAGGGAGAGAGCAGCCACCTCTGCTGCTTATCACACTCTAACTGCTCAGAGAAGGGAAAGGCTGCAGGAAGCTCCACGAGAACAGGTTCCCACTGCTAAGAACTTCTGCTTTTAAAACATTAACATGGGATGAAGTCAAGCAAATAACACATTTCCTCCCCTCTTCCCTTAACAAAAGGCCAAGTTGTTATATTCTCATAGAAACTACCAGAAAACTACCTGGCCTTCCCACAAATACTACTGAAAGCAGGATTTTTAGGAGTGCAGCATTTCCATTACTAGTGGGCCAGTCTAGTTAGTAGAGAGGGAACTCCCAGTCACTAAATCCCAGGGACTGCCAAGTCCCAGCAACCAAGTTTGGGTTACTGGTTATTGTATGTGGCATAGGCATCTGTCCCCAAATCTCCCACCTGCAGGAAGGTAAGGGTTGTAATTCTAATATCCTGCAGTGGAACAGAGAAAGTCAATCTCAGATCTTCAGTCTACACTGCCAAGACTTGCCACATCATTATGGCAATAATTTGAAAAGCAGGTTCAGGTGAGGTAAAAAACATGCTCCCACAAAACAACTGTACATAGCATTATGCTTACCTTACTGACAGAGAGATTTTGTGCAAAGGAAAGAGATCCTGTGCATTTTTGTGGGACCACAGCAAAGTTAGTGAACCACTCAGACCTAGCACAGTTTTACACACACAAAGGTGGAAATACAGCCCCATACCCCAGAAGGGAAGATCAAGGGCACCCCAAAATAAATGCAGTTTCCCAGTCTGCTAAGAGCAAGAGAAAAGCAAAATTTGTATCCAGTACTGTTGGTTAGAACTCTTAGACAAAATCCAGTCAGGAACCCATGTCCAGCTGAGAATGTGTATGTTTACATTTCAGTATAGCACATACAAGATCACTTTCAGCCCACTGAGACTGTGTCTCCTTGCAATTACTACTACAAAAACATTTAGAAAGACACCAGCCAACTTCCTATAAACCTTGTCTTGACTTTGCAAAGCCTGTTGATGGTAAGGGACTCATGCAAGCAGAATGGCAAAGGGGTTCTCCATGCTTAGGAGGGAGATGGAAGGGATAGATCTCTCCTTCCCCCCGTCCCAGCTCATGCTGTCTACCACAGACTTGAAGTGCTGTATTCCTTTCTTCACATTTGCAGCACCCTCACCTAAGGGCTACGTTCTCACAAGCATAACTTGAGCAAATATCCAGCAGTGCCACCCCAAATGCTGCCTGGATTTTTAGGAGATACACCTCTCCCTGTACTGCCACAGTGTTGGCCTGGAGGCCACGAGCAGACACGGTATCCAACACAGGTAGCCGAAGGTATGCAGTGCATGACCTGCTGAATGAGCTCACTGGGGGATGGTTAGACTTAGAACTACTCCCAGCTTCTGCTGAATGTGTTTTCAGGGACATGAGCAAACTAAAGCACAACCGAGTCAGATCAGCATCTCTGCCCTGTCAGGACAAATAGACAACAGAGTATCTGGGCAAACACTTCAAGTATATATTTTGTTTCTTAGCATCTGATGTGCTTCTCCAAGAGACACTCTACTGTGAACACTGTTTAACAAGCCCCTGGAGATCCAACAGCATGCTCACCTGGGAATTTTCAACTTCCAAACAGCAATTTTAGATGTTGTTTGACTACCTCAATGTTAAACCCATGGTCTAGTACTTTTATTTAGAAAGTACATCTCGATTGCTACATGTCAAGAACAAAACTCATCTCACCAAAGTGATTTACTTTCTAACCCAGTTTCTTACAGAAATCCAGATGCTGATAAGATGATCTCTGTCACCAGCTGGTATTTACACCACAGTAGAACAAGATGCATTGATGTCCTGGCAAAGACTGGCATCAAACACATATATTCTGAAAATATTTTGTTTTGCACCGTTGCTGCCATTCTCACAGACGCAGCCTTTCAACACCACCCTTCAATAGGAGGGAAACTAGTGCCATCTGTTTCCCACTTGATGAATGGTCAGCAACAGTATTACCATACATCATGCCTGAATGGGGAAGAGCTGGTAACAAAACCACAAGTTAAACAGATTTCTCTGACAACTGCATCGAAGTGCAGTTATAAATGGAAGGCATCAGTCCAGATACACATTTAATCCTAAACAGTTACCATTTGACCACTATACACTAAATATTCTGTCAGCAGGAAAGCTTAATAGCTAGTATGTACTTAAAAATACATAACTCTGCCCTTTAAAATGTTTACCTTGAAAGCTTCACAATTTAGATCTCAAATTAGAAGCAGGGAGTTAGACTGCCAGATACCCAAACACCTGGATCTCAGCTGTGGCACTTTAACCATGTGAAATTTGGGACAGATAAAAAGATGGGCAAGTAGGAACTAAGTAAATTGAGTAGAAATTAAAAAGCATGACATAACATAATTTTGCCAATTCTAAGCACATTATTGATGTTATTTAAGCTTGTTAGTATCTGCCAAATCTAAGCATGTTACTAAAATATGACAACTTCTGAATCAGCAGTTACATGGAAGTGAAAGTAACAGCTCACCAGCAAAGAATCAGAAATTCCAGCAGAGTGTATTTGTCATTCTGCAAAAAATGGAGATTTACCTGCATTAGTGGCACAGCAGTATTCCCCAAAGTTAGGGGGAAAGTGGTCCTCCTCCCTGGTCTCCTTCTCTGCAGCTTCTCCTTGCAGAAGTTGCTATTCCCCCAAGTTGTGCTTTACACAAATGCCTTAGCAACTTAAATGGGCTCGGAAAAGAATCCAGGTAAAACCTCCCTCCATTCTTCTGCCCTCTCACTTTTGGAAAAGCAGCATCAAAAATAGAAACTTGTCTTGCAAAAAAATTTAGTCAGGAAGAGAACAATAAAGTAGGTGGGAAATAAAAAAATCCCCACACCCTGCTTATTACCTTTGTGAAAGGCTGCTACAAAGCAGCATGCATCATACATGTGTGAAAACAGTTTTGTGCTTTTGTTACCTGTCAGGACTAGAATTTGGGGCTTTGTTTTCTTTGCAAAATTTAATTTGATGATCTAAATTAAAAGGAGGCATTGCTTCAGATGCTCATTAAGTTTTCAAGTTAGGGAAGAACTTCTGAACTCTTACATTTTAAAGAAAGCTGAGCCACTTCCATTTGCTTTTCCAGATTCTTTCTGCATTCTTTCTGATCACCCAAGAAGAATGAAAACCTTTTATAATAGAAAGGATGGAATTCCTGGAAGTCAGGCATGTCTCCCTTTGTAACACAATTATCAGGCCAGTCGGAATGAATACGCTCACCTGCTTCTTGCAAAGATGAAAAATTCCCTGGAGTTATTGGAGAGCAGAGGGATGCCAGTCCAACTACTCTCTTCCTATCCCCTCATTCTGACCCTGGATCATTTGGTGCAATCCAAAACCGCCAGTACCTCATCAGAGAACAGGAGAGCAACAATTTGATTTCCCCTTTTGTGTAAAAAAAAGCCTCAGCACAGCCTCCCTCAAGTTGGACTACAAAAAAATACGATTTAGCCTCCACATGTTGATGCAGCCGGTTCCTGTCAGTAAAAATCTCACAATTGTCATCTCTACAGCATTTCATTGGAACTAAGAAACATAGCCAAAATGGTACAACTTTTTTCTTTTAAAGGGAAAGAAACAGATGCTTTAATACAGAAAGAATATACATGCTCTGGCTTTTGCATCTGCAAGTCCATAAACCCAGGCACAAGCACACACACGAAAAATGCTTCTAGAGCTGTCTAAGGAGCCAGAAGCAGAGTTGTTTGTCTTGCAATAAATTCTTGGGTCTGTCTCTCTGCTGAAATAAACTGCAATACCTCTACTGAAAATCAGCTGTAGGACAGCAAACTGTACATCAACGGAGGAGCTGATCTATATCAGAGACTCAATGTAAACATACCTCCACCATGAGTTTACATGCTGCAAACCACCCCCCTGGGAACAGAAGTTAAAAGTGGACCCCCCAAAAACCATTTTAATGTGCACAACACCAGAAAGCTCCAACAACCTAAAAGACCAATCTAATTGGGATCATCTGAAAATGCAACTTCAGTATCTGCAAAAATATTTCTTTTACTCTGTCATCTGTGCTTATAGCTCAAAGCAGAATGACTAGCTTCCAACAACCATAACCCTGGAACTGTGACTATTGTACACTCTTCTGGCTCCCTGTATCCTCAAGATTTTCCTTCCACTTTCTCCACCCCAAACAACTTTACTTGGAGGAAAGCTGTATTTGGCCATTTACAGCCCAGAAACATCTGAATGTTACAGCACGCTGTGGAGTTTTTCACTTGATGTGCTGAGCAAAACCAGTAAAAACATCAAAACTACACCTTCAGGAATCTTTTCTGTCAAAATAAGTAACTTGCTCTTTTGCTGCTACTTGTACACAGCTCCTGTTGTGCGTTCAGAGCTGCAGTGAAATCTTAGCACACCAGATGCAACTGGCAGCAAACACTAAGCACACATCAAAAATCAAATTGGACAACTCCTTCCCATGTTTGAGCATTCACAGCATCCTGGCTGGGTCACAAGCTGTTCCGAGTTAAGTTTTAAGAAGTAGTCAAGTCACAGAGGAGCCTACTCACCTGCTGATGTTCACTGGAAAGTAAATTTCCAGCCCACTAAAACTACAGAATTGAAGGGCTAAGCCACTTGGGTGTTCCTCTAAACTGCCATGTGGTTAGTGCTGCAGAAGGGATGGGCCAAAGCATGAAAATAGTAATCAGTAAGATTTGCATAGGAAAGAAAAGGAAAAAAAAAAATCCCTAACCTGTCCCACCTGCAAACATTCCAGCTCTCAAGATGACACCCCCTACCCGAAACTCCTATTGCATAACTAACATCATGCTCAGCCTGAGCACAGAGCTCTGCAAGGAAAACCTGGAATGTTCTCAAACAAGTGCTGGAGCTCACTCTGGGATGCTTATCTGAAAATAGTCAGCACAGCTGTTATGATGTTGTTTGCAGTCACCTGCTACTGAAAAAGCATCACAGACACTTGAGATCATGAGACACTGAACAGTTTTGGTTTGTGTTTTTTGCTGGGGTTTTTTTTTGTTTGTTTTTAAAGTGGTTAACGTACCTAGGTCGGGACTTGAACAGAAGGAGCAGTAATTATTTGGCAGAATAGCTGAAGTGACTTCATAAAAAAGGATGCATTTCCATGTCCTTAAGTAATATTAGTGGTAATTTCACTTGGACTTTGGACTGAACACATTCTACAATGGCAAAGGCTTGAGTTGTGAAATGGAGTCCTACCCATGCATTCTGCATAACCACTCCATTTTTAAGCTCCAGCTCAGTGGCTTCTTGGCGTTAAAAAGCAAGTGCTACAAGGAGAGCACAAGCGTGAAGCTGATTGTCCAGTAGGACCATGTGTATGTCGTTCATCTCATTAAGAAAGAGTAAAAAGCATCAGGTGTTAAGAATCAAAATCAGGTGTTAAGAATGCAAGACAGAGGCTGGTAACCTAGAAAGAACCATTCAGCTTGAGTAAGACAACAGTCACAGTTTTATTTTTAACCTTTGTGTATTTATCAGCTCTTTCAACATCATCAACTAAAAAAATCTGTGATATTCTTGAAGGAAGACTGAACACGTAGGCAATTAGCTCCTTTCAGAGAATGGAGGAGGAGGAATTTTTCCCAGAGGCGCTGGCACTCAACCCTACCCACTTTCAGTGGGAGCTGGATGGATGCTGCAGGCTCGTGGGTGTGTTTGAAAATTCCGACTTGTTACTTGCTGGTTCTCTAGCACGGACCACAGATCTCAAGAAACCTGGAATTATACCTGTGTGCCAAAGGAGTTCAGTATCCACTGGTGTCAGCAGAAAGGTTTCTGGTTCACTGTCCATCCCCATGGAGCAGAGTTCCTGCGATCTTGTTCTCATTATTTAAAAAAGCTGCAAATTACACAGTGAATCTGTGTGTGTGGACTGGAGAGAAGGGGGTGCACAAACCTGCACACGGCTGACTGAAACTGTCCCACCACCTTTGTAAGCACACACACAGTAGCAAAGGAGTTGCTGAGGACCCATTACCCTTCTGGTCTGCTTTATCAACGAGGTAAAGAGCTGTCTCCATGGCTGTCAAACTGCCACCTTCCTAAGTGCCGAATTAAAAAACTCCGAAATGAAAAGGAGAGCATCACTGCTGGTGCTCAGGCACGTTACTCGGTCTCCACCACAAATGCAAAGCTATTGCAGTTCTGGCTCAATTCAGGACGCTGGGCCTTCTCCTCCCCACTGCCCAGCCACGAGGGGCCGGTGGCAGCGCTGCCCCAGCCCAGGGACACACGTGTTGCAGGCTGGGGGCAGCGCCCTCCCTGTGCCAGCTCCTACACAGCTACAGCACCGGGGCGCAGCTGCGAACTTCTTTGCAATTGTAATGATTATTAAATAATTTGGGCCCGAAGGACGGGCCGTCGGCAGCCTGACGCGGACCAGGCTCTTTGTAGGATGAACCGGGGCCGTTCCCGCCAGGAAAGCGCCACTGGGGAGCCCCGTGGCAGGCGGGATTCAGCCCCGCTCGCTGCGTTAATGGCCAGCCCGAGTAAACAACAGGTTTGGCAGGTCCCTTTAAATCCCTTCAGCTACACCATCTGGAGATGGATGTATGAGAGGAGCCAGCAACTTTTATCTCATGAAAGGGAGAGCGCGACTGGGAGCACTTTCCTGGCGCAAAACTGCAAGTTTAAAACAAAAACAAAACAATAGCGGTCAGAGATGCCCGAAAGGCAAAGCCCGGTCGCGCCGCTCCCGCCGGTTTCCGCCGGGCACCGCGTGGCAGCGGGCACGGCCCCGCTCCCCCGTTCGGGCCGGGGCCGGAGCGCGAACAAAGACCCCCCCTGGGGGCGAACGACCTACTTTGGCGGGGGACCCGCCGGTCAGGTGGAGCCGCGGGAGCACACACGGGTGGCCGCGGTCCGCCCGCCCCTCCTCTCCCTCTGCGGGGCTGCCAAGCGTTCAACTCGCTGAAAGACGACTAAAAATTAAAAATAAATTAGAAGAGCGCAGGAAGGGGAAGGCGGCGCGCCAGCGAGGAAAGCCCCGAGCGGGGAGGTGGGCGCTCCGAGGCGGCCCCCGCGCTGCAAACGCCGCCCCACCACGCGGTCCCGGCGCAGCCGCCCCATCCGGCACCGGGGGGAGCGGCGGGAGGCGCGGATGGAGCCGGACGGCACTGCCGAGCGCCGAGACCCCCATCCCCGCGGCGTGACGGCCGCCCCCCGCTCCGGTCCCGTCCTCCCTCCCCGCCCGCTCCTCATGGCTCGGGCCTGACGTAATTCAAACATGGCAACAGTTTCACTTCAAAGGGCCGTCGCAGACCTCCCAGCAACGCCGTCACGCCACGGCGGGGGCGACACGGACCCCTCCGAACCCTGGACCCCGCGGCAGCCCCGGCACGGCCGGCGTGGCTCGCCCACCCTCCCGCCCCAGGGCCGTGCGCGCAGCGCGGCGATGCCGCGGGCACCGCGTGTGCATCCAAAGTTTCACCGCCCCTCCAAACTCCTCCGAAAGCGGCAGCCGGCCCCTAAAAAACACCGTCCCGCGCAGAACAAGTGTCACCCGTCCGGCACCCCCCCGCTCCGGGGCCGAGCCCCCCCCGCGGCGCGGACGAGCGCTGTCCCCCGGCGCGCCGCCCGCAGCACATGCGAGCCCTTTGTTTTCCCTCAGCCGGGCGCTGCCTACGTGCCGCGCCGGGGGCACGCCGCCCGCCCCGCTCCCAGCCCCGCAAGCGCCGCCGAAGCCGCCACTTAAAACTTGTTGGCGCCGGGCACGGGCACACACCGGCGGGGACCGGAGCGACTTGCACGGGCGCCGAGCTGCGGGAGTGCAGGACGCCATCGCCGCCCGCCACACCGTCTCCCCACGCCGGAACGCCACGCACCGGGCCGGCGGCAGGACGGGGAAGGCCCCACGCCGCGACCTGTGCGACCGACAGCACGTGTCACGCCAGCCCACAGCCACGCGGTTTGCCCCGGCTCTGGCGCGCACAGACTCCGACCCCTCCGCGATCGGTAATGAGAACTGAAAAGAAAAGCAGCTGCCCGCTCTCCCCTCCGTGAAACACGGGGAGGGAGGCATGGCGGGCACCGACGGGTCCCCCTCCCCTCCGCTGGCACGAACTCGTGCACGCCAGCGCTACAGGTGTGCGCTGCGGGGCGCGCCGGGGGCCGCACCTGCGGCAGCCGCTCCGCACCGGGAAGGCACGGCCGGCGCGGCCACGCTGGCCGCGTGGCGAGCCTGGGCAGCCGCGGCCAGGGAAAGGCGCCGTGCAGCTCGTCATCGCCAGGCAGCCCCGCTTTCCTAACCCGCTCTGCATCTTGGCACCGCTTTTGCAGTTAAATCGTTGGGAACTGGCTGCTCTTCCCTCCTAAAGGCTTGGGGCTTTAACCGTACTTTGGGGCGGGGAGGACAAGTCGGGGTTATGGGGATGGGTCTGCAACAATGCAGGGGGAGTTCCTCTCCGCCCGCAGCTCATTTAAAACTCTGCTAATAGGAAAAAAAAAGAAGAGGGGAAACGCCGCTCGCATAAGCCACGTGTGTCAAATTATTTCAAGGCGGCAAAGTCTTTTTGCCGCTGCAGGACTAGAGACACGCTCCGGAGGAGTAACTTGAACTGAACAGAAACCACCGACTGGTGGAGAAAAAAAAAAATCCCCCTCCCAAAAAAGAAAAAAACCCACAAAACCCCCGAAGACTCAAACGCGCCGTTCCCTCTCGCCTGTACTTTTCCCCCCCTCCTTGCCTGCCCCGCGGAGCGAAGGGACAGCAACTCACTCACCAACACCCGTGCGGTGCGCGGCGCTCCCGCCGCTGCGCGCGCTCCCGGACAACCCGCGCTCTGCCGCCGGCGCGGGAGGGCGCGCGAGCCCGCGCCTCCCCCAGCCCCGCCCCCTCGCCGCTCTGCGCAGGCGCCGTTCCCACGGCCCCATTCTGCTCAATCGAACCCCGCCGGCAGCGCGCGCCCCTTTGTCCTTATAAGGGAGAAAGGGCCGCGCGGGAAGCGCGGGAGAGGGCGGGGCCGTCGCCACGGGCGGAGGTGACTTCATGTGCGCCCGCGCCCCGCCCCGGGACCCGCACCGGCCCCCC
>JAWWEV010000043.1:61227311-61259454 GCA_035583235.1 Hafferia zeledoni | reverse complement strand
AAAGCATCACCCATTCTTTCTTTGGAAAGGTCTTTTCTCAATGACACTACATCTCAAACTACACACACACCCCCCCACCCCCCCACCCAAAAAAAAAAAAAAAAAAGAGGCAGAGGATGCTGATACCTCTCTGAGCTCAAGTACAAATGACGGGTCTCTTGAGGGAATATCATATTGCTGACCTTATTGCCAAGCTGCCATAGACAGATGCAGCACTTGCAAGTTTCCTGGTGAGGAAGAAGAGCTGTGGGCAGACCTAGCTAACCAGGGAAATGAGGCAGTAGGAGGAGATGATCCTGGAAAGAAACATGCAGAATGTGAAGTCTCAATCACAAGCTTTGATCAAGCAGCCAAGAACCAAGTGGAAATCTACTGCCAAAATCTGGAGGGAGGAGCTGGAGGCAAAAATTTGTGCAGAGATAGGAGGGAATTGAGTTGACTAACAAAGCCACCACATTACAGAGGTAACTTCAGATAGCTTAATTGGATTGAATCAGCTAATTGGACTGCAACAAATCAACCAAATCTGACACTTAACATCCTCTAAAAAACAAGCCAAGGGCAGGTAGAGGAAAATGGCAGTCAGGGAGAGTGCAGCACACAAAGGGAGAAGATAGCAGGATATATCCTCTTTCCTCAGGGCAGAGGCATCCTGAAAACAAAAAGAAGATAAAGGAAGGTGAAAAAGTTTCCAAGAGGAAGTATTCACTCACTTCCCATGTAGATAAGGGGAGGGCAGAAGCAGGATGGGGAAGCCTCAGGCAAAATCTGAGCACATGTTGATCACGGGGATCCCCAAAAGCAAATTGGGTCCCATGATGGATGTTCATAGTCAGGAATTAACTCTACAGGGTGATGAAAGACACTTAAATAAGCCCGAACTAGGACACACATCTGACCTTAGTGACTTCCCTCAGGTCTGACTGCTTGTTCATATTGCAAATTACAGCATGCAGGGAAGTCAAGGGACCCAGATGCTGCCTGCAGGGCAGATGTGGCAGAGCCTGAGCCACATCTAGTGTGCAGCATGAGCCCTGTGCTACACAGGCACAGAGTGGTCTGACAGACATCTCATGGCCAGCAGAAAAGCTCCTCTGCCTTCACTGACTCTGTGATGCAGAGACCACCAAGGACACTAGAACCAGTGCCATGGGGGTATAGGAAGGAAGGGATGCAAGAGGACACTGCTCTGCAGGGCCAGAGAAGGTATTTTATAACTTATTTCCATTTCCAGGAAAAATGTGTGAAGTCTCTCAGAAGGGAGAGAGCAGCTTTTGAATCAGGAAAGTTCAGGACTTCTGTACCTCACACCTTTTTAGCTTCTGAAGAAGTGTCTTTGGTTAGACCCACAGCTGGGGTTTTCTCTGGGATGTGACTGTTTATCTGTGAGAGGTTATGGCTGATTAGGAGCTGCGGGAGGGGAGATACTCCAGCAGGGACTGAGCTCACCTGAGCAGGCTGGGGGCTCAGCAGGGCCCTAAAGCACATGAGAAGTGCAGGGAGCCCAGTCTCCCCACAGCATGGCAGAGGAATGTGTAGGGTAGCTCCTTGAGCAACAGCATCCCCAGGTTAGGCTCCTGGAGAAGATGAGTAAGAGTATCTGAAGGAAAGACAAGGCTGTGAGGTGGTGCCCTAGGATGGTATTGTCCTTCTGGCATGGACACCTTTTGAAAATAGCTAAACAAGTGATTACTATTCACAAAGTAACAAGCTGGTCAGAAACACTTCAAAAACTGGCCTTTCTAGAACCAGCTAGCAGTGTGGTTTCTGAGATGCTATTTTCAGCATGCTGTCAAAACAAATCTCTATCCATAGCTGAACTGACTGACTCTTCTTGTCAGGATGACTACCCTTAGCAGTGGCTGAACCAGTCCTAACACAAGGCTTCAAAAGCAAGAGCAGTATTAACTGGTTGATTTGCATTATCTGTAGGAGAGAAGTGGGAAAACTGGATAGCTCTGGAAGTGATCTCTTGTGCTGATCCTTCTTTGCCCTGCAAATGCCAGGGCTCAGTACTTGCATTTAGAGTCGACTGGGGAATGATGAACATCTAATTCTCACCATGTGATGAAAAAATAGTTTCAACAAGGGCTAAATCCCTCCTGCTTGGGCCAACTGCTGGATGGTGAGCAAAACAGTTCAAGGTTTCAGGCACTTCCCTCTTTGCCATTTAGTACCTGCCATGGTCCCAGACAGATCCAAACTGCAGGTCTGACTGTGCTGGTTTTCCCTCCACTTCTAGATCCTTGAGCTGTTTCAGAACAGAGAGACCCAAAACATTGAGCCACACAAAGAAGGCAGGAGGAGTGGCTCAGCTGAAACCCTCAGGGGCAAGGATGTTGATGCCCATCAAGCAGAAGTGTGTGAGCTGTGAAGGCCCAGGTCTTTTCCAGTTGTGTGTGTGTAAGTGTTCAAATGCTTCTCACTTAAATAGTCAGGCCAAGTTTACCCTCTTATAAAACGCGTTCTGCTGCAAATTAGAATAAGTAGCCATTCATAGGAGGCCTGCAAAACAGGAGGGGTTTTGTTTGTGCCATTCTTTAAGGCAGCAGCAGCCCTTTAAAATGTCTTTTATTGTGGTAAATCGGCTCCCAGCATGCTCCTTACACTGAGTCAGCGTGTTGATGCTGACTTGGGGCACTGGAAACATCATTTTGAGGGTGTGTTGGGAGGTTTGAGGGACAGATACCAATGGCTAAACTCAAGAGGCCCCTTCAAATCCACTTTTTATCTGCCTGTAGACAGGCTAGGATGTCAGGTGTGAACCTTGTGCAGGCATAGCATGCCAGAGACTCAGCTTCTTGGGGATTGACTTGGAAACAGGCCAATGCTGTAGTACACTTTCCTTCAAGCCTTTTGCATGGTTCCCCTTGCACCCAACAACAGACTCTTTAGCTCTGGTAAATACTGCATTGGTTTGTTATCTCTGTGCTGTTACACTCCCCTCCCATGTTCTTGGTCCCAGGCTCTCAAAGCTCTTTGCCTTCAGGCTGTGATGCTCCTGTGCTGGCTTTTACACCCATCCCCGCTGCTGGGGGACAGCAGGGCTCAGCCATGCCTCCATAACTTTTTGTCTCCCAAATATTTTGGTGCATCTTCATGCTGGACAGCTTCTGCCCTGCAACAGTACACCTCCCTGCCAGGTTTAGATAATTTGCTGTCATCACTGCTTCCTGCTCCACATGTTTTTAGTGCTTTAAATGCACAGAGGAAGACTCAGACACCCCTCCAACAGGTACATGCAGTCAAGCTTCAGGCAAGTCATACTCTAAATGTTACAGAACCCTTTCTAGGCAACTCTTGTGGTGGCAGTTATTAATTTTCCATTCACCAAATCTGCCACAGTAGGTAGACGAGCAAAAAATGTCATCTGCCTGTGTGAAATTCACATACAGTCCTTGCAAAAACACTGAGAGTAGCTGGCTGCAGCCTCTTAACTACATTCCTCATAGAAATTTAGGCTGAGTTGCTGGAGTGCAATATGTTACCATCAATGTGTAAGCCTTACTAAGTGGTTGGTCTGATGGGGTGGGGTGGCAGCTACTTTAGACTTGAAAACATTCAGAAACCTCTTGAAGAAACATGACATATTCCCTTCACTCTGTTGGCACTGAGGCTTCTAAAACTCACCTATATTCTCTGTATGGTCCTGGTATTTCCTTCTCCAAGAACAGGAAATGGGAGTCCCCAACCTCTCTGAGGTCAGCCAATAACCTGTTGCTAGAAAACTCCTGTTTCTCTCTCAAGTATCACCAATAATGCCTGTAATAGCATGAGTCACAGGAAATTAGAAATAGAACTCAGCTATGAACAGTTGCAAAGTTCATGTAACATAAAATGATCTTACAACAAAACACCTTCCAAAGAAGTCATGAAGTAGGTGACAGCATCTGTTCCATTGTCAAAAGAGCCACACACGGTGTCTGGAGCAGAGTGGAGTGTCCTGTCATGGGAAAGGAAACTGCATTGTTGTGTCCAGCTTAAAAAGAAACAAACAAAAAACTATCAGAAAGTTGTGGCTGGCACAGAGACCATCCCTTGTTCCCAGGCTGTGAGATGTCTCTGACCAGCACAACCACATCTAGGGTGGCTAAAGTCAACAGAGATTAGATTTTTGAAGACAGAAGGAAGCAGTACCTGTATGTGCAGACTGGTTCCAGTGCAGGGCAAGCTAAGCTAACTCCAGTTATTGTCTGTTAAGGAACTGGAGACTGCTCTGACTGGATGAAGACCACCTGGTCTAGACTGTATCAGATGTACCTTAATAAGAAGAAGCTCATAAAACATTTGTCAGCTTTTATGTCTTGTATTGTTCACCAATTCAGGATATCCAGCATGTGACAAAAAGTGAGAATGACTGAAAGAGTAAAATGAACTGATAACTACAACCTGATAATTTCTTCCTTACTGTGCAGCTTGTAGGTCCAGGGCAGCTTACTCTGTATGGACTCAGTTTTAGTACAAATTCTGAGTACAAGTCTGGATTCTGACAAAAAGCAACATCTTGGACCAAAGTTTTTTGCTTTACACAGAGGTAAAATTTTCTCCCAACCCTAAAACAACCTTAAAACTGTGATTCTTGATTTCACAAAAGAGTACAATGTCTTTGACCCTAGTCTGCTTGCAAGATGGCAAACATATTGACTCAGCAGGATATTTGTGTCTGTGGATCTGATTCTTTGGGACAAGTAACTTAAACTGACATTGTCAAATAAGATTAATTCCTAGACAACACAAAGAAAATATGTTTTAAAACATTTGTTTTCATGTTGAGCTTTTCCAAACCCTTTATGAATTATTTGTTTCCAAAACCTTGCCAACCATAGTAGTATACAGATTCACATTTACTTGCATGCACAAATCCTGCAAGACTGTTCAAAACACAGTGAGCAGAAATTGCTCTTAAATAAGCACTTAGGCTTAGTATTTTTTACTGCCACTGAGGCTGATTCTACCTGTCTGCCACCAGCTTGGAGACTTCAGTGCTTTGGGTGGATAAATGCTTCCTATTCAGAATAAGCTGTATGAAGATCAGTCAATCTATGAGGACAGTATCAGAAGTCCAAGCCAAAAAATCCCACAACTGGAGGGCTGCCAGTCTTCTCTCACCTTCCAGCTGGTAGCAGGTGTCAGAGCATCAACTCCCTCACTAATATATGACCACCATTTAAGAGAAAGAACCTGCATGAGCTGTCTCTGCTAAAGGGTTTTGACATAGGCCTTTCAGCAAAGGACAGATCTGGACTATGTTATTGAGCCAAACCCCACCAGATTCCTGCTTAGTCACCTATTGTCTTGGTGGACTTTTAAGTCTGGTTTTATCTCTGCATTTCATTTATATGTCATTCCCCTGCTCATCTCTTGGGAAAAAACTTGTAAGGGTACATCCTCCCTCCAGGTCTCTCCTCCTTCCTCCTCCTCAGAGGGGCCACCACCACCACTGCTGACTTGCTGGTGTGGTCTCTGCTGCTCCTCCTCCAGCTGCCCCTGCCTTCACCCAGGTCTCTGACCTGTGCTCCAGCACAGCAGCAAGGAGCAAGCACAATTGTTTTGCCCACTTTCCTGGCATTGTTTCCTTGTCCCTTGCCTTTCTCACTTCAAAAACTTTATGGGAGAGCACTGGCTGCCTGTGAACCTCAGCTCTCCACCAGCCCTGGCCTCAGCCATGCTGCCACACAAGCTGCCTCAGTGCTGGCAACCCTGTTGATCTCAGTCGTGGTTTTGTTTCTGTATAAAAGCAGAAGCACTTCTCTAAACGTCTCCACAATTTCCATTTAAGAAACAGGGGTTTAGGATTGCTGTTACTGTCCAGTTCAGCCAGGATAGAACATGCACTAGGCTTTACATTCTCTTGTACTCCCAGAGGTCTTCATTTAGTTATCTTTAAATTCCCTTTTAAAGGTTTGATAGGCCCAGATTAGAGTGCTCAGAAGTTGGATCAAATCCTTTCAGGCTTGTCTGGCATTGCCACAACTGGAGAAGAGTTACATCAGGCCTGTTCTGGAACATCTTTATCAGGTGCAAACGACAACAAAGGAGTTCCACTCACTTGCTTTTGCACCAAGGGCTCATTTTGTGCTTGTACAAAACATGCCTGTCTTTGGATATGAATGTGAATACACAGGAGCTGGAGTGTCCTTATACTGGACTCAGCTTTGTTCCTGGCTTCACATTCACATTTTGTACCTTTCTTTTACATTACAGCAGATCTGTTATTGAACATGCATTGTGCATTTAGCCAGAGATTCAAGAACACTCTCCTGTCTCATCAAAACTTTTCTCCTGCTTTAACACATTTTGTTCTCCTACTTCCTTGCTGCTTGTGCTAAGAACAGAATGCCCTTGGAAAAATCTTGTTTTGCAGCATACACCACACCCTGTATATCTGTGCTAACTCCAGAGATGGGCAAAGCACAATCCAAAGGTGGTCAGGCAGCTTTGACCCCTGCCAGTTGTTTGTGCTTTTTGTACATTTTTAATTGTACACACTTTTGCTTGTCCCCAGCTTAATGTTTCATGAAGAAAGCCTGGCATACACTTGATTTGCAGCCATCCACTTCTTTGCAAGCAAAATCCTGTTTCATAACAGCCTGTCTGTAACTTGGGTGCTGGCTATACCACAGAACAATGTTTTAATAAATGTTATTTACATTTTTCAGGGTAGCTAGAGGGTTTTTGGTTTTAATTAGCTGAGTAAGAGAGTCATGAGTGATTATAAAGACACAAACAGAGCTGCTACCATGATCTACCAGCTCCTTACCCATGGCTCCTGTGCCAACACAGGAAAAAATAGTACAGGCCCTCGCAGGCAAATATTTTTTGAAAGAGGGGGAAGGAGAAATCGATTAAGATATTACAGTGTGTATTCTGCCTGGAGTCCTCAATAGTTTTTTGTTACCCAATTACTTGCCTAAGCCAGAGGTAGAAAGTCTCTTACATTTGAGAGGAGTGAGTACAAGTCATCCTGCCATCTTCCCCCAAGCAGTACTTTGGTGAGGGAAGTCAGGGAGATGCTTGCATGGAAAAACTGTCTACTGAGACCCATTTCAATGAACTGTGCGCTCCTTCTTCCCCCATCTTGCTGCTGCTTCCTTCTCCTTCCCTTCCTAGCCCTTCCTCTCACCACAAAAGTCACTCAGAATCCCCCTGCTTATGAAGGAAGAAATAAGGTCTAGGGGAGAGAGTGGCATACCAAGGAAGATTTTTGAGGAGGGACCTTGCTCAGTAGCTTGGCTTAAGGGCATCACCAAGAACGTGGCCAGCTTGGATGGCAAAAGAACCAGACAAGGCATTAGGCTTGCAGTGCTTGGAAAAACTTCTAAGTAGCCCTGCATCATTTTTTGCATGAAAACTTCCCAAAACTTGGGACTCTTGCAGGAGCTGGTACCATTGCAAAGAGATTTAACTTCCAATGCCAAAGGAAAACTCAATTTGGCTACAGGCCGAGTGTGAGTGGAAAATGGGTGTGTGCATCTAACTGCAAAATGTTTCTGATAACTAGAGCCTGGAGAGACTGTACAGAGGAGAAATGGGACATGCCTGTACTGTTGCCTTCTACTACTGCTTCCTGCTCTACCAGAGCAAGTGGGGTCTCAGATTTGGCCACAAACATAATCTGTGATACTGGGCAGGGAAGGAACTGGCCAGAACATCCTGCACTTTGTGATAAGACAAGCCATGCTTTTCACAGCTCTATCCAGACTCAACGTTGGCAGTCTTCATGGTCAATCTCCTGCTTGTCAGACCCTGTGTACTGCCACTTTTGTCTTCCAGGCTGTCTAAACCAAGAGATGAACACAAGGCTTTTGAGTATCTTCATTAGCACAAGCCTGGCCCTTCAGAGAGATAAGTATTTGTAGTTAAAATGCTGAGATCACCTAGGAGCAAACTCTTACATGTAAGAGTGGGACTGTCTTAATAAATGCAGTGTGTTGAAAGTAGTAACAGTAGTCACTTTATTATTTTCCCAGAAGAGAGTTGTTTCTCTTCTGTGCACAAATAGGTTTTGCAGACCACAGAGTTCATGAATGCCAGTCTAAACTCATCAGTTTTAGGAACTTTCACTAACCTCAGCAAGCCATGGTGGATCAACTTGTATTTGCACTTCCCAGAACACACATTTGAATTGAATATCAGCTAGTTCATTCCTCACTTTTTAGCATTGTGCAAGTTAAACACAAATGACTGAGCCCAGAGCAGCTATCCTATTTCTCACTGAACACAGCTACCCACACTACCCCTGTCTAGCACAAATTCCTGCTGACATCTGAAATTCTCTTCTAACTCAGTCCATGCTGAGGATGAATTAAACAGCTTCTCTGGTCTGCAAGTTTTTCCTAGTTTTCCCGTGTTTGTGTTACCATGAATGGAAACCTTTTCCACAGCTTTAAGAACATGAAAGTCGGGCAGAGCCATGGGGTGATGTTTCCACTTATGCTCCCTGAATGCAGTTTTTCTCAGAGTCATTTTATGGGTTGGGGGAGGATGTCCTGTGCACTACACCCACTTTCAGCCAGCTTCATGCTATTTATACAGTCAGGAACCACAAACCATCTGAGAAAAGTTTAGATCCCAGACAAGCCAGTAGCCATACTAGTTCCAAGCTGGTAACTTCATATTCATGGTCCAATTAAAAACACATCCTATTAATCTCATGAGGAGAAAGTCAGTTCAAAAGCTGCATGGTAAGCTTAATTCAGGTGAGAGCACTGAGCAGAAGGTTAAGGACTTCATGGAAGAGTTCACAGCTATCTCAAGTACAGAAGCACACTCTTTGGGCTGACTTCCCAGTCTGTTTGAAATTAAATCCATGCCTTTAAAAAAAAACTCAAACCAATCCACAACCAAACATCACCACCACAAAGATGATTCTCAGTTTTACTGAGAATTTCTGACTACTACTGGAAATCTCTTGTGAGCACTTTGCTTGTCTTCCACCATACCATTTTCTAGTATGGGCGATGATCTCTTTGGGCTTGCAATGAGCAGACAGGTTGTGGGGCAGAGCAGAGACAAGATTAACTTGATGTTAATGAATGTCTGTGCCTCCTATAGGAGCTACAGGACTGAAGATCAAAAGCCAGGGAAAGCTGCTTTTGCAAAGTATCTGTTTTCTCTTCCTCCCTTTTGGTAGGGAATTGGATGCCATCCTCACACAACAGCAAGTATTCATATGCATTTCTGCAGTGCTTAATCACATTGTAGATAGTAACTATAATTACTGTATGGTAGCTAAGTAGGAAGAAACCCTGTTCTTCTATTCTAATGATTACAAAACTCTCTAACAATATACTGCTTGACAGACTAGCACATGCCTACACCACCACAAATCAACAGGTTGTAAATGCCTTTAAATTGGATTTAACCACAGATGAGACCTCAGGGCACTTCTGTCACAGTAGCACTGAAAAGCAGCTCTCAGTCACACACCAGTGGCCAGGCAGAGACTGGCTGCAGGCAAGTCCCAACACTCCCTGCCTGCCAGATCGGATATATCGTAAGCAAATTGCTTAAAGCTCTTGGTGGAAGTCAGGGAGACCTAAAAACTGAAGCCACGTTGTCCAGTCTCTATCCTGTGCCTCTGTAAGACAAATATGGACTTTGTCTTCATATCTAAATTAGCAGTATATTGTAAAAAACTCCAACTAACTACCTGAGTTCATCACCTTTAGATTTCATGCTTGTAAACTCTGCATTTTTTATAATGTGTAAAAAACATGCTGATGTATTACTTTGGATGCCTTTGAGGAATGAACTTGGTATGGGAGGACAGAGCTGGGGGGAATATTCATGAAGATTAATGCTAGCTTAGCCTTCAGGGACAAGCTGCCTCTCTTGGACTTCTCTAGGCATAATTAAAAGCAGCCAAATGAGTTTTCTCCTCACAAGGCCTACTGAAGGAGCCCCTCTCTTCCCACTGGCTGCAGAGGCAGAGCAAGGAAAACAGCTTCCTGAGCCTTGGTGAACACCTCTCCTTGAAAGCAGGAGAATGCAAGAGCACCAAACCCACCATCTGGCTGCTATTGGTTTGAATTATTTTTCAGTTTAGGCTTGTATCAGCTGGCCATGGGAGCAGGAGAAAATCTATCACTGAATGTACTGCGTGAAGGCTGTGACATGTCTTGCATCCTCCTTGCCTGCCTCTTGCTGAGAAAAAAGGTGCCCTGTGATAAACATTTGAGCTTCTTAGGGATTACATCTGCTGCACAGGCCTGCCAAATGCACTTTGCAAATAAAACTCAATTGTCCTTTCACCATCTTCAGTCTACACAGGGCTTGAGCACCCGCAACAGGGGGAACAGACCACTCAACTCACCCATTTTAACTGGCTGCTTGGCAGGTCTAAAAGTCAGTGGATTCAGGGAAAGGGTCATATAAAACTAAGAGGTCCATACTGGGAAAAGGACAGTTATATTTCACAGAGAGATTATAAGCATTATCTTCTATGGTTACTCCTCGTGCAAGACAAGTAATAGCCACGACAAACAGGAGGAACAATCTCTTAGATTACTGTATTACTCAGAGTAACTGGTATAAACACTCAAGTCTCTCTGATTTAGACTACAACTGATTTACATTTATGGATCCTGCTGAATTCATTATTGAATGATAACAAGGTTGTCACTAGATGACATAGCAATGAAGGCCTTTACAGCAGTATCTTTTGAAAAATATGCTGTGGGTAAGGATCAGGGTGGGTTTGGCTCCCCATGGCTTCTTCCCTGCTCTCCCCAGACCAATTCAAGGAGAAAACAATTTGCCTGGGCACATTCTGAGTGAAGTTCTTTCAGAGGATCTGAGATGCCCGATGAGGTCTGCAGGGAATACGATGTGCCCACTGAAGTGTCAAGGTCTCCTGCAGAACTACAGCTTCCCACTGACAAATCAGCTCTGCAGTGCTCCAGGAGAGTTTACCAGAACCAGCCACCAGATAGCAGACCCGTACAGAAATTCTCCCATTCCCTTCACATCCTGTGCTAAGCTCCAACCAGCTTACAGTGATACACATCTGAGGGAATAGCAGGAGAGAAAATAGGAATGTCAGCAATGGAATGCTCCCTGATTGAAATGACATGAGCCTCAGCCTCTGAGCATGTGGGGTGACAGCCAGGGAAGCAGCTTCAGTCCTAACTTGAGCACAACTTTTGTAATCAAACAAGCTTACCTGAAATGCTGGAAAGGAACAAAGTAGATTGGTGAGCTCTTTCAACTCCTACCCATGCAAGTTTTCTCAGTTTTCTTTTACTAACTCTTTGCAGAAAACATCTCAGCGTTGCCAGCCTGCATCAATGACAGAGCAGTGGAGACAAAGTTATTTGCACTTCCTCATTCTGGACAAGCTTAGTCCTGCCATACTTCAAGTACTTGCTGCCTTTAAGATATCAGATCTCACTATCTCTAATTTACATACATAAGCCCAACACATTTAGCAAGGAGGTGTAGTATTAAGTATGGCCCCTCCTCCCATTCACATTTAACAATGAGCAGCTGCCCTATGGATTATATTCATATTTATGGGATCCTACAATTTTGCTACAACATTGTTGATAAACATCAGTATCATCAGGCAATGTATTTCACGATTTCCTCAAATACAGTCATAAGCTCTGAGACTTTCAGTCCTCTCCTGAGGTTCTCTGTCTTTTCAAAACTGAGAGTTAACATGAGTGACCAGCCATGCTCCACCTCACACACACCATGCACACACACATGCAGGGGTCTGCATTTCAACTATCAAGTCTTCAAAAATTCTATTTTTGCCAATTCCAGTAGATATAAGGGAGCAGGGGAAACAAAGGAGATATTTCTGAAAATCCAGTCCAACTTGGAAAAGCAGGGCATTTCACTACCTTTTTGTTGCAGGCATCCATCTCTCTCTTGGCTATCAACACTCCTTCTTACACAATCCCAGTAAAAGCTCACCTTCACTGTGATCCCATTCCTTCCCTTCACTCAGCCACGCTTTCCACCTAAGCCTCAAAACGAAGAGCTGCTCAGGCTCAGCACAGCCTCTGCCTCCCCTTTGTGCCAGGGGAGGCAGAAGGACAGGTTTTGTTTCCCTTCTCCACTTTACTCCAGCAAGTTTCCACTACCAGGAGTCACTATGAGCTGAATCACTTTGTTGGACTCATTCCCTTTATGAAACATGCCCTCCAGGCTCAGATCAGCTCATCTGCTCAAGGCCTGAATCTCCAGGTTCCTCTGCAAGGAGAAAGTGACACCAACCATTATTCTCACAGTTTTATTTGTAAAGGACATAGCATGAAAAGCTGTATTTCAATGTACTTCAAAACCTGAAAAACCCATGTCAGTTTGTGGTATGTATGTTAAAGTGCTTGATATAACAATACTTTTACTAATGTCATCTTGAAAATAATCCAGTTCTTATTCAGTTAGTAGTAATGTAAAGACAAAATATACTTAATGGAGACATTTAAGGATCATTTTAAGCTATACAGGGCACATTTGTACATTTCAAATGTAACACACAATATTTCCCCTTACGATGTGCACCTTCATTTGATTGAAAGAAGGAATTTTCTCAAATATGCTGTCACGCAACTATCCTAAAAACACGTTTTTGAACAATGATATCTAATTACACAAACCAACTTGGAATAAACATGAGCAGATTTTTCACTAAACAGTACAATTTCATTTATTTCAGAGAATTATAAATACACATTTTGTACATAGTGAGGCATTTGATTCTCTGACTCCCTCAAGTTACCATGCTGGGTGTTAGTATAACAGGACTATGCAAACTTAGACATCTGCAGACAGGCATTGGATAGGATTATTTTTTTTTTCTTAAAAACAGATACCAGAGAGCTTTGGTCTTTTCCAGGATTCCCTTTCTCAACCAAAGAAGGTGCTTTAACACTGAAGTAAAAACTGTGTTAGCTTAGAAGAATCCCAATGGGTTTTCTCACCGTGAGTAGAATGATTTCTGTGTAAACCTTACAGAAAAAAACTCATAGTTTCCAATAAACAAAGGTAGTCCACTAAAAAAGTAAATCATACATGGTAGAATAAAAACTCACAATGAAGAACTGTACTCCCAAGGTTGTCAAAGACTAGTCTTCTAGGAATCTGAGGCACTCAGCTGTGCCCCTTTCAACATATCTTAGGGAGGTTTATTGCCTACAAGGAAATATGAGACATACATAATTTTTATTGTATTATTATTAATATGATGTGAAACCTGACAAAACCAAACAAGCCAACACTTGCTGAAAAAGCTGACATGAAGTTGTGTTAAGTGCTAAAGGTTTCTTAATGTAGCTTGAAATGGGGAAAGGCCCTGATTTGAATGTTTTAAATTCTCAGGTTTTGACTTAATAAAGACTTTATGTAGTTATTGCCTTTTTCTCTTTGTGTGGTTTATTCATTTAAATGAATGACCTTTAGAGGTGCTCACATTTCTACTTTATCCTGCCTGTGCTTAACCCTTGTCATGTCACATAAATGTTATGACTGCTTAAGTCCTTTATAGCCTTTGGAGAAGTTTGCAGCAGTACACTTTGGGAAGCACCCAGCTAGTAAATGCAAATGATGTTGTGAAGAAATCCAAGGACTGAAGAGGTGGTTATTTCAGTAAAAATGAAAGTCTCTTAGGCTGGGTTGGGCGTGAAAAAATCCTGTATAGCAGTCATTAGACATAAAAGGCCTGAGTTGTTATAGAAATCAAAATATCCTAAGCAGTCATTACCAAATAATGCTGCCACATGGTTTCTGGTGCTAAATGTGTAATTCATTGATAGAATTAAGTACTAGGGATGCATTTTCAATTGCTGCTGAAGGGTTGTCATGCATCATCAGCTGACTTTAAGCAGACTTGCCTGGCCACACAAAAAACCCTAACACCCCAAATTTCAAGTTTCTGGAAACGAAAGAGAGCTGTCACACAGCCATGGGCTCTGGCTACTTACTCATGACAGCCTTTATGTTGGTTACTCACACACACAGCAGTGACATGGCAGCACTGCCTACAGTATTTGGGATGAACTTAGTCAGTTTGAGGAAGCACAAGCCCAGGAGGAAAGAATGGTTATGAAATGCTGGAACCCTCATGAAAGTTGGACTCTGTGACAGTGTTATTTTACAAAAAAACCTTCTTTACAATAAAACCCTCCCTTCCAACAAAACAAAATCACATGAAGAGTTTTCTTCTGGCTGGGAATAGGATGTGAAATTTTGACACTAAAGTGAGTGCTGTTTTAAGAACTGGACAGCAGAAGGACCACAGGAAAGTAGAGAAGCTTGACAAAAGGTAGGTGAGAAAGCAAACCCTCACTTTCATCCTCTTTCCTTTCCTTATCTCTTATCCCTCTTTCCACAAAGTGCACTCTATGCCAAGACCTGCTACTGTCCATCATTCCCAAGTCCTTCCTGATGCCACTTAAGAGCACAGTGCAAGGCAACACACTTACAGTACCAGTCAGGGGCCTTTCCCAAGCCACAGCTGACAGTGAGACTGTCTTTCCAAAGAAACCCACTGTCAAAATGCCCAAGATCATAAGGAGTAAACAAATGGAAACAAACACCTGTATTTAAACTAACCTCCAAAAGCTAAAACCAAGTGAAGCTAACCATGTCCCCAGATCCTTCCAACACCCATCCACAAGAATGGGAAATACACTCTGTATTTGCTGCATGGTATTCACAAGATGATTTTTACATAGTCTCCTGTTAAATTTGTAGTGTACAGGATTTCAGTTGCTTCCAGTTTCTCATCAAGAGCTGTTATCTACATATATGCTCCATATTAGTACCACATTAATTGGAAAAAGTGTAGGAGAGAAGCCTCAAAATACCAAAGTGAGATTCTTTTATCCTCCTTTTGCTTAAATCCCTTTCTTTTTGTAGCTGGATAATTTAAATTAAAAAAAAGTAATCATAGAACCTGTACTCCCGTAGGAACACTCATTCTACAGGATAAAGGAAGACTCAGTCTGTCAGCGTTTCAAAGCCAGCTGATAGAGTTCAGTAGCACAGCAACACTGGTGTTTGTGGCTCTGTAGCAATGATTCTTCTCAAGTACAGCAAGAATTTGGTGTGAACCAAATTCTTCAATGTGGGGAAAAAAAAGATCATCTACAACACAAACTGACCGAGGGTGAGGAGGAATCAGCAGAATGTCTAGACAGAGAAGGGACTCACTGAAGAAGTCAAACAAGCCATCATTTCCCATCTTGGGCTGCAGCAGCACTGCTTAAACAGGTGTCTCATACTCTCAGGCTCTGAGGCTGACAGCAGTCCTCCTCTCCAGTGTTTAAGCATTTCAACACGTGTTTCCCCTTTTAGAGATCAACAAAAGTGACACAAAAGGACTTAGAGAAAAAAAAACCAAACCAAAACCAGACTGCTCACATCTTCCATGCATGGAAAGTTGAGTCTTCAAACAAACAAAAACTAAGAGAGACCATGTACAGTAGGGTAAACCAGCATATGCTTACAACAGTTCCAAGAGTGACACAATCACAATGGCTACATAAGGATATTTGCTGTACTAATTTGCAATACCTGAAAAAAGCCCTGCTGAGTTTGCACTTTATTTACACATTGATTGGCTTCTTCCTTGCAAGCAAGTAGCGGCATCCCTTCCCACCTTGGTCCTTCCCTCCCCCAAGTCCTTCCCCTGGGTTTAACCTACTCATAGTCAGAACAAGAACATTCAGTCTAAGAAAAATTTCTTAGAGTAATATAATTTCTTAAAGAAGATAGCATATTTACACACATCTACCACATGAAAATACTCTATTTTTGTACTAAATTTCTGTTTCAAATAAACTACAATACTGCATCTTAGCTTTCTGCAGCTTTAGAGGACAGTCCCCATCGGGCACAAACCGGGCTTCCCAATTCCGCTTCAGCCGGCAGCTTTGCCTTACAGTGGTGCTCTACCATCGAGTTCAAGTCCTGACAGGTCTCAAATTGTGGTTTGCTTGCTTGGGAAAGGAATAATGAAGTTCTCAGCAAAGCCATGCTAAACATCCACTCCTTTGATGAGTGATCCTTCTAGGATGATGTTGAAATCTTGCAATGTCTGTAGGACTCGGATAAGGGAGTTGACAGTCATGCGGTCCCGTAGGAGAGCATTCTCCTCGTACATCCTGGTAATGGGCGGGCACTCTGCCAGTAAGGGGATCCACTGAGAGAGCAAGTGGTCCCTGAATAGGGGATGAAAGGAAATATTTTAGCACCAAGTGCAATGGATCTCAAAACTGAAATTCTCTCCAAGAACACAGCCCCAAATTCTTGTCACCCTCTTTGTGAGTGGTGCGTGTTGTTTGTACATAAATGTTTCCTGAGTAATTACAACTCTTGATTTTGTTGGTAAAATATTACATACTGCAGAAGTGAAAATGGAAAGGTATCAGCCGAACTGGACATTGGTAACAACTCAGCAACATTTCCGGATCAGAAACCGGTAAAGTAAAACTCAGAGAAAACCCAACAGACTGTTTTCCAACTGGCTTTCCAAGTATGCAGACAGACAAGACAAAAATGGTACCCATTTCTAAACATATCAACTTCCACACTCCAAAATACAATTAACCTCCCCCTCCCAAGTGCAAGACAGAAAACATCTTACTAGGAAAGAAAGGTTCATCTAGAATAGTTTTGACAAAATTGTAACAGACATCCCATTTTCATAGAAAATTCAATGAGGATTTAGAAATCCACCAGCTCCTGAAAAGGAACTCTGCATTCCCAATGTCAGTACTTCATCAAAAACAGCATTTCATGGCAGTTTTCATACATATGACTGTCAAACTAACAGTTATAAAAAAGCTCAAAACATTTTTAGCGGTTTAGACACTAGCCATGTATCATTACTGCTTCTTTGCTCCAATTTTTCAGCAGTATTAAAGCTGCCTAAAATAGGCACTGGATAATAGATAGCTATGAGATGTCTTAAAATGGAAAACTAAAGGTAATAACATCAGTACAAAAATATTCTAGTCTAATGTGAGAGGACACATATAATGAAGAGCAGTTATGCACCTTGTCCCCAGGCAAACCAGGATTTGGAATTTGCCATCCTTTCCAATGTTCCTTGGAGCTGTATTGATGGCATTCACATAATGACAGAAGGTTTTGCATGAAGATCTCTGAAGCAAAAGGGCCTCCTCATTGTCTCCAATCTGATCACTGGTTTCAAAATAAGCAACAGCTTTCTCTGTGGAAGGGGGAAAATGAGAACTCAGTGAGCAGAAGTACTTCATTATGACATAGATTTACAGAAGGGAATCCTTAAAGAAACAACCAGCTGAGAGCTACTGCACAGTTTATATGTGGATTCCTCACTCTGAAGACCATAGGTAGGAGGACATCTCCACCTCTGCTAGGACACAGCAGTGGTCAGACTGGTCTAATACAGTCAGGTAACATCAAGGAGTCGCTCCAGAGCACCTGTCAGTGATACCATCAGCTTTGATTTTTCACTTTTTCTGAGTAAGCACTCACCCTTGGGCTAAGTATCTCAGCCTGTGAGCCTGTTTTAAAGGAGTAAGTACACCTTAATTACTGCAACATAGACCTGCAGGTCACCAGAAGAGTTCTCATCAGCAACTAGAAATCTAAACCTTTCATTCCCTGCCCTTTCCCAGCTCTCCCCGTAACATCAATAGCTACTCCACCCCAACCTCCAACCTGCCTTTTTCTTCTGGTTAAAAAAGCAACTGTTTGAACATTGATCTATGAATAAATGACAAGAATTCTAAGTACTCTTGAATTTCTGCACAGGCTCACCCTCTCCTCTTACACAGTTTAGTACTTCTCATCTTCCATCTGGTTTCTTATTGACTTTAAACAACCTACAGCAGGTGCTTGGCAGGAGAAATGGCACCCTAGCTGCTAAGAATCCAAGCTCTGTGTGTGTGAGTAGTCATTTTGCCCTAATCTTTCTTCTCCTTCTGCCTCCAAATCACACAGCAGCTCACCTATGAAATCCCAGATGAAGACATTCTTATGAAAAATGCGAGCAGACTTAAATCCATGGTGGAAGAGTTGCTCCAATGCTGCAACCAGACCATTTTCTCCACACAACAGAATGGTAAGGCTCCCTCTCTGTGGGAAAGGGAGAGTTGGTAAATGCAACTTGCCGTGTTTGTATGCCAGAAACTTCAAATCTAAAGGTAGTACATCCACTGGTACTTCAGTTCCATTTCTGTTTATAAAAATAAGCAGACAAGTAATGAAAAGTAGGAATTACCTCTTTCTCTGGCTTATGAAAGTGCTTCACAATATTGTTCACGGCTTCCCCAATTCCCTCTTGGATCTGTCCTGCATTAGGCTCTGTGAAATGAGAGAGAGCATACTAGCTGAAGTGGTGGGTTTTAAATGTTATGTTACTCTTGAAGGATAATTTTTCCTTGCTTGACATTTCAACAGTCACCTCCTCTAAATGTTATAGGAGTTGGACAGTTGTGTGAACAGGATCTACACTGTGCTCATCTCTAAGCTTTAGCAGAGAATGCCTTGTGTGACCCTTTCAGTCCCATGTCCTGTTGTAGTCAGATGCAGTTACTCATAAAAGCTGATTTTAGGGATGTGAAGTTGATGTCCACTAAAGTGCCCCTGGAGATATGCTCCTCCAGAAGGCAGTTCACAGCATCCACATCAAGCCCTGAACTCCCCTTCAGAGAGAACTTCCTACTGACTGCAAGGTGAGCTGGGAAGCTGAGCAGCATCAGCTACTGCAAATTCTGCTGCCTCCTCCTCCCTCATCTCACATCTCCGTGTTCCAAAGAAAGAGATTATTATCCCTGAACTGTCAAATGGGGACATTCAAAGAGGCAACGTGTGCATCAGAGAGCAAACACAAAACGGGGCAGGAAAAAGCCATCAGCTTGCAGCTGTTCCTCCACACCAAGCCTTGCTTCAGGATGACCTCTCCTGTTCACAGGAATTTTTTTCTCAGCAGTTGCTGCCCCCTTCTCTACGGCCCTGGGGAGCAAGGAAAGGACTTACTGGTGTTCTTCCCTGTGAGGGAAGTGATGCTCAATCGCCGAGTCACAGTGGGAGATTTCTGCTGGGGTGGGGTGCGGCACTGCTTTCCCAGCTCTTCATCAGACGTGGAGGACACCAGCTCTCCAATGAGTATCCGTTCCAAACTGCCATCGTCAACACCTTTTCCCAGCCATCGCCCACAGGGAAACCTGCCACAGACCCAGGACAAGCACAGGTTAGACACACAGGTAGTAGCTTTATTTCAAAGCTAGAGGGACAGCTAGCATCTAATAAACACTGATAACAGGCAGGGTGTGCTCTGCACCCAGGAGCTTCTCAGGCCGGAACTCTGTAGGCAGCATCCCCTGCATCATAACCAATCATCCTTAGGAACAGGGAAATACGCAAAGCTCGGGTTATACACATATTTCATGGTCCACATTTTGCTTTCTGCCGAGTTATTTTTCCCTCGCAACCACAACTGATATTCAGCCTTTAAAAACATTGTGATGATTAACAACTGAAGCCCCTCACAGAGTTCCCACCCAGATGAACCTGTGACATCATCTTATACTCAAAACTCACCTCACATTTTATTGTACTCTTTGATTCCTTACACAGTTCTAATGAAACCCATGCACATGCCCATACCCCCAGTCCTTGTACCATTTTCTCCTACTTTCATCTATATGCTGTGGCCAACTCTGAGCTGTGGAGCTCACCTCTGAATTCAAATTTTCCAAGTTCATATTTTAAAAAAAAATTAAGCCTGCTTAGCTAGATTTTTTGTAAAACCAATGATGAATTAGGAGATTGTTTTGACACAGAGGTATGTATACAATGGAAGACTAAGAAATCATCAAAACCTTTTATTTTCTTGTAATCAGAGTTTCTTAAAAGAAAAAGAAACCAAAGATTTGCCATAAACTGTGACTCAAGCTCTTGGGGTTTAAAGAGTTAATTTGTGCACAATTTTACCACACTGCTTTAACTCAAGAGATTTAATTATTAGACACAAACATAAGAATCACTTCAGAAGTATCTACACTGTTTGCTCTGTCTCAGAAAGATGCAAAGAAAAACCTACATTCAAATCTCATTTATCAGATTCTCTGACTTCAACTAGGCCTTCTGAAATGAGAGAACTGGGGCTGGGGGAGACCAACCCAACCCTATCAGGGACCCAAATCAGCCCACAGTGTTCCACCAACTACGGAGAAGGTGAATGCCTTCTGGATTTCTTTAAATTTAACAAGTAAGAATTTCAGACAAAGCAAATTAAAACTTGTTGCTTACTTGTACGTGTGTCCTGTTATTTCATTTCTGACCATGACACAATCAACCAGCCACTTGGCCAGCAGCCCTGAGTTGTCATGGCCAATCTGAACAGTCGTCAGCTTCCCTAAGTTCTGGCACTGAAACGAGTAACAGTTTTTACTTAATTAAAAAAAAAACAACAGACAACACACACCCCCACCACATGCACACATATGGTCTCAAATGTATGCCTTTATTCAGTTTCCTTTGATTTATAGAGCAAGTATTATCAACCAAACATGAAGAGCATTTTGAAAAGCAGCATAAGTATTTTAAGACAGGAGCAAAGAAATAAAACCATTAAAAGCTTGTGAAGAGATTATATTCTTTGTTGTGAGCACTCATACTAATATTTCCAAGAAGTATTAATTACAAATTTCTGAGCTAAGGTGATAAAAATGTGTGCTTTTGTAGAAGAAACACATCTTCAATAAAAAATAGCTTTTCAAAAATGCATTTTGACCAGACTGACCTTCAGTTGACTCACTCTACACTATGAACCAGTCCCTAGATCCTTTATTATTTTCAAAGATTGATTTACTTCTTGTTGGGCCAAACAAAAATTACTAACATGACTTAGCATCATAAAGACACTGAAAAAGGAAAACAAGGGACAGTGAATTCCAGTGCTCTATGTAATTGTAGGTGGGGCTGGCAGCAACATCTGTTAATGTCACCTGAACACTTCCCTTGCAAGACCTTGGTTTTCTTTGCCTCTAATACTCTAAACAAGCAGCTTGGGCTGACAGTTTTCCATAGTGAGTGGCAACCCAAGTCAATATTTTAGGAAAGCTTCAGCTGAAGGAATAATCCAGAACAGCATTAATATGGTCCTTAGAAATATCTAAATATGTCATTTTCCTTGTTAGAAACCTGGAGATCTTTTCTGAAAAATAGTAATATCTGAATGAGAAGTGGGCATTTATCACAAAAATATCCTCTCTGTCAAAATCTACTCACATTTGGCAATAGGCTTTCTTTGCTATTGTTGCTGAAGGTCAGTCTGCACACGCTCAACGGATGCAACCTTAATTTTAGCAGCAAATTTCCATACAAAATCACTCCTTAATGGATATGGTATACCCAGGAGAGAGCTACAGGAGCTTGATGGGGCTTTCTCTGCAATTCCCAGTAGCAGCTGGTTTGGTGTGGCACCAAGCCAACCTGTAATTGATGGGTGGGAAGGCAGAGGGGAACGCTGGGTAGTCAAATGCAAAGAGAAAACCCAGCAAGCTCAGAGAACAGAGCCTGGGGGGGATGGCAGCTCTTGGATTGCTGGGGCAGCACCTGAGGCTGGGGTGGTGAAGAGCTCAGGGGTTACACTGGGTGGTTGGAAGGAAAGCAGTAGTGCTGGACAAGGAGCTGGAGCAGGAGGAAAGAAAACTGGAACTGGCCAGATGTAGGGAGGGACCTGGGTGGTGGTATGTGGAAAGACAGACTGAAAGAAGAGAAAAGAAACTTGGAAAGGAGATGAGGAGTTGGAAATGAGGGCTGAAAAGGAAAAACAGGCAAAGAGGCATGGAAGGGATTGAGATATGGAAATAGACTGGTGAGGTGAGGAGTCCTGGGCTGGGACAGGGACAACAGTGAAGCCTGTGGTTAAAAGTGGTACGTGCTCACAGGAAACCTTCATCTCACACAGGAGGGGCAGGCAGCACTACTTTCCTGTACATATTTGAATGAACAGTGACCTTAAAAACTGGGACAGAATCTGAAATGCTCTGCTCTTAATAACCCCTGACCAAATGAATGTTTATTTGGAAGCATGGTTCAAATTGAGAAGCAAAATCTAAAGAGCATGTACTCACCTCAAACGTCATTTCTAGGTGATTTTTAGGAATCTGCATTACGCCAGTATCTCCTAGTTCTCCTGACACACATATCCACGGGTTTGATGTGGTTATTGCATTGCTCAGTTTTTTGATGGGAATTATCACTGACCTGTAAGGGATCACTGAGAACAGAGTAGGGATGGGGGGTGGGAGAAGTACATTAGTCTAGAATTTTTTCCCCCCCTCTTACAGTAAACAATTTCTGGAGCAAAGCACGCCTTTCCCTCGAAGGTAAGTTCTTGTCCCCTGTCTCAGCAGCCGAACAAGGAGAACCACCCCCTCCCCTGCGCTCCGAGGGGCGGCGGTGCCGCACGGTGGAGCTGCAGCCCCGCGGCACAGCCGGGACTGCTCCGGAGCCTGCCGGGGAAAGGGATGTGCCCGTCTGCGGCAGGATGCGGGGAGGAGCGGGAACACGGCAGGATACGAGCGAAAGGAATGTCAGAATCCAGCACTGAACAGTCCGGAATGGACCTTTAGAGGCCATCCAGTCCAACTCCCCCTGCAGTGGGTAGGGGCATCTTCCGACAGATCAGGTTGCTCAGAGCCCCACCCAACCTGATCTTGAACCTTTCCAGGAATGGGGCATCCACATCTCTGGGCAACCAGTGCCATGGTCTCACACACTCAATGTAAAAAACTTCTTTCTTACATCTAATGTGAACTGACCCTCTTTCACTTTAAAACCATTATCCCTTGTCCTGTTAAAACAGATAAGTGTTAAAATGTACGTGCCCATTTTTCTTCCAGGCCCCCTTCAAGTACTAAAAGGCTGCAATAAGCAATGCTGGCACAGTCAAAGTCTCAAGTATGATGTGCCTCTGTTCACAGATCCCATCTTATTCTTTTAAATCTGCACCACCTATACATGATTAAGACAAGGACTGCCACCCACCCCAGTTTGGATTTGACTCCAGTACTGCACCTCTAGCACTGCAAGATTCTCTCCTTATGTTTCACAAGCTGCTTTTTTGACTGAGGAAGTTAAGCCAACCTTTTTTATTTTTGTGTGCCATCCAATGATACTGCACTCAAAAAACCCCCTTCAAATTCCAAGCACTTGTCCTACAGGGGAAAGCTGTCAAGCCAGATGCCCCACAGAAACAAGGTAATCAAGGATGAATAAATCTTTTTGTGCTGTTCTAGTTCTGAGGGGATTTCTCGCTTTAGGAGGAGAAAAAGTAGAAAGAGTGCCTGCTTTGACAGCCATGTAAAACTTGCTTCACTTCCCTCTGAACAGGCAGGGAAATGAAGAATAAGGACTGCCCAGGTGAATCCAAGTAATTAGGTCACCTCATGGGATCCTGCCTTTTCCACATTGACAAGTGCTGGAGAGACAAAGACTCATTTTCAGGTATCATTCCAATCTCTGCTCTCCTCTTTACAAGAGAGGATGAGAGAGGGAATCTTTCTGGCATTTAAGGAGAGACAAAAAGAGAACTAAAGTATACAGTGGAGCACAAAGTGCCTTGCATTTCATCTTCCTTCTCAGTCTGAGGAGATGAGGCTGTTAGGGTGCACACTTAATGAAGGCCAGAAAGAAGCATTTGGATGTAGAGGACTTGTCTGGGAGGGAAGATGAAAGAAGCTATACAGAGAGGCACTCTGCTTCTGCTGATTACTCTCCTTCGTGCAATGCTCTTATCCAGAGCACTCCCATACCTTGCCCTCCAGCTGGTTTCCCAGAGCAACACCCAGCACCCCTGAGCCCTGCAGCACCCACCAAGGTTTCCAGATAAGGGCTCAGCTACTCAGTCACCAGCAACTTTGTCTCTTACAAAGCATGACAGCAACTAATTTTTATTCAGGGGGAAAAAAATTGATTCTCTAACTCACTGATTGTGGTGAAGACGCTTGTGAAGCAGAAATAATCCACAGCATTGAGCGAGAGCAGGTGATACAGAAACTGCTCCCGTTCTTCCTCACAGCGCAGGAAAGCGTAACGCTTGTAAAGTTTCCTGGGAGAAACAAATATATTGCATTTTTTTGGCACTGTTGTTGAAAAAAAGCACCATGTATGTTAAAAGATGTTTGAATCTCAAAATACCAAATGAAGAGTAGATCTTAATGGGAGGTATGATTCCCCACTAGACACTGCTAGAAGCCCATAGGGGGCATGTAAATGCAATACACATCTGTTTTACAGACTCCACACTCCCACAGCAAGGCTACAGAGTTCATCTCAGTTTTGGGTTTGCTGCAAAGCACAGATATAAACCAACACGACTCACAGCAGTAGGCCTGGACCACCATACAACAGCCTAATTTCTTCCCCATTCCTTGCCACTGTGGAATGGTCTTGTCTAACAACCTCATCTTCCTTCTGCTCCATACTGTGACAGAGAAAACTAAGCAGAAGGCACCAAGCAGCAGCTGGGGTCCTCCCACCACCCTCTCAGTTCTTGAATCCAAGTGTACATCACCAATTGCCCAAAGCAGAGCAAAGGCACATCAGGAGTTAACTTGGCCCTGCCCTGGAGGCAGCACAGAGCTTGTGACACAGCCTGCAGTCTGAAGGCAACAGTCTCCCAAGGAGATGCTGAGGTAGATGGATGTAGATGCAAATTCAGGAAAAGACAGGCCTGTCACCATGCCTCTAGCTGATCTCCTGAGAAGTGACTGCCTCCAGTTACTCCTTCTCCTTCCCGTTAGCAGAGTATTGGGTAGCTTTTGGCATAAATCATGCATGTAACTCCTGACAGAGCCAGAACTACCTGCAATAGCTAGGATGTTTTCTTTTCCTAAGGTCTGGGGTTTTCCTCTAAATGCATGGTTTAGAGAAAATCAGGTGAGGGGACACCTACACAGGCAGATCCTTAAGTGCCTGCGCTTGCAAAAAGAGGCAAAGCTGGGGGAGCTGGCTTGGAGGGCTGGCCTCTGACCCAGCCCCATCAGCAGTCAGCATGGGGGCCTGTGTTTGGTTTGAGTCCACCTAAGGCAGGGCTGCTGTGAGACAAAGGGCATTCCTGCCCCTGCTGCTTCATTTGCACAAGACACAGTGATTGTATGGCTGCGATTGGCTTGGATCAATGCAGCAATGTGACCACAACCTAATACCTTCTTCCTGCAAATTGTGATGCACTTTCCATGCAGATGAGCAGACATTTGCCCTTCAGGGTGGGCAATACCTCCTCCCCCAGCTACCCTCTGCCACTCAAGTCACTTCTAGCTGGAAACCACAGTACCCAAACAGGGTGTGTGGCTTCAGCCCAAGCAGCAGCACCTTGAGACATCATTAAGGCAGATGTGAAAGTGAAGCACTGAGAAAAAGAGCCAACCTACTTTGCAAGTGCCTGGTTGGAAAGCAGCTGCTTCAGGTGCTGAGATAAAAGCTTCTTCTCCAGAGAAAGCCTTATCCAGGCTCGGGCTCGCCCCACATCAGTCTTTATCTCACTCATGTTCTGAACATGCCTGAAATGTGTGGGAAAGAAAATAAAGAGATGAATCATAAAAATTGTACATGCTTCAAACAGCAACATCCAGTGTGATGCTGCAGCTGAACCAGAAAATGTCTTCTAACATCATTTTTAGAGAGACCCCCAGCAGGACCCCCAGAGTCCCACACTGTGGCACTGAGACCCCTGACAGCCCCAGGCTGGCAAAAGGACATGGGGCAGCTTTTCCTGGGCATGGCAGGTTGCAACCTGGATGCACTACAGCCCAAATCAGCTGCTCTGTGCTTGCTTGGCCAAGGTAAGGAGGAGTAAATCTGCTTGTCTCCATGTTGCCAGAAGTAGATGCCCTCATGGACACTGCTAACACCTAAAAAAAAAAGCAGCCACCTTGTGAGACAGTTATGTCACAGTTGCCCCCTCAAGCTGCTGACTCGAAGGGTGTGTTTGGGAGTGCAGAGGACAAACGTATCCTAAGAGTTTCTCCAAACCAGAGTCTACTTTGAACTCTAACAAACTCCTTGAGGGCAGCAGCAATGGGAAATCTAAGAAAAGGAGGATTGTTGGAGCAAAAACAGCAACAGGAAGCCGCAAGCAGAATCACATTTTCAGAGATACAAGAGGCCCTCGTGTGATAACTTGAACAGCCTTCCACTTGCTGCATCTGTAGGAAAGCAGAACTGTTCCACAGGGGCTTTCTTCTGTGGTTTTTCTTTGTTTTTCAAATTTCACACATTTCAGTTTGGAGAATGCCAGAAACTCCAGTTTTAAAGCACAGGGAGTTTTAGAAGAGAAAGAGAACTGCCATAGCAAGGCATTTGCTTCCAAAAACCCCCGACCAGGTTAACTAAACAATAAGAAAAATGAGTAACAGTTTCAAGCATGGGAAAGAAAAGGCTGCAATTTCATAATTTTCATGCAGTTTTTATGTTAAGTGCACACATGACTCAGCCCTCCAAATCTCCGTGGAAGGCTCCAAGTACCATCAGCTGAAGTCTGAACTGATCTCTGTTGTGATTTGCTGTCCAACTCCTGCATGTTCCTTGACAGCCCTCCACGCACTGCTGAGTGTTAGGCAATACTTGCTCCAAAGGAAATCCAACAAAGTCATGCTGTGACTGATGCTTTTTACATTGACTACCATAGTCTCACTGTCTCGTGCTTTTCCCCATCTGTTACACCCAAGTGTGTGCTTTGCGTTATATTTAGACCCTGCATTATTTGAGAAAAGTACTCTCTTGTTTATAGAGCCTCTAACATAACAGGCCCAGGATCTTTAGGACACATTTGCAAAGTACAACTTAGTACTGCCCAGAAATGAGTTCTCTCTGCACAAATGCATGGGATGCCAGACACAGCCCAGCAGCACTGCTCTCTGACAGGCTGGACGACCCCAATTCTCAAAATGCAGGTCTACCTTCCCAATCCAAGCTGAGGTGTCTGTCTCACTGAGGTGGCTCAGTGCTGTACGTATGGATCTGAAGCACCATCAGGAGGAATGATGGTGGCTTGCCAGTGGCAAAACCTAGCTTACTTAAAACCTCTTAAAAAAATAAAAGGAGAAAAAAAAAGAGACTTTTTTTTAAAGAAACTCCTCTTTTTTCCTAATACACACATGCATACTTTTCTGATGGACCAGGTGAGAAGTTCTAATTCTTGGTGAGCTGTAAAACAAATGCAGGAGGGCACATTACACTCACATACAGGTCCTTGCCCTTTATACTCAAGCTCAGCAGCCTCCCTCTGCCAGCAGCGATGCCTACCAGCTGAATTGCTGCCCAGAGCCTTGCTCCTGGCACTGGAAATCCCTTTCTGGCTCAGGATGTGGCAGGCAGTGTTAGACCTTCCAGCCCAGACAGCTGGACACGTGCTCCAGAGTCCTTGAGAAACCAGATGCATGTTACACTCAACTACATCGTGTTGAGACACTCTCCTCAGGCATTTCAAGTCTTTTGAGATGGGAAGATCAAAGCATAGACTATCATCTCCCTCCCTTCCCTTCCCCCAGAGTGTTCAGCTTGAATTACATCTAATATGAAACACCCAGCAGAATATGTTATTTCACTGTGAGAAGATTCAAGTACAGATGGACTCAACTTTATTCCATCCATGCTCTGTGCCTCTTCATTACCTGATTCTGCTGCAGACTAGATTAGCAGTAATTCTGCACTTGGGAAAAATAAGGATCTGCAGCCATGCAGCTTGCCAGATATTAAAAAGGTTCAGTAATCAGTCTTGGTGTCAGCAAAAGCAGAGTGTAACAGAACAGAGCATTCAGGAACCCAAATTTATTTCACTCTCAGCTGTTAGAGTCAGAACAGCTCTATTTTTATCAGTGACCTAAGTGTGCTCAACACTGCACAGCAAACTCTTCTTGTCAGAGCACTGAACAGCCATTTCAGTGCAATTTCCCTGGTTGGGACTTGCTTTTAATCCCATTAGTAATAACGAAAAAATCTATTTACCCTGTCAAATGAAAGCCTGGGGTATGGCAGGACATACCCTCTGCAAACAGCTGTGCTGACAGAAGAGGTTACAACTGCTCAGTATTGCCGTGCCCCCGAGGATGGTGTGTACACTCCACATCCCAGCACTGTCAGGAACAAGCCGTACCAGCTCAGCCCAGGTAGGCAGCAGGTCTTTGCTAAGCCTTCTTTTTGACCACAGCACATTAAACATCACTGCTGTGGGCCCAGTGCCCAGCTCACATCCTCCACTTGCAAGCTCTCTGTACGAGGGGAGGCATGATATGGGCATGAGAGCAAGCGCTGACAGCAAGGAAGAGCTTGCCCGAAGGGGAACGATCAGAAACCTGAACCCAGCTGGACCAAAGGTTTCAGGGAGTTGCCTTGGTGTTGACTGGTTGGGTTGGACATGCAGCAATGTGCCCGAGGGCTGAGGCTATGCTGGAAGCAGGCTGCAGCAGGAGTCTGATGGGGAGCTGGAAGAAGGGTGGGAGAGATGCTGCAGATCCTCACCAGGGGAAAAGCTAATGGGCATACCCCCAAACACTCTTGTGCCAAGACCCCATGCACAAAACCAAAATAAACACCTCGAGCATCTTCTTTATCACATCTACGATGCCTGGCTTTGCCAGGGAAGCAGAGGACACACCACTTTACCTGTAGCACAGACTCATGGCACATTGAGAGCATGACTGTGACTCAGACCTGCTTTTTAAGTTGTTTACATAACCTTGCATGAGCCATCAAAAACAAGCCATGCTTAAGGCAAGGCTTAATCCTCTATCCATTAGTTCAGTTAGCACCACAACCCCGGCAATTTAACAATTACCCATCCTTCTAACTTCAGCTGGAATCTGTATGTGCAAACAAACATTAAGTGGCATTCCTTCCAAGCAGGAGAAAGTATGCCACGAGATTACAGATGACAAATTCAACTCACCATCTGCGCAGTATTTTCTATGACCAGACATGTTTGTGGACAAATGCCCAAGACATTACAAAAGGTAATGCTCTGCTTCTGTACTTATTCTCCGAAGAGCAGCAGAAAAAATCTTGTGATTCAATGAGAGCTCAGATCTGTGCTGGGCTTTCATTACTCCAGTGGAAGTACGTGGAGGACAGAAGCCATGCACGCAGCAGTGAGCACACACAGCCTCCTCTGTCAGCAATCCCCTCCCAGCACGTGAGTTTCCGCTCCAGATCCTCCTTCATCCTTTCCTTAGACTGACCCTCTACATGCCTGTCAGCCTGGCAGGACTGAATTAAGTAGATAGCTGCCACATCCCATGAGAGGGATGGCAAAAATGACAGACACATGTTCAAAATGACCTCTTGGCACTACACTCCTAATTACACTGTATGTATTCTCTCTCCCTCTTTTGCACGTTGTTTTAGCCTTATGTGACACGTCATATTCTTCAAAATCAGAGCACAAGACTCAAACTACATAGCATCAAACAAAAAGGTTGCATGCTGCAGGTGGGAAGTACAGTAATTTTCCTTCAGAAAAGTCTGACTAACCTGTGTGATCTCACATCAGAAGAAATAAATATCTGTACCAATACACAGAGCAAAAATCACATCAGTGTAATCATGTTTTGTGAGCTTACTACAATTAATCTTTTGCCATAAAATTTTTTGCCATATTTTACTGTGGAAGGAGGACATGGTATTACAAAAACCAGTACTCATGTCGTCTCACACATTAAATTGCCAACAACTCCTAGCAGCAATTTACAGATAAGCATTATTGCATTATGCCTCTTCTCTTTTCATTGCACATTTAGCCCACTGCAATCCTAAGCCCTGATAAAAACAAGTGTCAAAAAAGTAGCCTGACCTGGCAGTGGTTTGATCAGGGAAATGCCCTGAAAATCTTCTGCCTGGTGCTGTCACATCAGCCTCCACCTCTTACTTTCTAATCCTTCTGGCTGCAAACTATTGCTTGAACAGGTCTCCATAGCCAGGCTGTGGTCTCCTGCAGAGCACCTGCCCTCACTTCACATCCTTGCTTTAAACTCACACAAATTCTATATTTGATTACATTTGTAAACTTGTTAATTTATTGCTATTTGCTGTAAAATGCTAGTTGAAAAGAAATAATATTGCTCAGACATTGTCAATAGGCTTTTATGTCCCTTTGTTTTGTCTACCAACTGCACTTGCTTGGTCAGTAATTTAAAACAAACAAAATAAACAAACTCAAAGTACCAAGGAATTCAACATATCTGCTGCTATTTGTAGAATTTGGCTTTATTGCTGGAAGAATCTCCTCAGGGAAAACAAAAAGCCCAGTAAAACATGGGTGGTTTTCATTGTCTCTTAGATAAAATAGATCAAGTGAACATGCAAAAAAGTTTTTCAAAATAGGAAGGCAACATGTTGTAGATTTGAATACAGGCTGAAGAGAAGGTTTAGTTCTCCTTAGTCTTTCTAGACCCAGGTCTTTACCTTATGCTACACAATTAAAACCACAATCAATGCTTTAGGAACCAAACTGTGTACCTCATATCTTGTATCAGGGAAACCCTCAATGTAGGCAGAGTAATTCCTGTATCAGACTTCCGTCTTTCTGGTCCAACAGCAACTACAGAGGGGAAAATGTATGAAGTTAATGCAACACTACAATAATAATCTGCAATGCATTTGTTTCACATATAGCTGAAAACAATCTGCAGTGGCTGGTCACTGCAGTGTTTCTGTGCATTATCATTAACTCTATCCTGCAAACTTAGAGGCAGACAAAATGAAAAATGCTGAATACATTACCTATTTCTTCCTTAATCCAGCACTGAATTTGGAGCTTTAGCTCCCTTTTTTGTACGTGAAATACATTAACATAAATCTGTACAGCAAGGAGTTTTATTAGTAAGATGTTTCTATGGAAAGCTCACAACAGAGAACTGGATAAAATTAAGCTACAGTAACATATTCAATGCTAAGAATGCCATGCATTTCTGTGCTCTGCTGCTCTGATCAAACCGCTTTGTGGTGACACATTTTGCTCTCAGGAATCTGTGCCTGCCAGCCAGATTGTTTAGTGCATTACTCCCTGAAGCTTATTAAAAAGTCTTTTCATGAGAGGGACTAGTTTGTCCATTAATGCATCTTTGAGGACTGATCATACAAGTTCCCATCTGCAGGATTTGGATTGGAGGGTCCTTGGAAGATGACCTGCTAAAGTTCAGAGACTTTTACTACAATATCCCAGCCACTGGGCAGGGAGATCTCCAGGTCATCAGAAAACCAAACTCTCTTATAGAAGTAATTTAGTGATTGCAAAGGGTCAAGCCAAAGCTTAAACAGAACATTTAGACTGATGTATAGAAATTAATTACACCATTTCTGAACTGTATCATCCACCAGTATAAAGATTTAGTGAACATTGAGTTATTCACACTGGGATTTGAGAGACAGATTATGCTCACTGAAAGAAAAACATCAGCTGTCTTATCCCCAGCTCCACACCTTCTGCTTCTACAGTTGTGTAGCACTGCTTCTCACATTCACTCAGTGCTGATTAAAAGGAAATGAAGGAGGTGAACACACAAGTGATTTTCCAGACAAGGATAGTAACTATGTTCCTTTGCCTCCAACAATTGCAATGTGTTTTGTCCAGACATCCTCACAATGATGATGAAAAGTCTCAAAATGTAAATGTGATATCAAGGAGAGAACTACACCAAAAATCCTGCATGGGTTTCACGTGCTTGCACTGTTCCTCCCATGACCAAGTTCATTTGCTGTGATGGACCCTTCATGGAGCCAAATGCCAAGTACTCACCTGGTGACTCTGCACTGTGCTCCTGCTTCTCTTCTCTCTCTTGGTACTGAAGCAAATGGGACCACAAAGCAGATTTGCCCTGAAAATTGAATATGGAGTACACAGCTTTAAATAGATCAGGCAAAAGAGAAGGGGCCAATAAACATGACAAAACAACGGAATGGCATTTAAATGGGTAAAATGCTCAGCAATGGCAATAAATCCTTTTCTCTTGGATCATGAAACCTTAGGGAAAGGAGAGGACCATCCCACTAACCTAGGAGTCACACCTCCCACCTTGTTTCTTTGTCCTCCCTGTGGATTTCCCTTGTGATGGTTGAAAGAGAAGAAACCAAACCCATACCTGATGACATTACTGCAATTTCCAGAGGAATCTCTCAAACAGAAACAGAGAACTGG
>JAWWEV010000043.1:61214255-61227301 GCA_035583235.1 Hafferia zeledoni | reverse complement strand
AAAAACAGAACACCCCCCCCCCCCCCCCCAACCTCCAACACTCCAAACTCCTCAACCCTTGGCAAGATATGAACCAGGGAATGTGCTCAGAGATACCTCCTTGCTTTATGCTGGAATGTCAACACTAAGTAGCAGCTTAAAAGGCAGTGATGGCATTCAGTGTTTGCTACAGTACTGGACATACAAAGTCACAAGTTTCCAGCTACCAACCTGCTTGACCTGCAGACCATGGCTCCAGATTCTTTCTAGCAGATCACAGAGACTAGCAATCAATGTATTTTCCTCCAGACCTGTTATGTTGGCTTCTCCATGGCCCAGCTCAACTGCTTCATGGCCCATCTTCTCTACCAACATGCGTTTAGTCTACAAATAAAAAAAATCCCCAAAAGTTTCTAAGAATATTATCCAACAAGGGACAGAATTTATAGATGAGTTTACTTAAACATGCTTAATACAGAAACCATCGCTAATAGCCTGACCAGAGAAACTTCAAATATCTTTACAGGGTTTGTAAATTAACAAGAATAATTATATTTTAAAAAGTTTGCATGATTACTTCAAATCACCAAATATCCTGAGTTGGAAATGACTCACATGGATCATCAAAGTCCAACTCCTCATTCTGCAAAGGACAGCTCCAAGAACCACACCATGTGTCTGAGAGTGTTGTACAAATACTTCTTGAACTTCTTTTGAACTCTTTCTGAACTGGTGCTGTGACCAGTTCCCTGGGGAGCCTGTTCCAGCTGTCCTATTTCTATACCCTTTATCTATTGTCCTATTCCTACACTGTTGATCTATTACCAAGCAGAGTACAGACCAAAATAGAGTACAGCATTAGACACATTTTCAGTCTTGCTCCATTTCTGGTTTTCTTCTTGTTACAGCCATTAAACACACAGGTAAAGCAGCATACCACCAACTGCAACAGACACAAAAAGTTCTACTTCTGTGGCTACAAAAGCTTCTTTAATATTAGAAACTGCTGTACCTCATTTGCTCTGCATAAACAACATGCACAAGTCACACAAGCTGAATTCTTCCCTTTTGACTGAGAGTCTTGAGCCCATTCTGTTTAGGCTACACGTAAATATGAACAATTAAAGGAAATCCTCCCGGAGATGTCTGATCATGCTGGTTCTCCTTCCTGTCCTTTTTACTCCTTCCATCTGCTTCAACTGCATAAATAGAAGAGCAAGGACACACTCCTTTCTTCTCTAGGTGTTGAAAAATATAACGCTAAATTGACACACTAATGTGTATCTGTAATACTAAAATGTAACACTAAAGGGATATCCAGCCTTTAGTGGATAGTCTGGTATTCCAACAGACCAATGCCATTCTAGCTGTGAACCAGAAGACCATCTGCTATTTAGGCTCGGTGTAATTAAAGGGAGAACACAGAGGGGACGACCTACCTTCATGCGACATTCTTTCAGTAACCCTTCCACAAACTTCCAGTTGGTCTGTGCAATCACAGCTGGAGAGAGGTCTGAGAGTTTGGGCTGCCTTAAATTTTTTCCTAAACTCCTTGCCTCCTGCATGTATTTCTAAAAATAAAGAGAATAACTTTAGATATTACAACTCAGAGGGACTCTCCTCATCCTAATCCTAGGCAAGCAAATGCTGGTGGAAAGGAATGAGCTAGTGTTAATCTAGGAACAAAATCTTGATTTGTCTGATGTTTAGGTGTCAGGCTGGAGGAGTGGAATGATCCCTTCTGAACAACAGAAAAAGCAAGATACTTTCCTGTGTGGTACAGAATCAGTCAGCATTAGCTAGTGAACTGTGCTGGTAGCCACTAGCATGAAGTTAGGCACAGCAAGTGCATGAAGTGCAGTATCTTAATTCAGCAATAAAGTCAAAACACCCAGTAAAGTTTCTTTCCACTGTTACTTGATTCTCACTTGAAAAAAAAAGATTTAAAAAATTGTCTACTTTGTGACCAGACTATACATGAATAGAAAAAAAAATCCTTTGAAAATAAACTACAAGAAGCAGAAATACACTTAGTGAAGAGAAAGACTTCCTCCATTACTTTTCATCTGGATAGTTTATGTGAGAAAAATGAGACTTGTCTTTATTCTCAATTAACTTCTGGATTACAAGTGAAGCTCATTTTAAACGAAATTGATAGTAAGGATCATTCATGTTTTCACATGGGGTGGTAATTGTGAACAAAAAAAATCAGTATAGTCTTTAAAGATGCCTTGTCTTCAGGGATGGGGTATTTTTTGTTTTGGCTTTTTTATTTTCTGTTAAGCTAAAAAACAGGGAGAGGGAAAAAGAAAAAAAATCGACAAGTGATCTCTGACCCCAACATCAGTGAGGGTGCTGAGCAAGGCTGAGAAGTTGGTCACAACTATCAAAAAGTTGTTCAAACATTATTCTTAAAATTTTTGTTTGTAAAAAGAGTAAGATAATAGAATGTTGCCAAATAAAAGTCTTGAAACACAGTGCTCATAGCCTGGTGTGGGAATGCTCTGTTTCCATAGTGTGTTTTTATGCAGTTAATGATGACTCTGGTATGTGACAATGACCACTCTTTCCCAGAGAGATGTGGATCACATCCCCCAGGGACTTAGTACTGCTGCTGGTTGGATTTGCTGGGGAATTGAGAGGTCACTATGGCTGCTGCATCCTTGGAGTTTTCTCTCTAGGCAGAGAATTTATTTCATAGAATCATGGAACGGTTTGTGTCGGAAAGGACCTTAAAGATTATGTGGTTCCAACCTTCCTGCCATGGTCATGGACACCCTCCACTAGACCAGGAAAAGCAAAATCCAAACATATTGAAGTTAATTGAAATAGCTCACTTTTTCTGTTCTTTTTTTCTTTCTTTTTTTTTTTTTTTTTAATGGGAGTACAGTTTTTCCTGACACGATTGTATTCTATTAACACAAAATTTGGACAAGAACCACTTAATGTCATCCCAACAGGTCAGACAAGAATGCAGGGTTCTGCCATGAAATGCTGTGTTTGGCAGAACTGTTCAGATAGGTAGTTACAGTTTCACTGATACTGAAATGATTTTAAAATAGTTGAAAAACTGCAGGTGGGAATAAAACAAAGAGAGTCACAGAGGATGAAGGAGTGTTGTTCATCAAGCAAGCTCACAAGTGACTTCAATCTAAGTGCAAAAATTAACAGCAAAACAAGTGAAAAAGTAACACAGACACTAAATAACTAGGAAATCTAGTATTTCTTTTTTTTAAATGTGAAAGGATAAATAAAATGCAAAGTGTGGTTATAGTCTGAAGAGTAGAAAACAAGGATAACCTTATTTTATGCAGTGTGTATCTTGTTATTACACTAAAATTTAAAAAAAATTAAAAAATTAGCTCTTGTAAGCTCAAGAGAAGAATAAGGGTGAGCTGAGACAACCAGCTGATTGCACTTTCCCTGTTCATCAACATCCACACACCACCACCTTCTTCCTCACTGGGATGCAATGATCCAGCAGTCAGAAACCAACGCTTTTTGGACTTGACACCAGCTGAGCAACAGGGGGGAAAAAAAAAGAAAGCAAAACAAAATTGTTGTCTTTCAGCCTTAGAGCCATTATGTTTGCCAGGGAACTGGCATGGAAGCTCATTTCCGGCTACTTTTCTGATTATAACCACACTCCCAAGCGCTACAGGGATGTGCTCCTACTCTACAAGAAAGGGAGAGGTTTGAGACGCAGCAAAGACAGAGGTTCCTCATGCTAGCAACATCTCAAAAGCAGCTTTCAACAAGAAAAACTAAAACATACCAGGCAGCATTCAGAGAAGGATTTTTTAGGAGGCCGTGCAGGAGGGGGTGGTCCCTGATCCCACTCCCAGAAGGCCATTGAGTTCTGACGAAGCAAAAGCTCCTCCGATGGCTAAGAGGAGGCAGATGCCCCAATGGCAGAACAGCCAGAAAGAAAGAGGAGACAAAGCAAAAGAAGCATGCATATGATCCACAGCCAAAAAAAGAAAAAAGTAAATACATGACAACGTATTGAAAAGGCTCTGCTGAGATATACACGAGACACTGTTTAAAATATACTTGCAAAGCCATGTTAGCAAAAATAGCAACAAATATGTAAAAGAGCTGTTTTGCTGCGTGTTCTTTGAAACATCATTTGAAGCTACGGCTGAAGAGTCCACTCATCTGCTCAGGTTCTTTCACAGCAAACTCCAACACCAGCCAACATTATTCAGCAAGATTCACCACAAAACAGCAGGAATGTTTTATTTTTGCTAGTGACATACAAAAGAAGCACATGGACATCAATGGAAAAATGTCTGAAAATATTTAATGAAGACAAGAAACTGAAAAGATGGGAAAGAAATGCATGTATGTGACTGACATTTACAAAATGCATGGGAGTTTCCAAGCTTTAGGCATAAAAAGGCCCCAAAGTCTTAACCTTTCAAATAGGCTTACTCATGTCAGGAATCTACGCAAGAGAAATTAAAAAAAAATTCCTTTAAAAAAGGGAAGAACCCTGCCTCATTTGCTTCTACAGCACTGACATTTATTCAAGGACTTGACTTTCCCAGAGCCTCCACCCTGGCCAGAGCTTGGCAGCTGCACTCTGGCGGGCACCAGGGTTCTGCTGCCTGCCTGCAGCAACACAACCAGGGTCTAAGTCAGCTAATAAGCTATTTTTCCCATGACAGTGGGGCTGCTTTGTTTCAAAATAATAAAAGCACTTTATTTATGTCGTGTACTTTGAAGTTGTACAACATACACAAGCATCAGTGACAAGCGAAGTAGCATCTAAAGGGCTGCAGAGACCCAAACAAATATTACAGTAGCCACAAAACTGCCCTGAGTAATAAACACATTGTTTGTCCAAACCTCCAGCTCCTGGATCACAGCTCGTGCTGCCCGCACATGATGCCACCTACCTCCCTCAAATCGTTGTCCAAGCCGATGTGCTCCGAGTGCTGGCGCAGACGGTCCTTCCTCCGCTGCGTGCTGGTGCTGCGGCTGGCCCAGCGGCTGCGAGTCAGAGAGAGAGAACACATGAGCAGAAAAAAAACAGGAGGAAAAGCCTGGGTCAGCAGCCAAAGCACATCAGATGGGTCTGCAGCAGGAGAAGGGGAAACCTGAAGTTGGATCTTGCAGTAAACATGGGTGCTATCTTCTTCTGTGTTTTTGCATTAAGTTTCTGATTACTAAAAAAAAAAAAAAGCCTATTTTTTTAGTACATGTTCGTATTTCTTCAGTTGAATTTTTCCTCATCTGAAGCTGTTGCCTGAAAGCAGCTCCCTTTAACCAGGTTTGAAACTGAGCAACCTTGAAGTTCTCAAGTGTCCAAACCCCTTTATACAAAATCCTTGAAAACAAAAATGCTCAACTGGTGCACAGAAAATTAAGTTAATGCAATAGTTATAAAAGAAAGCTGAAATAACACTGTATAAAGCAAACTATTAAGCATGAAAAATAAGCTGCTTAATGCACATAAAAGCTCTCTCTTCAGAATATTACTTGATTACTGTGGTTGTGTTTATTAAACTTCAAATTATCTTTCAAATACAGTTAAAAAAAAAGCCTTTAAATGAATAGCCGTTCAGTCACTCCATGAAGTCATCTGCTCTGCCTCCCTCCTGCACTCAGAACACAGAGTGAAACCTAACTGAAACAGAACACAAGACCTGCTCAGAGCAGTGCTCCAGCTCTGGTGCCTGGTGGGATGTATGAATCTACCTACCTCTACCTACAGGAGGAAACTGCCTGGAAGAGTTTGAGGGGATAACCTAAATCTGGCAGAAACGAAGTTCAAAAGAAAATAGCAATAAAGAGAAGATAACAACAACCCACACTTGCCAAACTAAGCACTTGAGTTAAAGGGACCCTTCAAAACCCATCTCCATCCTGATCCCTCTACTCCAAACTGACATGTCCATGCTGGGCACCACAACTACTCCGAGATGGCTTTTTCTATAGGAACTGTGATCAACAGGGAGAGCCTGTGAGGATTTGGGTCCTCTGCCTTTGATAGATCTGTAGAGGAAAACCTGGAGATGCCCACATCAAAGACAGAAGTATGTGCTTGGTGAGCCTCTCCACACTGGTGGTATTGGTGAGAACAGCAGTCTCCAGATCCCAAACCCATCCATTTCTGTATGCACCCCAAACAAGAGCATATACAAATAAAATCTGGGATCTCAACTGTTTGGTCAAGGCCTTTCAGCTGGTGACACAGGCAGATACGTGTCAGGGGAAGGAATCTCTTGCACACAGCTGGACTTGGGTTCTAAGGTGTCTGGCAAACCACTGGGCATGTGTAGGCAGAGGAACCTGACCCCAGAGAAGTGCAGGGATGTGACCCCTGTATACAAACCCTCCTGTTTCCAGAGAGGACTTTGCATGTATGTACCTGACTAACTACCTCCATCAGTTCCTCTCAGGGGTCAACTGAAGACTGAATTTTGGCTAAATGCACAAATAAAAAGGGGGAAAAAAGCCATAGGAATTGTAGTTTTTACAGTCAGAATGAAGACCTGTCCTACCTCCCAAATAACATCAAGAAAACAAGTACAAAGGAAGAAATCTGGGTCTGCATGTAATTATGGTTCTTCACTTCACCATCTCATATGACAAGGAATTTATTTTTAAAGAAATGTAGCCTCTAGTCTCTGATAACTAAATGAAACAGCCCAATAGGTGTCTGCACAGCAAACACCGATACCTTCTCAGAGGAATAAATTACTGACATAAGTGTCTTTGCACCTCTGTAGAAGTCTTGAAAATAAACAGCCCCTGAGTTTAATAAGTCACCATTTCAAAATTTTTTTTCAGAAGCAATATCCAAAGCCTCATGAAATGACTGAGAGGGGGGAAATAAAGCCCTACATTTTAATAATATCAACAAGTAGAAATGTAGCACAAAAAGAGCACAGCCTTGAAGAGAAGATAGCAGACATAAAAGTGACTTTAGCTAAAGGGCTCTGAAGACCTTCCATTTATTGCAAGCCAGTATTACGCTTATGTTTCACATGGTAGGATGCCAGTGACACATTGTGAAGTTAAGTTATAGATTAAACATTATCCATATCATATTTTTCTGCTCCAATTTATATGGTATTTTCTGAATTGCAGACAGAGCTTGAATCCCTCTACACCTGCATTTCGGCAGTTGCTAGAAGATAAAAGAATTGCTAGAACTGTCCTTTGAGGGAATACCTCTCACCAAAGGTGAAATAGAATGAAAGCTACAGAATAATTACAACTAATGCACCATCATTAAAGCATTTTCAGTTAATTCCAGCACTGTACTTCACCTGAGAGAAAGCAGACGATTCTCCAGATTATTAATCAGAACTATTTGAATATTTTAAGCACAAAAATGTAAAGATCATTGGGCATTTATGAAACAAACAACTGCTGACCATTAGCTAAAGCAATTACACACACAGTGAGCTGCACGTCCCCTCTTCCCCAACCTCTAAGCTGAGGAAGAGGAGCTCTTGAGTCACTGGGTGAGGTCTGTGCATTTGGATGCTGCCCTGAATCTCTCTGGGAGACTTTGTGAAGATCTAACAGCAGATAAGCAGGATTAAGCAGCTAAATCTTTTAAAGCCTTTTCTTTACTGGGCCACACAGAATTTTCCCAAAACAATGCTTCAATATTATAACCATTCCCATTCCTCTTACCAGCAGTGGTTCCATTTTAAATTACTCTTCCTATCCTTTTGATCACTCAGAGTGATTTTAAGGAGGATAAAAGCCCATCCCAGTGGCCATCGCCCTTGGGCTGCCAAAATCCCCTGTGGGTACCTCTCCTGGCCCTGCCATCAGCTTCTGCTGTATTCACACCCTGGTGCTGCCAAAGCAGCGAGCAGAGCTGCACTCCCACCAGCAAACACCTGCTTGTCAGCCCTTAGTCTTAGGCTTTTCAGCTGAACCACTACCACCCATGTCCTTGCAGAGTAGATAACTGAGGAGATGAAGCCCTCCTGGCTGGTCCCTACCTTGGAGGGATGAGCCCTGAGCTGTCTGGCACTTGGGAGAGCACAGCACTGCAGCACTGCTGTTCAGCCTGGATGCTGCCCCAGTACTCCCTGACCCAAAAAATGCCCTCTCCCCTTTATTTTTTGCTAGTAGAGCCATGGGCATGGACTATTGGTGTGTTTCATTTATTCCTCATAGCAGAGGCATTGCTACAAGCACCAGTCTCTGGGGGGAAGCAGACACAGCTCAGGCACAGTGCTGCAGGGACAAGCTGCCTACTGGGAGAAGTGAGAAAAGGCTTGTTTCGCATTGTCTGCCTGTATCTAACTCCCAAGTCCACAGATGAATGCTCCTCACCTCCAGGGACTGTGAAAAAGCAGTGGTATTTCACAGGAGGGATGAGGGAAGACTGTGCTCTGTTCAATATAGAGAAATGAAATGAAGGCATCTCACAGTAAGACCCTTGTAACATGAAAACAGTGAATTTCAGTCAGTATTGTTTAATATCAAATTAGACCCAACATGCATAGGAATAGGTTTGCAGAGGTTGGAGGAAATGTAATAGTGACACGGGCAAAAGAAGATACTTAACCTGTGATGCTTAATTTCTATAACAAAAGTGGTAAGGTAGTCAGCATCAAAGCTGTCAGAAACAATTTAGGAAAACAGCAGACTCATACCAGGGAACCACCACACTGTATTGCAACCATGTGTACATCTCTCTCTAGTCCCCTTTCGCCCATACTCTTTTTTAAAGCTCCATGGAGAAATGAAGAAACTATGTCTATCCAGGCCAGACAAGAGTGTAACAGGTAGCATATACACCGCAATGCATGAAGATGCTGCTGGAGAACTCCACTGACTCACCACAGATGGATCTAAACAATATTGCCATCACCATGAAAATCACTACCGTAATTTACAATCTATTTACATTGATAAAAGAGAGAAGGAGGGAGATAAACACAGAACCTAAATCTCCTCATATAAACCATCTCATGAGGCAGACTGCTATTTAGGTCTGCAAATCATGACAACACCAATTCTACCTATATACGTCCATAAAGGAGTTATGTGACTGTGTTTCTGTATTCACAAGTTACCACATACTACACCCTCCACCAAATCCCTCTAAAGCATCCATGCTGCCTGCACACATTAGATACACACAGACTGCACATGCAAACTGCCTGGGTTCAGATGTAGTTTGTGTGGGACTACCCAGAGATTCCAAGCCAAATAAATGTTGAAGCAAACAAGTTAAACAGAATGTCAAAACTGAGCTCCACCTGATGGAGCTCACAGGGTTGACAGGGGATGGGATCCACACTGTGATTCTGCTCCACAAACACTGCTCCACGGTGAGCAGAGCGAAGGCTTAGATAGAGACATGTACCTTTACCATCTCTGTTGTAGGGTGGAGTAGAAAAGCTTTGAAACTGCTCATTGGGTGGACAAGAATGAGCAAAACGCCTTAAAGAGAGTGGTCTTGCACAGACAGGCTGTCTCATCAATTTATATGAAGTGATTTTAAAAGGTAGCACCCACAACTGCAATTCTCTGCAAGGAACAGTGGTAGCAAATTGGCAGCATCACCTCTGGAGCCTCAAGGAACCACTGTTCTAAGTGGTATTTAATTTGTAAAGTCCCTTGAGACAGCATAGCACTGTTCAGAGAAGAGCAAATAAAATAGAGGATGCAAGGATTTGATGCACAGTTTTCCCTGGGAACTTTAATTCTGCACAGCTATGTTAAAATGATATAGTAACTCAAAGAAGTCAATTGCACTTTTCCCACCTTGCACCAGTTGAGCAGAAGATCGGTAGTTCTGCAGACTCCCCCACCAGGTTCCAAGTCACCACAGCACATATTTCATATCTCAGAAACCATTTTTAAGCACAGTTTATCATTCACACTTTATTTTTGAAAATGCATGCATTTGAAACAACTAGTTCATATTTTCATTGTACCTGTTAGTGGTTCACTGTACTAAGTTACCTGATGTGTAGGAACTGCGTGTCTTAGATTTTCATACGTAAAAGGTGAGCTTTCACTACACACAAAGTTTAAATAACATCAGCCCTGTGTGTGGATGGCTCATTGCTGACTCATTTCATGCTCATGTAGGTGCACTGCAGATATGCTACTCTGTATTACTTGAAAATTAAATTGTCTGGCTTGAGTAAAAAAAAAAGCTTAATTGTAGATAGACAGCCTTGAAATGGTACCCAACAGACAGAGAGGTAGTAAAACCACCTATAATATGAAGCATTCAGTAAATGAGAAAGACTTTCCCATATAAAAAATAATTTAGGTAAAACCAGAACAAATTCTGTCATCATACAAAGATTCATCAACTCCATTGCATTATCTGTATCTATTGTATTTTCTCAAAAATATAAACTGATGCTAACTGTTAGTAACAAGCAAACAGTAGTCCTATTTAAAAATTAGGAGAACCAGAGCACCAGGCAGACATGCCCTGGACAGTTCCCAACTTGAAGTGGGGGCTGACGATGGAGGCCACAGGAGTGTCCACACAAGTCATGCCATAAACTGGAGCACAAAAATGAACCAGTTTCATACACTCCTAGTGAGTGATTTTTACAAATAAACCCTGACACAGTGGTGAGATCAGCAAAACACAGCCCAGGAACAAATGCCTGGAGAAAGCAAAGAATTTTGAAATCTGCTTCATGGGCAAGAGCAGCACAGCACTCAGCTAAAGCCTGAGGTTAGGAAGCCAAGTACAGTGGGATCTGTGCTTGAAGACTTGGACTGTGCCCCGCTTTGGGGATTGCTGCAGGTCAGGCAGGACACAGAGGACAGACAAAAGAATGAATCTCACAGGAAGCTGGGATACAAGGGAGAAAACTCAGAAGAGAGAAGTGGCCAGGGCAGAAGAGGAAACAGGCTGGTCATGGAAGTAAGCCAGGAGAAAAGCAGGACTCAGATAAAGAAGCAGGGAAAAATGGGGCTAAGCAGAGAGAGAGGCAAAAAAAAAGAGTAATATGCCATTTTGTAAATGTCCAACAAAGCAAAATCTTAATTTGAAAACCAAAAGATATAAGAAAAAAATCAGTTCAGTTCTCTTTGCAGGCATTCACTACAAATGGCCAGAATGCAAATATATTCCCATGCTTGGTGTGTAATCAATGTTTTCCTCTGCAATATTTAATCTCATTTATCAAGCTTCTTAGTACAAATTAAGTTACAAGGTAATCAATTAGATTGAAAACACAGCTTGTTTCATTGTCTTAATTTTGCAGTGTAAGCATATTCCCCCTAATTTAACAATTAGCTAATCAAAAACCATGAAGTGTTTATGTAGCTTGGCTTTTTGTCATTCAAATTCCACTCCTGGATCATTGCAAATGCATCAGTCAGTGGAGCCCCAGCTACAATTTTAAAATCCTGGCAGAAAATGCATGCAGAGAGGAAAGAAGGGAACATGTAGAAACCACAGTGTGGTGCTGAGGTTTGAGAAAGGAAATGAGGACTCGGGAAACCACAGCTCTTTTCCAGAATAACAGACAAACTGCCTGAGAGATTGCAGCCTGTTCTCTCCTGAGACACTTTCTAGGAAGACTTCTGCAGAACCCACTGCTTTACAGGATTAGAACAGCATGATGGGGATGCTTTTGTACCCAGAGGAAGCTGCAGCTGCTCTCTGTAGATTCAGAAGCTTTTCCCATGATGTATCAAAGGCAATGAGTGCAGAGGGAGTCCCTCAAGTGGGACACTGCTGCCTGATGGGAAGGACAGAACTGGGTGAGGTGGTTTTGGTTTGTGTTTTTTTGTTCAGTTGCTGTTAGCTGGGATGAATTGCTCTTTTCTTTACAGAAAAATAATGGGGTTTTTTTTCAATTTCTACAAATAATTTGGATACAACAGTTATATCTTTTGTTTAAGTTTAGATCTGCATATTCTGCAGTTAATGTATTATCCACATTCTGGAGGTCTTGATCAAAAAGATGATTAGGGAAACTAAACATATTCTTGTGAGTCTGTTCTTCAGTTTTATGGAGGCAGGGTGCCTGGGTGGAGTGTTTTGTTTGTTTGGTGGTTTTGATTATTGGTTTGTTGGTTTTCATTTGGTTTTTAATTATTTGCTTACTTTTAAATTTTTCATTTCTTTACAGTAAACTGAAGTTTGGAATTTTTTTCAGTCAAGTTCTTGTTTGGCTGAGCAAGTCAACATCTTCATCTTCATAGAACAGCATAGGGCAGGGGGTCAGTGCCAGCCCTAATGACACTGAACAGGTACCTGCACCCTAAAAGCTGGCAAGAACAGGATCAAGTGTAAGAGGAGGTGCTCTCCTGACTCAGAATTGACCAAGCAGGTGAGAGAAAGCAGCGAGCAGTCTGGGTTCATCCCCTTGTGCAGTCCTTTAAAGGACACCTCTAAAGGGGAAGCAGCTGAGTGACAGAAGTGGGGCAAAGTGTGTTTCTGAGCAGAGCCATGGGCTGACAGCTGAAACATGGCTGGACTTCATTTGAATGACAGATTTCAGTGTTTTAACTCTTACACATCCTAATGTGATCAACCCTCCAGTAAGAAAACTGACCATTTACTCTGATGCTCTCTTTTTCATTTTTTATCCAACTATTTATCCATGCAGGAAGCTTCCATTTTTAAGCCCTCATTGTTTAGATCTGTTCAGGATCCCCATGCCTAATGTTGTCCTTGAGGAACCTCTTCAGACCTGCCTTCTACTCCTGTGAAGTTCAGTTCTTACTCTACATTCCCTGTCAGGTTTGTATTGAAACAAACACTAATCCCAGTCTGGCCAGGGCTCAGGTTCAAATGGTGGTCTTGGCAGTGGCAGGTTTACAGTTAGACTCAATGATCTTAAGGGTCTTTTCCAGCCTAAATGATTCTATGATCCTAAATGATCCAGTATCACTGTCAACCTGTGCCCAAGCCCTGCCCTCCAAGCCCAGCAAACAAGACCAGACACCTCTATGCGGAGAGGCTGAGGGAGCTGTGGGTGTTTAGCCTGGAGAAGAGGAGGCTCAGAGGTGACCTCAGCACTGTCGAGAACTACCTGAAGGGAAGTTCTAGCCAGGTGGGGGTTGGTCTCTTCTCCCAGGCACTCAGCAATAGGACAAGGGGG
>JAWWEV010000043.1:61175326-61204093 GCA_035583235.1 Hafferia zeledoni | reverse complement strand
CTGCCAGGGGACGGTCCCACTGAGACTTGAACTCAGGTCCTTGGGATTCAGAGTCCAGAGTGCTCTCCTTTACACCATGGGACAGCCCTGATTTTAAGAAGTTAAAAAGCATAGCATGCTTTGGTTCGAGTCACTATCTGGAATGCAGACAGATTAGCAATATCCCTACTTTGCTGTATGACCAGGTTGAAATGTGAAGCAGTTTGAAGCATCTTGGTCAAATTTTGAGGAGAAAAACCTCCATTTCACTCTCTACTATCATCACCTAGGATTTTAACACCTAGATGAGGAGGGAAACCTCCCCTTCCTTTTTTTCTAAGTGGTTCACAGGCACAGTATTAATGCAAATCTGGTGTACTTAAGGCCAGGACGCTGGTCTAGTAATAGAACTCAATGCAGCCAGGAGCACATGGGCTCACACAAGGATTGGATGAGGCTGGCAGGAAAGGGCACACTTCTCAGCAGCAGCAGGGGGAGAGGTTTACACCATCTAGGAACTGAACTTGAGATCCAGATCCATAAAGATTATCCCAGAATGAAATGCTCTTCAGGCCCCTGTCAATAGGACTGTAGCACTGACAGAGTAACAGAACCTGGTGAAGCAAGTGATGCAGGGAAAGCAGAGAAACTTTCAGCATCACAGCAAAAAGCAGAAGTCAATTCAATTAGTGGTACTCACTAAATTCAGAAATAGACCAGGAAGGCCTGTGGAGAGTTCCCCTACTATCTCACTTCTGCTGACAAAAAGTCTCCACAGTACCAGAGAGGACTCCTAACACCAGGCATGGCATTTTCCAACAGGAATTCACACACAAATATTAATAACACATTTCAGGATAGCAACGCCAAAGGTGGAGACTGACCTCCTGAGGCAGCTCCAGCTTGGAGCGGTCGGTTCCTTCCTTAGACTGCAGCCCCATTAAGTAGGGAACAGGAGCATCCAGGAAATGCAGGAGAGAGGCAGGAAGGATGGGAACATACACATGCTGCCACTGAAACGGGAACAGCAGCGTTGTGATTCCCTCTGCCACCGTCATCAGACGCTGATAATCTGGACAAGGGGAGAGAGAGAGACAAGACACTGAATTAAATCCTCGTATTTTGCTTTTGAAATCTGTTTGGCAAGGACATCAGTGACAAAACAAGACAGAAACCATGTTTATATGTTAAGATGTTCTTTTGAAAATAAGACAGTACTTTAAAAACCTTAAACATTATTTAATTCATCAAAAATCATTACTTCCAGAGAGAAACTGCTGAGCATAGATATTCATATCTTGCCTAGATCCATTCTGTCATTAATTTATTAAAAAGATAACGAAGGTTCTTTCTATAGTACAGGATAACAATACTGTAATTCTATAAAAAGAATGTATATTTACAAGGAAAAAGGAGGAGAAAGAAATGGATTTCAAAGAAACATTGTGGTTTCTTGCTTGCCCCTGCCTGCCTGCTTCTGCTCCACTTGCTACTACTTCTAAGGCTGAGTGTACTTTCCAGAAGATTTGCCTTGGCCACATACCAGCAGAAGTTTACAGACTCTAAGTATTTAAAAGTACTGCTTTTAAGTAAAGTCCAAACAGAAGCCTAATATAAATTTAGTTCTCAAAAATATTCTCTGTAGACAGTGTATTTACATTGTATTCCTTACCTAAATTTGTTTTTAATTCACTAGTTTGTTGCTTTGCAATGTTTTGATTCAAGTAAAGACATTGTGCATTATTTTTTAAATAAAATTTAATTTGATCCAGTTGAGCTGCCAAAATATTTCAGAATTTGTGCAGGAACAAATTATTTCTCAAATATCCAGCTGGCATGATGCAATACCACAACTTATTTATTAATCTAAATGATGGGATAAATTAAGAACATTTTTCTTTCAAAATATAAATAAATAAATCACATGTTGGTATTAAAGTGATGGTCATCCTTACAGCAAACATCAAACTGCAGACAATCCATCTGGAAACAGGTCAAGACTTGGGTCTTGTAAGTTGCTGGTGAATGTGAAACCAGATGACCAGATGTTTGTTTCTACCTCATCTTACAGCATCTTCTGCATTAATAAAAACTACCCCCAGATTTCTAAGGACATGAAAGTAGTTAAACCTAAATTCTTTAGGAATCTTAGCTGATGGTGAAGAAGCAGCACATCTCATTTAAGGGCAGTGGTTAGACAGGAACACCAAAGTGCAAGCCTGTGACTCTGAACTTGCAGAAGGTGCACAGCACAGACAAGAGGCAGAGTAAGTTCCAATTCCCACCCTGGGCCTCTGCCACTTGTGTAAGCTGCTCTTCACAATTTGCAAAAAGAGTTGTTCCCCTCCAGCTTTAGTGCACAGGCACATCATCAGTAACCAGTAAGAGTGGCAAAACGGAGGTATCCTCCATGACTGTATCCAAAACCAAGTCTCATCAGTGCCAGGTGAGTCTCACAAGCTTTGGCTTTAGCAATCAAAAGATTTTCTCTCTCACCAAGGCCAGACCCAGATCCTTGGTAACACTTGGATTGTTGCCCATCTCTTTTAAACCCTCTGCCCCACTCCAGGAAATTAAAGATATATGTATGAACAGCCTGGTTTTGAGTCAAGCAAGAAGGCTTTTTTCCTATAGCCCCCCTGACTGCTTTTGCCTGGAGAGGAACCCAGCCTGGCCCTTCCTGCTTCTGAACAAGCCAGCCAGATACCCTGGCAGACACCAACAACAGCAAAAGCGTTGTCATCTGACACTGCTCAGCTATTAGGAGGTCACTGGGAAGATACACTTGAATAAATATGCAAATTAGAACAACAAATTGCATAACCCATTCTCCTTGCTAGCACTTCTCTGTGAAAAACCAGCCTCGATCTGCAGAAGGTCAGTCAGCAGGGCAAAAACATTTTTCATCTTGTCTTACTAATAGCTGTTCACTCAGTCTTCAAAATTAATTCATGTTTGCAAGTCAGTCTCAAGGTTACTCCTCAAAATCACTCCCAGCTACAGATCAGCCATTTATGAATCTCTCCCCATGCTGCAATGGTCTGTAATTGTACATGTCCATTCTCTGTCTTGTTGAGAAATATGTATACAAACTCAACTTACAATACCTACTGGTCAAGCTTAGGAGCATCATAACATTTCATAACTCTGAAGGCTTTAAAGGTTAAAAAAAAAAACAAATACAGAAAGTAGCATGTCTTAGTATGCATTAGAATTTCAAAGTCTCTTCTGATCTATGTAGCCACATGAAGTAACAGGTCTTGACAGTAAAGCTGCAAGTATCTTTTTGGTTGAGGACATTGAACTCTGGAAACGCATGCTCATTTTTCTCTGGTGCTACTGATAATATTTAACACAGTCACTGGCACTAATTTTGTAACCAACTTACTATGAAGAAATCTGTTTAAAAAACCCTAAAAACAGAACAACTAGTTAGGCTAATTGTTACCATCTATCAATGATTGCCAGTGATTAGCAGAGCTAATCAGTTCAGTTTTGACTGAAAAGATGGAAGTTCCCAAGTTCCTCCAGAAAAATAATGTTTAAAAATATGGAAATGGTTCTTCTGATATCTGTTTAAAGAAGTCAGAAACTCCAGTTACTTTTTATGTTCTTTCAAGCCTGTACAAGGTTAGACACTTATCCTGTAAGGCCTGAAGTCTTTTTTGATTAAGAGATTCTTGTACCAATCATCATTTGTGGTAAGTTTATATGGTTACTGAGGAAAACCTGGAAACAAGGGATTACTCCATTTCCCCAAAGCAGACACTGAAAAAGGAGAGGTAGAACAGAAAAAAAACCAAAAAAACCCAAAACACCAGAGGGAAAGATTGGTAGTGGATGTAAAAAACAGGGTTTGTATAGACTCTGTGAACTTGTGAAAAGGGAGAAAGTGTTTCCAGATTCTCTCCCACACCACTACTACAGTTTGATAACAATCTTCAAGACAAGTTTTGCCGGTTATTTTATGAATGACAGGCCCAGGCAGGAGAACTGTTCTCTGATCCTTCTCCAACACAACTCACTTGCCATTAAGAAACACCCAGAAAAAGATACAAAAAGTGGAAACACTCTCTGGGTGATATCCACAGAAGGCCACAAACTCAGAGTGATGAATGGCTGAAATCCGGGCAATTTCCTGAGATCTGTGAAATGAATCCTTTCCTATTCTTGGGGCTCACCCACCTCATGTGGTGCACACCACACTGGATGCAGTAAAAGGCCCTGCCATGCCAACAAGGAGGCTACTACCTGACTGCTTTAAATGCATGAACAGAAAGTAACAGCCCACAGCATGGCTGGATTTGATCCATGCAAAATCATCCCTGGGTACAGAGATTAGTAGCAGACAGTTGGGACCTAAGCCCAGGACAGTGCCCTGCCTTCCCTTTGCTGTGCAGCCCAGGAGAGTGGAGAAAGGACCCAAAAGATCTGGAGACTTACCAAGTGCCCCAAACAGCAGATGTGTTTCTCTGCAGCATGCAGATGGCTTTGAGCTTTAAATTTCTCTTGCCCTGGATCTCCTTTCCATCTAATTGCCCCACCTCTCCTACATGCACTACATACATTACATTGGCAGTGACTGCCCCCCTGTACTGGGCACTGGGGAGGTCACACTTCAAGTGCTGTGTTTGGTTTTGGGACTCTCACTACAGAAAAGACATTGAGGTGCTTAAGCATGTCCAGAGAAGGTCAACAAAGCTGCTGAAGCGTCTGGAACACAAGTCCTATGAGAAGCAGATGAAGAAACAGGGTTTTTACAGCCCTGAGAAAATGAGGCTTAAGGGGGACTTTATCACTCTCTGCAACTACCTGAAATGAGGCTGTAGTGAGGTGGGGGTTGGCCTCTTCTTCCAAATAACAAGAGATAGGACAAGAAGAAATGGCTTCAAGTTGTGTCTGGGAAGGTTTAGATTGGATATTAGGAAAAAATTCTTCAGTGAAAGGGTTGCCAAGCAGGGAAGGGGTTGAGTCACCATCCCTGGAGGCATCGAAAAGACATGTAAATGTGGCAGTGAGAGATATGATTTAGTGGTGGACTTGGCTATGTTAGGTTTATGTTTGGACTTGATGACCTTAAAGGCCATTTCCAACCAAAATTATTCTACGATTCTTCATATTCAGAGTTAAATCTCTAATTTGCTCACAGAACGTTTTCCAAAAGAAACTGCTCAAGGAGGATAATCCCAGGACAAAGTGGTCCCTGGGGCTTCAATTGCCATTGCTGCCTCCTCACAACCGCTAAGAGCTGGATTTGGCGCAGTGTTCTCTCACACTTAACCTTCTCCCTGAGGGAAGAGGGCAAAACAGTCAAGCTAAAAGACTGGATCAAACTGCTTTTGCTGGCATCATCTGCTGGAGCTCCTCAGCCAAGTCCCTGTATCTCAATTCCCTGTGCAGGACATGCAATTGCACAGGGGACCTGCTTCACCACAGCCTGGCAGTTGTGCACGAGCACCACACTCCAGCTTCACAAGGGTCTGGTAACGCTCAAATTGCTCACAAAATACAACATAGTGCTTAAAATGCAAACCCTGAGACGTTCCTGTATAATTATGAATCGCTGCTTTCTGCTGGAGATGTAAATTGTTTCAGCATCTGAACATCAATTCTCTATAAATGTTTTTCTGAAAGAGGACAACATTTGACAGTTATTTGCCTTGATGCTGATTCTCCATAACACAATCACAAGACAATAACCAATCAGCACAGTATTACAACAGATACTGTGCATGCAGAAATATCTATCTCAAAGAGATTTAAGTTCAAACAGAGGCAGTGACTGACAAAACAAAACAAAATAATCTTCCTTTCATTTTACAGGCTCTATAGAAGCTCTGAAATGTTAAGCCATTCACAGAGCTCAACATAAAAATTACTTTTCCTGCTACAAAGGAGTCTGATGTTTCAAAATCCTTCCCCTGCTGCAGCAAAGCAGAACCAAGACCCCTCAACAGGGAAAACAGAAATCAGTGTTATCCCTGCCTAAAACGACTAAGATTTCATTCAGGTACCACTTCCAGAATAGGTTCAAAATTTTGGTCCTAATCAAACAGAAGAGAATTCCATCTGTGACCTTCCCAGTAAATGCCCAACCACAAGAATTTCATGTATAGGGCATGTGTAAGAGCACACGTGCTCATTCAAAGCAGAAGCAGCTTCCCTGCTGTGATCAGTACACATTCCAGTTTCAACATCCCCTGCCGTCCCAATGAAAGAATGACTTGGCCGCCTTCCAACTCTCTGTTCCTGTAACCTCCCAAAGGTATGGCAGGAAGGCCACCACAGAGCTGGAGTCACAGCCAGGATCTTCTAAATCCAGTCTGATGCTTTAAAAATAGAGTCTGGTTCTTTCTTTTCCTTTTAAAGCCCCGCTTTACATACAATTTGAAAGCACTTGGAAATATTTGAGAAGATGAGTTACCTGGACACCAGTTCCTTTCCTCTACTGCTTTCTGAACATGCATAAAGTATAACTGCAGCTTTGCACAGTCACATATTTAAATATGTATTACGGAAGATGGCAATCAGATGATGTTATCTAAGAGTACCTTATCAAAATGCACAAATCAATTCTAAACAATGGTTTTAAATAAAACAACAACACAGAAAAACTCCCATCAACGAATCTTAATGAATAAAAGCTAATTCTTCAGAGTGAAACACCTGTACAGGTTTCAAAACATTCTTGTGACGGAGTAGTTTTTCTACATGCTACCTCTTCAGTCAAAGTATTGTTGCTGTTCAACTGCTTTTTTTGGTAACGAGATAAGAATTGAGCCAGGTGTATTGGAAAAATGGGAAAATATCAATGAATTGAGCTTTGAGCACAAGTCAGGAATGGCACATAACAGTTATGAGACCTGTCTTGGGGCTTGGTACCTTCAGATCTGTAATGTCTATATATAGGCTACTGCAGATGAAAAATGCAATCTGAAATTCACATCTGAGACAAAAATTGTTTATGAAAGAAAAGGTTTTCAAATCATATCTCAGTAGCTTCACAGAAGCAGCACTTTCAAGTGCTACAGACATCAAAGCACTGTGGAAGCTTCAACCTTTCATCTGGTTTGTGTACAGGCAGCTGCAATGACTGACAAGCCAGTCCAGGTGATTTTCAAGAGATGTTTAGATAAAATGCACAAAAATGGTTCAGGAAATGTTTATTCACTACACAAACCACCTTGTAGCAGTGCTGCATTCAGGGAGCTTTGGCAGGTGCAGTGACATGGGGTTGTAACCAGCTGACTGTCCTGGGGAAATGACCTATGGAATCTCAATGCCCTTCATCCCCAATGGAAGAGTGGATTTACCAGCCTGAGTTAGTCGATAAAAGCAGAGTGGCAGTTTATGCAAACATAAAAATACGTATTTTCTTAAACAGAATGGTCATCATGAGCCTGCATCTAATTGCCTGAAGTAAGAATTAGCCTTTCAGACTGGGGGTCAGCTCTGCCCAAACGGAAGCATCTCCACGCCAATTTTCACTGAAGTCAGTTCTTACCCTTTTCCCTCACTGGCAAAAGCATAATGTAAAAAAATCGCTTCTACTTCAATAAATTTCCATCTATATGATTTATCCATGTCACAGCCTGCCATCAGTGGTTCAGCATGAATTAGTTTATGATTAAGACCCACCTTAAGAATTAGCTTCCATTACCAGCATGGTTAAGTCTCTAAGAGGAGGGCAAAAGTCTGTGACAAAGCTGACAGGGTGCCAGCAGGACACACGAGGACGCTCCTGAAGACACAGGGAGCCCCTTGCTTGTCCCTGCAGCTGCTGGGGCAGAGCAGACTCCTCAGCAGGCAGTGAGTTGGTGGGGAGGACACTGACTCCAGCAGGGAACAACTTTGTTCTAGACCACTTTTTGACTCATGACTATTTATCTGGCATTTGCCATAAATGCAATGTAAAGGCCTAATTGAACTTTATTCCCTTTATTCTTAAAATGAAAAGATGTTTCTTCATGGAAAATAATGAAATCCAATCAAAAATAGTGGAGAGGTGGCAGAGTATGTGTGTGTGTGCACACTGCTAAAAGCAGCAGCCCAATCTTCCTTTACAGCTCACTGTGAACACAAACAGGAGTGGGGGTGCAGTTTGGACCTGTACTGGCTCCTTCTCCATATTTCCAGATGCTTTCAAACCTTGACTTTTCAGGTCAAATTGACTCTGGATAACGAAATCGAGCAACTTCTAACTAAAAAACAGTTTTGTCTTTTCACCTAAGTTAAAAAAGAGGAGTATATTTCATTCTCTGAATATTCTATCCAATTACTCATCTCCTGTCCAGGGGAACATGCACTGCAGCCTCCTCTGAGTGTGCTGCTGTTGAGGTCCCAAACCCACGTCTCTTTCATAGCATAGACAGATTTTCACAGAATTACACAGAATATGCTGAGTTGGAAGGAACCCATGTAAATTTTCTCTGCAATAATTTCCCATTTATTTTCATGAATACTACTGTGTAGGGCAACTATTTAAATAACGAGCAGAAGAGCAAAGGTTTTCTACATAGCTGCTTGGTGTAAAAATGCTTTAAAAGGCAAACACATCATGTGTATATTAGTTTCTATAAATCTGCCCCAAAACAGACTTCATAAGAAAGGTTTTTCAGACATTACCTTTTTCTAGGCAATCACTTTATATATGCATAGTCATTTCTATTATAATTTCTAAGATTAGAAAAAAACCCCAAAGAGTATTTCAATCTTGGAGGAGCAATTACTCAAGCCCTTGGAAAAACAACTTGGAAAATGCTCAAAATTATAATGAGCAGAAACAGTCTAAGCTGTAAGAAGTTTATCTTTGTCTCATCCACACATTCCCTCTCGTGCTTAAATCCCTAGAAAGGGAGACATACAAAATGGATTGCTGAGGTTTCCACAGAGCTTACAGTTTAATTCATCTCTCTCCAGCAGAAATCTCGTGCCAGGGGTGTTTAGTTACTGATCCTGGGGAAATTGTAGCAGCTATTGCAGAGTGGACATAACAAGACCCTTGCATATGCACGGTTGCATGGGAGAGCTGTGCTCTGAATAAAACAAAGGGCCCGTGCAAGAGCATTGCAGAGACTGCAACCCAAAGAATTGCAGGGGGAAAAAAATATCTAATCTCTCTGCTTGGTTTTCAAAGCCCCAGTGTTAAAAACTGTCTCTATTTAATCTTAAAAGTATTCTCTACATGCAGAAAGATGTAACCTGCAGACATTGGAGTTCAACTTGAACTGCTTTCAGGTACAGCCTTGTATTATAACATTTGCAGACCAAAGCTGGCACTTAGAGCAGCCTATTCCATCTACCCACCAACACTGCTTTTGATTAACTCCCTGGAAGTCCACACTGCCTCCATGAAGAGTAGGGGCTGATCTTTTCAGTCTTGCCATTGAGGTGCAAGCACAGGTCTCTGCCAATTAGCCAGATATGTCACTGTGTCCTGTGTTTTGCCTTAATGCTGCCACAGCACCATTTGCTGCTCCAAGAAGCACAGACATTTCAAAGCTTCAGACTGAAATGCTTTGGTCAAAGTGCCTTTGGCCCAGAAAGATACAGATGCCTACACCACCAATTCCCAAACTGTGGTTTGTAAAATCACAGAGAGAGCTCTGTAGCACCAGACTGCTTGAAAGTATAAACCATAAATTTGAGGATTAAGGTAGTTGTCTGCAGTCCAAAATGTTTGCAAACAAAGCAGCTTAAAAAAATCAGCTCATCATTCTGTCAGTCTCTCCACCCCTCTGCTTGACCACCGCAGCTGTAAAGTGAAGTTACATTTCACTAAAATCTCTGCATTTTCCCAAGTGATGGAATACCCCTCACCTGTAAAACACCATGAACAATGGAACTAGATAACCAAAGCTGCCTGTAGCAGTCATGGTACAAACAGCTCCCTGTTGGTCCTGTCCCCTCTATAGAGCTGTGCCAGACACTCTTGTATGATGCTGGGAAAACGTCCAGGGCAAGCTGGGTAGAGTCACCCAACACCCTCACCTCTTCATTTGTTCAGGCCGCTGGAAACAATATGCCTCAGCTACAGGGTTAAAAATAAACCTTTTCATCATAACTCCCAGTTCACTTTACAAAAACCACTCCAGAAAAGTCAGTACAGTCTCTGTGCAACCTTCCTGCCAGCCCTTCACTGCTGTCATCACCAACTTGGCTCATTGTACGGTCAGGGGTTGTGCAACCATTTGTATTTTCACTCAATTTTCCAAAAAGAGTATTTATTCTTTAAAAGAAGAACAAAATTGGTGGCAAAACTGAATGAAAAGCTCCTTTCCAACAGGGCTAGGAGAACCACAAAAAAGTCAGCTTCCATTTTGCATACATGTCATTAGCAGCTCTCTCACTGAAATAGTTTGGTGAACTTAAGTAGGTTTTGGTCCAGTGCCCTGATTTCTTGAGTATTACAGCATTAACTCTGATCTGGGTAAATAATGCTGTCTTGTTGAGATTGCAACCAGTGGATGCAAGACTATTTCCTACTAATTTCTTGCTGAGTTTGGGAAGGTCATAGGAAGGCCAAACCACTGGAAACACAGTCCAACAAATCCATCCTCTTTAAAGCAGGAAGAGAAGGAAGGACAAACTTGAAAAATCCATCTCTCATTCTTTATCTTGGAACAAGAGATATTTAAGCCAATAACTTTCCCTCTTTTGCCTTGAAAGAATTTGGGAGTTAAGAAAGTGTTTCTCCCCCATGGATCTCAAAGCTTAGAGAGATTTCAGCGGTATCTAGACTGGTTATATCTCAAATAGGAAAGTAGCTGCCCTTTCCTCCTTTAGGAATTGCAAGACTGACATTTAAAAGAAGCCACATTCACAATTAGCCAAGTGCTCAGCTGTCAGGGTATGCCAAAACTGAGGCTTTGCACTTGCCCTCCACTCCATATTCCTCACCTCTGGGAACCAGCATTACAATGCTATTTACATAATCACAGAATTTCCCTAATACAACTTTATACTTTTCCCCATGCACTATCAAGTTGTGTCTATACCAGAGAGGGAAGTGAAAGTCATGTCAAGGACATCGCTAGATTCACAAATAATAGAGGGAAAGAGAAAAAAAATCTGAATTTTGAAGGATGGAAAAGACTACTTCTCATAATCTCATTTTTGTTTAAAACAAACAAATAGACTCACAGTGAAAACAAACAAACCCTTAAATTATAGCCAGTAATTGGAAGAATAACATTTATCTACCTTCTGGTGGCACTGAAAATTGAGTCAAAATTATTTAGTGTATATTTTGTATCTGTCTGAAGGACTCAAGCAATGTATACACAGGTTGCCCTCCACGTGCACCAAATATTACTGAAATGTAACCAGATAAGCACATTTTTCCTAATAGAGCTGCCTTAGAGGGAAAAAAAATCCATTTTCATTGAATCCATAAGCAAGAGCCAGAGTGGGATTGACGAGCAGGGATGGGTGGGGAAGCACTTTAGTGGTGCTGCTGTTTAATGTCAAATCCCAGTGTAAAGTGGCAAAGGCAGCAGGATTCACACCGAGGAGCAAAAGGGGTAAGTGCACACACGGGCACACAGAGAAGCAGAAGGGAGGGGAAAAGGAGCCTAATCAAAACTAACAGCAGGGTTTCTGCTCACACTTCAAACCAAGAGCATATAAACCCCTTCATTTTCAGTTCTTGAAAGCAAACCCCTGGAGCCCATGTAAAGAAGAGCTCCACAAAGAACTAGGAATCCTTTGAATTCAATCATTTGCAGAAGAGCTACCCTCTTTCCAACTCTCTCTTTTGCCCATTCTCAGTCATTTAGTTATTAGCATTACCATTACATACTTACTGACCTTTTCTTTTCTATGACAAACCCAAGCATTCCCTTTTGGAGCCTGAAGGTTCACTACCTGTACTCATTTTCGATGACTTCCCCTCCTTTCTCCCTGCTGCGTAGCTTGAACCACATCTCTTGAGAATTCCAGGTATTGAGCATCTTTTCCTCTTTTCCATAAGAAGTATGTATACCTTCTGGCTTCATGTTTTCCATTCTACTCTGAGGAAACCATCCCACTCAATACCCCCAAAATTTTTCCCTGAGGCAGATTTTCCTAATTTAGGGCCAGAATCACAGATGTTATTTGGAAACCCAAATAATATGGACAGGCACCCAGTGAGACTTAGAGGAATCTTCAAAAAGTCTGAACATCCCCTTGAAAGTCAGCAGGAAACTTGAATTTTACCTGTTTGGGCATTCTGGTGCAATGGACATTCACAACACTTGCTGAATATCACCAGGGACAGACTCAGAGCGACGAATATTGTACAGGAAACTAACAGGGGTGTAAAACCTCAGAGCATGCCCAGCACTAAGTCAGGATTCCCCAAACCTGTAGCAGAGTATTGTACTACTGCAGAAAGACACAACTATAAGAGAAAAGGTACAGACCAGATTTTCAAAAGTCTGCTAGCACATTTCATCTGGACAGGCTCTGTGCAAGGAACTTCTGTCAGTGTAACCAGCCTTGGCCAAGTGGAATCTTAAGTGTCTCAAAAAGAAGTACCAGCATCCTTGTCAGCAAAGCTCTCAAACATCTCAAGCAGGACTATGAAGGGATAACCTACAACTCCACTCAGTTTCAACCCAGCATTACATCTTCAGCCTCCAAGTGCCAAAAAACTTCTCAGCATTTTAATAAGAACTTATCCATCATATACAAGAGGGAGGAAACTTCACCAAACTGCTGAAATTTGAAAAACAAAGTAGCAAGAGTGCCTCCCACAAGATGTATTACTTTCTGCTGGTATTTTTTCAGAAGATAGGATTAGTTGCATGCTGTCTTGCAGCACAATCAAGGCCTGTGTATGGCATGATCAAATGAATTCTATTGCTAGATTTCAGAAGTGATAAATACAATGCACAGTTAAACAAGTGGCACCAAGACTGCCTGGAGGAAACAATTTAGTGCTTTCATTAGGACAAGCTCATTTCTCTCACATTTTTTCTTTACGTTCTCACTTTTCACAAATCCCCTAAAGATCAACATTAGCTCCATACAACATTAAATTATATTATCTCCTGTGGCTGCAGCTGCCCAGGAGCTGCCCAATGGAAACAGACCCAACATGCACTGCCAGCCAAGTGCCCACCTTGTGAGTACAGAAGGATCTGCATCTCCAGAAGCACGCAGGTGAAAACCTGGACTAGGTTCTCCAGGCCCAGCAGCTCGAACACCTCCCGCAGAGGGTAGTCAGAGAGTGGCAGCTCGTTGGGCCCAGGTCTCTGGCAAATGATGGGCTCATAAACCCCATAAAACTTCAGTGACCTCCCCGGGGGCGGCAGGGGCACCTCATAGAGGATGTTGTGGATGTAGCTCTCCAGGGGCAGAGGTGGCGGCTGCTGGGAGGTCACTGCCTTATAGAGCTGGATCAGGAACTTCTTGCAGGCTTGCATGAAGGGGAGGGGGGTGATGAGGCAGATGCATTTGGAGACATACAGAGTGTCTCTGCTGATGTCGTAGGAGTTGTACCGCTGGAGCTTGGCGAGGGACGTGGCGTCGCCCTCGTCGATGCTGCTGGCCAGGGAGTCCATGCTGCAGGAGGAGGAGGCGCAGACGCTGCTGTACTGCTCGGCATTGTGCATCTGGTACAGCGTCTGCATGGCTGTGCAGATCTGCTTGCTCGTGACCTCCTCGTAGAACGTGAGCACAAAGCCGTACGTACGAGAGCCATCCTCTCTGGTGATGATGAACGAATGGAGCTGCGGATCTCTGTTGTCTGCCTGAGTCCTGAAAGACAGCCCTTTGGGCATGCACAGCTAAGGAAAGAGAAAAGAAATAGATAGAGTTATCTAAGCTATAATTTTGTTTTGTTATTTTTGCTGTGCAGGCACATTCTTTTTATCCGCTGCATCACAACAAGCTATTTACCATTGAACATAATCCCCCTGAAAAGCAGCCAAGAATAAAAAGCCTAAAACTGATGCTACTTAAAAGAAGTAGACGTGACTGAAGAGAGGAAAACACTCTCCTAAATGACCCATCTATTAAGTCATTACAACTCATTTTCATTACTTTCTGAAATTATTTTCACTACTGAATAGTCTTTGTGTCGTTTACTTAAGCATCATATTAAAACATCCAGTTTTGTTCTCATTTCCATATATCATGCCCACAGTACTTTAAAATCAGAGAGCCAAGGAAGCTTCTTATACCACTGAACTCAAATTATACAGACTTCTTGAAATTCTTTGATCTTCCCTAATTTTATGGAAAGGAAAAAAACCCACCAACAAATCAAACCCCAAATGACTGGCAGCTTTTAAGCTTCTACATTTACTTTTTTCTTTAAGTGCTACAAAACAGCTTAGATTGGAAAAAAAGAGAGGGCAGGGAGGGAAACACCCAAAATCAATGAAGTCTCCTTTTTGATTAACCACTCAGCAAAATCCTTTGCAGTGATTCTACTATACTGGGTGTTTCTCTGAAACATGGCCCTGGTGATAACTAGAGGCATTTTTCCAGACATTCCTCAGGAATGCTATCAGCCATCTAATACAAAATAACAAGCATCCAGCAAAACTTGTTTGAATGTGCATCAGCAGAAAACTTCTCATGTTCTAGCTGAATCAGTGTGTTTATAAATGAAGAACTAAAGCTGCCTTTGTACCTTCCATCTGAAGAAATAAGAAGAAAGAAGAGAGGGAGAGAATCAAAGTGTTCCTCCTTTTCCAAAAGGCAACAGTAGAAGCCAACCTTCCCAAGAAATGTGAACCTACACACGACAGAGTGGATCACTTACTGTCTCACCCTGACCAGGAAAAAATTCTTCTGATGGTGGAAGAGATCAAGAGAAATAATCATATATTTTCAGGCACATCCTACCCTGAACTTCTGCAGCACACCTTGCAGAGACCATTTGAAAGCCTGATAAAGCTGCTACCAGCCCAGGTGGGATTTAGGCAAGTGGTCCAGACTCACTTCACAACAGGTTATCAGGCCCCTAATTTGTCTAGGACAGCTCTTACATATCGCTCAAAAAGGTAATGTAAAGGGAGGTAAGTAGCCTGGAGCTGGCAAAAGAATTTAATTCAATTGGTGAGCTCAGCTGATACAAACCATGAAACTGCAGCCTGAACCATTTTTGAACAGCAGCCACATTTTCATTGAAAAGCTTTATAGTTTTTATTGAGGCATTAACTGTAGTGCCATGGTTAAGGCTTCTCCAATAAAGAAGTAGTAAAAACCCCTTGTTTCACACTTTATTTAAATTTATTCTGCTCAATAACTATCTCTTAACCTCATTTTTTTTGGCAGGCTTGCTTAATAAAAATTTATTTCTAGAACGTGGGCTTTCAGTGGTGGCTATAAGCCTTATCAAAGCCAGCCAGGCTGAAATCACAGGTTTAAATCTTAATGGTATCAAAGATTATATTTTAGTTTGCTTTACAGAAAAATACCTGCATAAGCAAATGATATGTACTGGTATGATCAAGAGCAGATAAGCATCAGGGAAATTCAGACCAGTTGAGACAGTTTCAGAAGCCTGTTTAAATCAATTTCCTCCAAATCTTAATTATTATTCCCTTGTCCTTTATATACTGAGTACATTCACACAGAGGGATACCCATCTATTACGTTTCAGCCACAGCTGAATAACAACATTGTAAGACCCTGTGGCTGCAAACTCTGGCACAGAGACTGCTGCAGTAGTTAGACCTGCAAGAGCGCAGAGGAAAAATCAGAGAAAGAAAGAAAGAAGATGGGAAGCACGAAGGCAGGAAGAACAACCAGGAGTCACTTAAGAAGCTAAGATCAAAAGGAAGAGCCTGTACTCATTTTCCAGCAATACAGAAAGCTTTGAATTTGTGGTTAATGCATGAAAACTTTCATCTTAGGGCTTTGGACATCAATCACTTCCCATCTCATCTGTGTCACACGTGCCACAGGAGAGTGTTGGGGCAGAGCAGATTGGGAGGTGCTGTGGGGAGTGAAATGTTTGCCTGCAGAGTGAAGCTGGCTGGCTAACAGTCAGGAGGCAGTCAGTCACCTGTACTGCATCTTTGTATAAACACTGAAAACTATGCAAGATTACTGATCAAAGGACAGGATTTTGGTTTCCAGAGCACTTTACTATTCATATTTAAATGTATCCATCAGCAGGAAAATGTGGAATTAAATCATATTTGCAATAGGCTTTATAACCAAGATGCTTTCTATAAACAGAAGGAAGCTGCACCAGGACATATAAATATGTATCATTTAATCCATAACCAGCGTCTAGAAGTGATAAGTAGGAGATACCCTTACCCTAAACACAGAGGCAGGACACACACACTGCAATCCCTCCTTCTTTCTTCCCTCAAGCCATCATCAGTAGCAAATATTTTACGAACCAATGGTCCCCTCTGGACCACTGCCCACTAGCACTGGTTCACCTTTTCTCCCTTAGATCCTCCATCTCACTTTTTAAGCCTCTATAAATTTCTTGTGTTCACAACATGCCACAGCAGCAAGCTCCATACCCAAAATGCACTGAGGGTGAGGAGGAGGAGAGAAAGATGATTTCTGTTTGTGTGAAAGCCTGCCCCTTCAAATTACACCAGGGAATCTCTAATTCTTTTATTTCAGTACATGAGGGTTAAACAGATAATGCTACCTTGGACGTCAGACATACAGGGAAAGATTTATATATCTCGATGAATCAGAGGGCTAAAACAGGAGGCCTGTTTCCTAAAAATTTCAGTTTCCTCTCTACTGGTAACTTCAGTTTGGTAAAATATATTACTTGCAGAGGGGCCACAGGAGACAGCATGTGATGTCAGGCAGGGATAATCACAAAAAGCAGTGGGGGAACAGAAACCCTTCCCTATTAAAGAGAACTCTGTACTTTGATACATACTTTGAAAGTGAGAGAAAACACGACTCTTAGGCAGCTTGATTGCTTGGGAGTCCAGGGGGTTATTTTTAAAGCGACAGGATGGTTCCAGAAGGCAATTGAAATTCCTTAAGCATCCAGCAAAGCCAGAGTTCTCACAAGTTAACCTTCAAGGATTTATGCATTTTCTTCTCTGAGGAAAATTACTTCTGGAAGCTCCCATAAAGCAAACACATCGGCAGAACTAATACAGCAAGGCAAGATCAGAAAGGCCAATAATTGCCCCAAGGGATTCTGTGGAGGGAGATATTACTTTAAATGATGCTTCATATCAAAACAATAAGAAGCTTCCCAAAAGATGATTTAAAAGATCATTAAATACTCCAGCTGTTAGTAAATGTGGTTCTTTTCCTCCAACACACATTGCAAATGAAAGATGTTTTCTTCAGCTGTTTGATTTTAGTTGAATGCAGCTCAGTTCAATTATTTTATTTTAATAGGTCTCTTGCTGGCTTTAGCATTCCATTTTTTATCCAATACTATGATCACCCTTCATGAATATTAGACATTTTCAACTGTAATGTGAGAGACAAGTAATGCAGCAATTCCAGCTGCTATATTCCTGCTGCACACTCCCCACCACTTCTCCTCTAAACATCCCCAATTCAAAGGCAGAACTAAAAGGCATAAATAGCCTTGACAGTTGAATTATTACTATCTTAACTGCTGATGAAGCATCACTCCAAGTCCTTCACGCCTTCTGTATGAGCAAAGCGATGTGGAGATCTGCCCAAATACCACCCCATGTCCATCAGTGCTCATTTGGAAGCAGAGGACAGGAATCCCAGCTGTTCAGCAGGCAGAGGGAGTGATCAGGCTCATCTCTGCCTTTCTATGCATGTGCTGTGCCACGGTATCAACTCCATGCCACTGCTGCTTCCAGCTCCTGTATTTTCACATTAAGTATTTGGCACAATGCTTAAAAATAGAATTCAGTGAAAATTGAGATGAACTTCAGCTTTCTACATCTTCATGGTTACAAGGGAAATTCAGAAAAGCCATTTTATTGTGGGTTTTATGTATTCCCCATTTCTCTGTCTCCTGGGTGAGGGTCAGGAGATTCTCCTGACTTCATGCCTCCAGCATGCAGTGAGATCAGTTCTGTTTTGAAGCAGCTGGCGTGCTGTCCTACCCTCTGCAAATGCAAAGCACAACTCAACTAGACCATGAGGGAAGGAGCTTCCTAATTTTCCCATATTGAGTTAGACCCAATACACATTTCTGAAAACAGATAGAAGCTGGTTGCTTTTAAGTTATAAAACAAAAAGCATTTTGTCTGCTAGGAAGCTCAAACACCAGTAAATCTGTTGTCAGGTTATGTTCTTAACAAGTGCTTTGGTCATTTTGGAAAAATCCCTTGAATATCAGCTCTTCAGAAAAATTCCCAGTGGATCATCAGCCTTTCAGTTGTCACTGCCTCCACTCCAAAAACTGCTTTCCCCTCCCTTCCCAGGACTTCCCCACACAGACACCCACATCAAATTTATCTGAAAGGAAAGAGATGTACCAAAGATGCATTGATGCAGTGGTGCCATCCAAAGTGATGACCCAGCAAAACCTGTGATTTAGGTAAGTTCCAGCTTCTGCATAAACATTTCTCTTTCCCTTGTTATCTGCAGAATCACAAGGTGTTTGGTACTCAAAAATTTCACATGGATATTAATATCTTAAAAATTCCTTGGTTTGCCTCCTGTGGATATGTATGCTGGGTGACCACACCCCTTCTCACCCAGTCACTGGGACAGTGGTTAGACTCATTTCATCATGCAGTAGACTTAGTACTAGAACTAACGAGGGAAATGCAGCATTTGAGTTTTGTTGTGCCTGAAAGTATTCTGTATTTTCACAGTACCTCCTCCTCTACAGCTTTTCAACCAGCACACCTGGAGGGTGCTCTCAGTCCCAGCAGAAGCCCCTCGTTCATCACATCAGATGAGCTGCTTGTAAACAGCCCAGGAACCACTCCAGAGACAAAGGTGTCAGTAACAGCTTGAGAGAAGAGTTTCTCTACCTACCATGTTGACGGCATCCTGGTCAAAGGGGTTCCACTCAATGTTCTGAGGGTAATGGGCCAAAACTTTGGACTTGAAGGTTCTTCTTAAGGGACTCTGGTCGAAATTCTCTCCTGCAACAAATGAAGAAATAATGACTTGTCACAGCAATGAGGCTTCAGAGACAGTTCACTTGGGCGGCTTTCTTTGTTTTTTCTTTTTTTGTGATATCTGAAGGGCATTTTCACTTCCAACAGAGGTACTACTTTTAAAAGGAGGAACAGAAAACATGCACATTCAGTCTGACCTTATCACAAAATCTTACCAACCAACTTCCAGCTTAGTATTTACGGCATGAAAATAAGACTGTCAAGGGAAAAATGACTGCTGGAATTTCATAGAAAAAGACCCCAAAATAACTGAATTCTTGACCTTCCCCTATAGCTTGAATATCTAGAGATGGCTTTACTTAGTCATTGAACTGCACTTTCCCTCACGTTTGTTAACTGTCTTAAGGTCAATAAAAAATATGAGCACCTCCGGCTATTATAAATTATTCAAGGATTCATTATAGGTGATCTTTTTTATATCACAAGTCCTGTGTGCAGATTAAACATTTATTTTTTCTACATCGAATTTCAAGGACAGGCTTCTTCCACACAAAGAATCCGGCAAGTGCAAAGAGGAAGACTGAAATTAGACTTCAAGCAGAAATGCATCCAGTTATCAGCATACAAATATTGTATTTCACAGTGATATTGTCAATAGGCTTTCCCCCACTGGATTGTCTCCAGTATGCAAAACAGTAATCAAAACAAGAAGTTCTTAAAATCTATTCATTAAATTACCACCTACATTTTTTTTCAGGTGTCAGGTTAATTTTTAGGCTTCTTGCTTTAAAGACTACAAGTGGGTCTTTTCTATCCATTTGCTTTCTGAGAGAGATGAATGGGATGATGCCTTAAGTTCATAATGAGGAAAGTTTTTCACCAAACCTTGTTTTGCACTCAAAGGCTCCCTTTGGGACTTCTTAGTGTTACCTAGGTACTTCACAGAATATGTTACTGAAATAGAATTGGATTTCTTTTCTTTACAAAGGAATATTATTTCTCCTTATACTTCAAGACAGAACCAGTATTTCATTAATGTTGTTAATGAAAGGTTATTTTGAATGAAAAAACATGCTCAATTGCTTGGCAAGTTCGAAAGACAATCCACTGCTCCTGCAGAAAAGTTAATCTGCAAGTCACTAACCTCACTAACGCCTTTCTGAAGGCAACACATTCCACAGGTGTATAACTTGTGTTTGATGAGTTACATACAACAATTCACCCTTTGTGCATCGAGCAACCTATGAGATGTTGCAAAATTCACAGTTCAGGAGTTATTCAAAGGTTTCTGAGGCCACAGCCACTTGGCATGTGCCCTTTGCTCCTTGCAAAGCACAGTCTACACAATTGTTTGGCTCACACTGATTTGATCCAAGGAACTTTCTGTGCAAACTGACACTTGAAAGCAGAGCTGCTCCATTTTTACCTGGCAGAGCTCAAGGTCTACAGGTAATTGTGGGGAACACAAGCTAATGGAGAAAAACACAGTGGCAGTTCACAAGGTAAAAATTATCAGGGCCAAGTTTTAGGAGCACTGAGAACCATTTATTGTACGAAACCCTTAGCACACCTTCAGTGCAGAGGGCAGAACCTGCGCTGTGTCCCGGGGGCTGTAGTGGCAATGCCATTGCAGCAGCACCTGAACAACAGAGGCAGGTAGAGGAAGAAGAGGCAAAGGTCAAGCATTGCTTACACCAAAACCAGCTGCCTGCTTGGGCAGGAAGGGGAAGCAGAGGCTTATGCTGGAGTTCCCCTCCATGAGGATGTACGTAGGCAGATGGAAATTCCTCATACGTGTGTCAGTGGTGCTGGGATTGCAGCTCACCCTGCTGTGAGAGCCACTGCACCGAGGTCAGGAACCTGGTGGAGGGGAGCAAACCAACTCTTCCAACAGCACCCACATTCGAATGCATTCAGACAAAGGGTTTGAAATCTTTCCCCTCCAAGTCATCTCTAAGATTTTAAAGATTATTTTTATACCATGGCTCATTTTGGACACAGGAGTTAGACTCACTGCAGCACTATGGTGGTGGAATCACCATCCCTGGGAGTGTTCCAAAACACATGGATGTGGCACATGGTTTAGCAGCAGCAAGGCAGTGCCAGGTTAATGATTGGACTCAATGAACTTAAAGCTTAATGGTCCTATGATTATTTATCCAAGGTTATCCAAGCTTAATGGTCCTATGATTATTTTTCTTCCACCTGTCTCACTTGGTTTTGGTGGTAACCACAGGGGGAGAAAAGCAAATAAGCTTCAACAAGGCTCTTTTGTGCTGGGGAGGAGAAAAAGCCCAAGAGGATGCAATGCTGCAGCTGTATTTCCTGGGGAAGGAAATAGTAAGATGAGGGGTGGCTGAGGGGACTGGGGAGATCTTCGTGCTCTCTACAACTACTAAAAAGAAGGTTGTAGCCAGGTGGGGGCTCATCTCCTCTCACAGGTAACAAGTGACAGGATCAGAGGAAATGGCCTCAAGTTGCACCAGGGGAGGTTTATACTGAATATTAGGAAAAAATTCTTCACAGAAAGGGTTGTGAAGCATTAGAATGGGCTTCCCAAGAAAGTGGTTGAGTTACCATCCCTGGAGGTGTGTAGATGTGGCACTGAGGGACATGGGTTAGTGGTGGACTTGGCGGTGCTGGGTTAATTGTTGCTCTCTTAGAGGTCTTTTCCAAATTAATTGATTCTATGATTCGACTTGAGGACCTCTGGCAGGGGAAGACAGCCTGCTTCTGGAATTGCTCAAGGAAAACCAGAAATACAGACACAGTGTATGCATCACTGAAATAAAGAAAACTAAAGGTATTCATTAAACTCCAACTCAAAGGCATGTCGGGGTTTAGCTGATGAGCTCATCACATCTGCCAATCTGGACCAGACTTGCCATTAGCTACTATGGCAGTCTAGAGCACAGGCTCAGTTACAAAGCTCAGACTGAAGTACCCCAAACCAGAGTCCAATACCCTACTGCAAAACACAGCAGTGCAATAACCTTTTATTTTAGTTCAAAAGTTCTTTGCAGAGGCATTAGAGATAAAGATATAATGTCATCTACCAACTCATGAAGTTTCACGTAATAAAGATCCCAACAAGCAACATCAGCAAAAATTCTCTCTCCAGGTATGTACTTAAACATACTCAGCAGTATTCTTAATTCTTAGTATCAAACTGTAATTAATGTGCTTGCATAATTAAGCAAATATGCATGAAGTTATTTCCTAATTAGATCTTCAAACATTCTCATATCTGACAGTTTAACTTACAACTGTGAATTGGTAGAAAGGCAAGTATTTGATGCTAAGTTTGTTTGGTTGCTTCTACTAAAAGTTAGAAGAACATCTAGATGACTTCTTTAGAAGTTCTCCACCACTAAGAGCAAGTGCCTGCTAGAGTCCAAATTTGAGTTTTTCCTTTTTCATAACAAAAAACATTATTGTAACGTAATGGCTGGATTCTAATCCGGCAATTTGTGTGGATCAGGGGCACCCATCACTTTTGCAGTTCATCACTGGAGCCCTTCACAGGTTTTTTGGGGGCCAGCTTTCCTCTCTACATCATATAGGTGTTGTAAAAACACCTTTTGCTTGAAATATTTATTTCCAAGTTAGATCAAAAACTACATTAGTAGGGATGTAAGAGCAGTGAAGGCTTTGACATCTTGCTGTTCTTGTTACTTAATATCCCTCATCTCATTTGTCCAATAAACTGACCCCCAACTTGATGAGCAATACTCTGGCAGCATCTAGAACCAGTGGAGAAAAACAAGGCATATTTACCAATAAACCACTGTAATAATGATAAAATGAGGGTTTCCATCAGCTTTTGGAAGTGACTAATCATTTGTATGATGCTGAAAATATTTGTGCAGTTGTTGAGATAACAGACATGTCTAAAAAGTTTTGGTTATGGAGCCCAAGCATTACTTCAAGCAATCAAGCTTCTCAAAACCAGCAGTTACAATGTTCTAGTAGGCTGACAACATGGATTCATTTTATCCAGAGAAGTAAATGGCACAAGCAACTTACCTTTGCAGAGTCTCTGCAGAGTTTGAATTTTACTACTTCGGTGGTTTAAAAAAAATATAAATTAAAAGGTGAAACACATAAAGAGAAAATATGATTTCTCAATCAGTGATCACAAAACAGAAGAGAAAGGTTGAGAAGCCACACCACAGTGAATCAATCGATTAGCTCAAAAGGACACAACCTTGTACCCTCCATACAAAGCTACCTCACAGAAAGTCAACCAGGGTAAGCTTCTAGAAGAGATACACAACTTAGGAAAGACACAGTATGAGGATATGACAGGAAGCAGCCTGCATGTCAGGGTGAAATGTTATCATTTGGTCAAACTAGCAGCAAACACCCCAAATCTCACTGAAATGAAATGAGAGACATGGACCTCAACAACCAGCTCCACACTGACAAGCAGCTGGAAGAGAACCACAGGGAGCAAAACTTTCTTGGCAAACATGAGGGAAGGGATCTGGACCAAAGGGTACCTGATACTATCAGCTCTCAGCCTTGGTGGTTCTGAACTGCTGAGTTACACATGGCAAATAGAATTTACTTAGCTGTTATTTTAGACAAACAGTGAATTTTCATTAAATCTACTGTGTTTTTAAATGCTTGCTTGCTAACTTCCCAAACAGGATTAGCAAGGCACATTAAAAATGAAGCAAGTATCAAATGTGAATTGAATCCATATACTAAAATATTAATGAGCAGATAACAGTACTATGAATAGAGACAGAAACATCTTACTTGATTGTGGGGCCCATTCACACAAACAGCACCACTTACAGGGTAAGCTGCCTCTGAAAGGCAAATTAAAAATTTGGGTTTGAATGGAAGCCTTTCACTCTCAGGATATTTTATAAAAATATTCAAGTAGTTTTCAAAATTCTGTAAAATGGGTCAGACCCAAGTTCCATTCCAATTGGATACTACATCCTATGTAATGGTGCCCTTATACAATTTGTACCTTCCCCTTAAGGCATTGTTTTTTAAAGGGACATTGAGTTTTAAATTAAAAGCAAATGATGAAGTGACAGATGCTAGATCAAGAAAAACTGTGCTAATTTAATTTCAAAATGAAAAGATTACTCAAAATCAGAAAATACTTGTGTTCTGGATAAAGGATACAATTACTAGGGAAATGCAGCTACAGTTGTGAGGTTGTCAGGCATGAAGGCTTTCATAAGAGTGATCCTATGTATAAATTTAGTGATCTTAAGGTTTAAGCAGATCTGTTTTAATAAATAATCACAGTTACAGAGGCACAGAAAGCCATCTACCAAATAGGCAAAGGCATCCTCTACCCACACCCTCTGCTCCAGGGAATGTGAGCTATCTGTCGCTCCTTCCAGGCTCTGGAATGTGGACAGGAATGCTTGTGACCACAGAAATAAAAATATCCTTTATTCCTTTAGAGGGAAGTACTGGGAGCACAACTATGCACAGTGATGATGGTGATCATCTCTTTGATAGCTATTGCCAATTAAAAGAGTTCAGCACATCCAGCTACATTCTTTCCCTGCAGATGGAACTTTAAGTTTATTCTGCACAAGAAGCAAATAATTTACAATGTATGAGTGACAAAACAATGTGGGAACAGTGCTTGGCTGGGGAGCAACTAAGCTGCTAATTGTCAGGTTCAGGAACTGGTTAAAGTAGTGCAGAAACTGTATTCTGCTGGTTTTCTTCCAAGCCCCACCAAGATGCCAAGGTGGCAGTGGAAGGCTAGTTGGAGTTCAAGGACATTAACTCAAAGGCATTATTTTTGAGCACATATTCTCTAATCTCACAGCAGAGGAGGGAAACTATAGGAAAGGAACAACTGGAACAAGGCAAACAAAACAGTTTTCATCCCAGAATTTTAAAATCTGAGATGTTTGTAAGATGGTGGCGGCTTTTTGGGGAATGGCTGGAGAGGGAGGCAGTGCCTAACCTACTTTTGCATGCCAATATGTAAAGGGATTGATGGATCATATTTAAGAGGAATCCACAGGGGGTTGTGTACCCTTCAATACATCTAAATGATTTGGATTTTTTGAGGGTGGTGGCTGGAATGTGTCACTGTGAAACTCAACAGTATTACTAAATCTAGACTGCAAAACATGTTTCCTTGTGGTATCAGGAAACTTCGGGTCTGTGTAGCAGAAATTGGTGGAGCTGGACCTTCCAGCCCCCTTTGCTCACAAATCCACACAAGTAAGCCTAGTTAGATTTGTGGGTAAGTATCCTCCAATGCAAGATATTGTTCAATCTTTATCAAGCACAGAAAGATCTAGCACATCTCATCTCCACCAAGATACGGATACCCCTACTGGGATTTTGCTGCAGAGGGGAAGCATATCTGCCAAGAGAGTTTCAAGAAATAGAACAAAAATTACCAGGTACTGATTTAAATTAGGTAAAGGAACAAAAAAGTCCAAGGGTTTTGCCTTTGATTTTGAACTCTGAGCCTTAATTTGATTCAAAGGGGGTTTGCAAGACTGAAAATAAAGAAATAGAGAGGGCCTGACGATTGTTTTCTCCTTAACCCTTCTTTACCTGAGGTTTTGTCTGCAGTATCTGAGCTCTTGCCATGGAGATCTGCTTGTAGCCATTTGTACAATACTACACAACATAATAAACAGAAATAAAAAAAAGCAAGTATGAACAAAATGAAAAGATACACAAATGTACTGGGGAAGGGAAAAAAGGTGAACCAGACAATAAATACTCCCCCCTTGCAGTATCTCTTCCCCCCACTACTGGCAAAGGGTAATTAAATCCACGTGATAAATAAAACTCTCTATGACTGTATTACTGTAGAGGTGTTGAATGCAATGACAGACATGGTAGAATACTTGACAAAATTAGTAACAAGATTAAATTCTCAGTACTTCAAACAGCATCCTGCCTTACAGCTTCCCTATCATGACAAACATCTTTGTTCACATATTGAGCCACTCCAGAGCCCATGAAACTCAGAGGGAAAAAACCATCAGTTCTTCAGCCAGTGTTGAACTAAAACCAAGAAGTTTTATTTAGCATAATACTGTTGGCTGTGTTGTTACACCTTCAATCCTGTACTGTGTGCCATTTTCAGGACTTACTGAAGTTACCTAATAGCCTCTAGTCATCATTTCCGTCTCATACCTGGGTGTTTTCAGACTAAAATTTAAATAAATAAGGTATGTTTAGAACTTGGATGAACAATTTTAATGTCTTCCAGTAACAGCTACCCCAGCAGACACTTCTAATGGAACAGCTTCCTGCTAGCACGCCTGACTGAGGTTTCTTCCAACTGGTTTCATGAAGAAAACCAAAAATGTTTTCACAGAAGCCACGGAATTCTTCATCAAAAAAGTCGCACTCGCACGCTACGCAAAGGCATTACACGATCCTGCCTAAGTTAAATCTATTTTTATAGACCTGGCACCTACATTACAGCTGCAACACCATCGACCTCTGTAGCGATTCAGTTCCTAGGTGTAAATTCAGAGTATTTCCACCACAACCTCCTACTTAAGGTGTTAATCCAGGCATCAGTTCAGAGGACCCACAGTTGTGCCAAGGCCATATTTTTTTTGCCCTCAGCAGAGGGCACAGGAGTTCTTCCAACAGAGATTCTTAGATGTGAATTTGTATTTTAGGATAATTTTCTCTTTTCTTTAAGAAGCACCTCAAGACAGCTTAGGTTTGAATCTGCAGGATGACATTTTTTCACCCTATGCATCTTAAGTAATTTCATTCTACTTTTGAGCTGTTTGAACTAAAAAGTTTCATAAGTATTTAAATTAAAGGAAATAAAACAAACAGTTGTCAATTTAGAGATGCCTCTTGCTAATGGCCTGTAGCCACACTACCTTTCCATCCCCCCCGTCAGGCTGTCCTCTCAGCTCTCCCCTAAAGATTATCATTCAAAGGGAATTTGGCACCATGGTCCCACAGACTTTTCTACCATCTCTGTGAAAGAGTGAAAAGGGAAGATGCAACAACTTGTGAAATAATGTATAGCCCAATGAACTGGGACAGGTTTCTACTACCCATTTTGGTACTTTGACCACTTATTACCATCAATCATATGACTAAACAGTCACAGAAGTTATGAAAAAACTCCTGCACAAGAAGTCAAGTTGACAAGAGTGAAATAAATACAGAGCTACAGACACTGTAGTAGAGCCTAATTCTTTATACACACACACAGTGTAATGGAATACTACTATTGCCACAAACTAATTACCCTTAGGAAAGGCTCAGTATTTCAGAAGTTTTAAAAAGGAGACTTGTTCACCTAAGTGCTATTGCACATAATAAGGAAAAATAAATATGGAAATAAGGAAAAATAGTAAAGAAATAAATAAGGAAAAAAGGCTCTAACATGAGTTTAGTTTCCCAGCATCTCTTTCTTCTGACCTTGACAAAAACACTGAACTCTCTGCCTACAGAGTAACATTATACAGCACCAACACTGTCAGAGTCTTAAAATAGCCCCAGGACACAGCTGCCAAGAGACCACAGACATCTCACTGCACTCACAAACAAGAATGAATTTGTATATAAAACATGCACCGTAATCTTGTCAAATAAAAAAAAAATCATGCCTTAAATTATGTCAGTTTGGGTGATTTTTCACATTGGGGTGGACAGAGTTAGCAGGTACCCAAGGCACGGTGCTGCCACACAATTACCCAGGAAGCTGTCCCCAAAGGCTGAATGCACTAACAGGCAACAGTGGAGCAGGTATAAAATTGGACCTATCCTTATAAATAAATACAGGGAATTATTTATGCCTTGGGCCATTATTTTCTCTAGAATTCAAGGTGTGGAATTTGCTCACACTGTTCATTCTACCTTTACAAGTGTGGGCTGCCAATCCACTGCTAGGCAGAACATGGAAAGCAGGTCCCAGAGATGCTTGGTCTATCCTACTAACAAGTGGCATATTTTCTTTTCTATTACATGACTCTATTCAAATCTGCTGTATATTTTGAATACAGAATTTGTACAACAGAAATCTGATATGGAATGAATGAGCATTTTTACTAATAGAAAAATCAGCCTAAGTTCATTTAAGTCTAATTCATTCATTTAAGTCTAATACATCTTTATTCTTAAATTGCATGCTAACTTTTTGTTTAGTTACACAGTAAGTGAGCAGTGTATATAACCATATGAAACTGAAGGGTTGAAAATCCAGCTCTCAGCTCCCAGAAAAACATTTAGCATGACACCAGCTCAGGTCCTTAAACACAGCAGGATGCTAAAGCCTGTTCGGTAAGGGGATCCCTGGCTTTGGAGCAACCACAGTCTTGGGCTGAACTGCCAAGAAAGTGAAGTCATTTAAGATGCCATAATATTCTCTATGAAATTTTGACAGATTCCTACTCACTGCAATGCCTGTTTCCCACTCCTTGTTTCATATGTTCACCTTCCTTCATGGAGAGAACACAGAATGAGGTACCCAGTCATGCCTTTTGCACAGGATGCCTTTCATGCTTGTGCTTTCTACTTATTTACAAGGGCAGGATTGAGCCCAAATGGATCTGATTTCTGTGTAAAAATATAGAATCATAGAATCGATTGGGTTGGAAAAGACCTCCAAGATCATCAAGTCCAACCCTTGGTCCATCTCTAATCCATTTACTAGATCATGGCACTCAGTGCCATGTCCAATCTGCGTTTAAAAACCTCCAGGGATGGTGAATCCACTCCCTCTCTGGGCAGGTCATTCCAATGCCTGATTACTCTTTCTGGAAAGAATTTTTTTCTGATCTCCAACTTAAATTTCCCCTGGCAGAGCTTA